>KI915042.1:210568-358081 GCA_000473445.2 Anopheles farauti | reverse complement strand
ACCCAACAGATACTCATCGATCGTAGCCGAACCGAAAGTGTTGGTCGTCTTCTGTTTCGTCGTCGACTCCGGAGGTGGAAAATGATCGTCCTCACTTTCCGCCTCACTGGCCGTGTCGTCCGATTTGGTTCGTTTGAAAAATCCAAAGTAGATTCCACATGCGGCCGAAAGGATCAACATCCCACCGAACATACAGTAATCCACCACACCGAACTGATACATCTCGCGGATGCTCTCGGACATTGTGCTTCTACCGGGGGACATCTGTTGGAAGAGAAAGCACGGAAAGAACTGCAAAAAGGAACCTTCCACTTCTAGCGGCCATCGCAAGTCAACCGTTCCAGTATCGCTTAACACACCGTACAAGGAGACAACCGGTGTACGATCTTTGAAGCAGTTATTTTTTTGTTAACACCTTCCTTTAAAGGGAAACCCGTGCGATCACATCCTAAATACCAAACACCAACCATCAATCGACTATTATTTCATGTTGTGAAATAAACGCAGAAACACGTGTCAAACGAATACGGTGGAATGGAAAAAAAACAAAAGCAAACTAAAAAAAAAATCCACGCACTCGCGCACTGCCCCAATCGAAACAGATCGAACTGGTTTTACGTTTGGTTTAGTTTTTGCTTACAATTTCCGTACCCGCACGAGTCAGCGTCCCGGATAATGGGTCACGTACGGTGTTTAAAACTAAAACAATTTCTAAATTTATCACCATTTCACACCGCCACTGGTTCCGGCACTAGAATTGGCACATGTCCATCAAACCGACGAACGACGCCGCCGGTGGAGGAACGTTCTTCTTCACACTTCTTCGTACAAATTGTCACGAGAGAACGCATGATTATTTGCAAAATAAAATGGATCACTTCAATTTTCTGTGATCCATTTGACATTACCTTGACTTCAAATACTTCCACCACTTCGTCGTAATAATCTTAGATCCGACCGGTTCGGCACTCCATTTGGTACTGAAGGTGCCACACATTAGCCAGAGATCGCTTCCATCGCTACACCAAGGTACCCTTCACGAACCGAAACCCTTCCTCCCTTCCTCTCTCGCTCTTGCCACTGCTACTGGTAGGAACAGGCCCAAACGCGGCTGTGATATTAGTGCGCGTCGGTAGACGGGCTGTTTTCGTTTTTTTTTCTTTCTCTTTTTTTACCGGCACACTACAATTCGCAGGAACAAATGCGAAACGGAACAAAACAAACGGATCGTTCGCACTGTTGGGAGAATCACGGGGCTCTGCTTGGAGGAACGCGACTAATTGATCTGTGGAAGCCGCTTCCATTAGCAACATTATGCAATTCGATCGATGCAGATGAATCTTATCAGGGCCTGTGAAGGACAGCTGAATGTGTTTGGAGATAAAATGTTAGATTTTCGGCTGTTTTTGTTTTTCATTCTGGATGATTCTTCGCCATGGTTAACCTGATATCCTACAGTTTCTTTCTTTTTGGTGTAGCAGGATTGTATTTCGAAAGTAGAGGTCAAATTTAGACGTATAAATATAATCGGCAGTACGATGAAGTTTCTTTTACTCATACGACCAACAATTATCGTTTATTTAAAATTCGTTGCTATGCTGGTTGCATACTTTCAAGCTGATTTTAACACTTGGAAGTCAAAGTGTGCGTGCAGTCGAATCTACAAAATGATACCGAATGCGTTCGCTTTCATTTGAATTCTCAAATCAACTAACATTTCTTGCAGAAACTCAAGATGCAATGTCATGTTTCGTGGATAAGCAAGGGGAATGTTTTTTTAGTATCAACTGAAAATGAGGATATTAAATACATTTGTTAGAAAAATTTGACTATTTATAGCACATTTTTTATCGTAAAATGAATGAAAGTTATACGATCGTTTTTAATATACATCACAACGCAATTTACAATGTTTTTTCTCCCCAAATTTTTCCCCATGTTCGGTGTAGCAGATCCTGCCAAGTGAAAATTAACGTGTTTTTACTCTTGAGTTTTTATTATTTCAATACATTTTCTAACGCACACAGCGTAATTATAAATCAGCTTCATCTTACGTCCCTCCTCATGCCTCACAAAACACATTATCAACTATAAAATCCGCTATGATATGATTAAGCCACTCGCAACGAGTCGTTCCACTAAGCACACCACGTTTACATACTATCGAACCAACGTTTATGGCAAACAAAACTTCACCTACACACAATGATAACAACATGTTATTTAAAAAAACGAATCAAAACCCCTAATCGCAAATGGTTTTTTGTTTTCTCTTTTCCCATGTTTTCTTTGTTAAGTTTCAGGTTTTGCCGGTTTTGCACCATTGTTTATCACAGATTGTGTAACGATGTTGACGGGTACGACGGGGGCTGGAAGAGGGAAACGGAACCTAGAGGCTGATTGTCTCTGCAGCGGGCACACTAAACGGCAGTGTGGGTAATACAGAACAAAAAATCGAAACAAAATTTAACACTACACTTCAGATACCAGTTGCAGGGAGGTATTTCCCCCGTCGAAACCCCGTTCGCCTTTTGCCCTTTTGCCCTGACGTGCTGCTCGAGGAAGTCAAGTAGACAATTCAGTGCGCGGGCGCACACACGAACACACACGCATATGGATTTGATTTGTACACAGTCTTTTCCATCGAGTGAAACTAGAAACCCATGTCCCGTGGAAAAATGCCCTTACTATCCTGCGGGCAAGCGCTATCCTTACTAAGCAAACAAAACCGATCATAATAACGGTAAAATGGAGGCGAATTTTGTCGCGCCGATTTGCATACTTTACGGCTTTAAGATTGAGGTAAGTTGGCGCCGTAAAGGTATGCAACCGCGCCCTACAAAAAAGGCCTCGCATCGCAACGTGATTGTGGACGATCTCTATTTGCTCGTCTTTTTGTGTTTTTTCTCCCCTTGCTTCTACCTCACTGTTGATATCGTGATGAATGAGACAGATCCATTTTCGCAACGCATCCACCACCCATTTGGCTCGGAGTTTTTTCGGAGCTTCTCGCGCTCGGAAAAAAACGGATTCTCGAGTCGGTTGGAAGCGTGCGTTCGCTTCCTTTGCGCATTCTTATTGGCACACGACGTTCGGGATGCTGCATCATCGAGATTTCGTTATCTGAAAGGAAGCAAAAAAAATGGTCTGTTAAGTCACATCCGGATAAAGTTATCTCTCCTCTCCTACCTGTCCGTTTTGTTCGACAGTCGAACCGTATGGCGCACCGGCCGATGTGCACACGTTCGTGTGCGGTTGCATTTCTTCGCAGAAAATCACAGGACCGGCCGGTGTCGCCGAGTTTTTGCTTGCCGTACCAAAGTGGCCGAACGATTCCTGGGGCAGAAACCGATGGATGACGGGTGAGATGAGTTCCGGATCGATGTACCGCAGATCGCGCGGTCCGGTGATGAACGAAACAATCGTGCCAACGATCAGCACCGTCATGACGCCGATCGGTGTGATCCAGTGGTACGACAGCCGGTACAACGGAAACACTCCACTTTCGTCCGGATAGATCGGATTGACGAGCGTGACGTTCGTCACCAGATCCTCGATACAGCCGTCCACCGAAACGGGCAGCTTATGCGGTACGATCTCACCGGCCGCACTGGCGAACTGACTACCGAGTGAAACCCACCCGGAAAGCAGCGCACCGGACACACCCCCGAACAATGCGCCCTTTGTGTTGCTCCACGGCACCAGCATACCGAGCGTGAATATACCGCACGTCGTACCGGCGGCAATGGCCGACAGGGACGTCGCCACACTCAGAATCCCACCCAACTTCTCGATGATAAACAAACAGCCCATGGCGGCCAATCCGAGCACCACCACGCTGCCCCGCACAAACACATTCGCCACGAACGGCGTTGGGTTCACCCGGAACAGACCCTTCAGGATGTCCTCCAGCAGAACGGCGGAGGTAGAGTTGAGCACGACCGACAGCGAACTAAGCGCCGCACCGAACACACCGGCAATAAACAGCCCCGGAATGCCTTTCAGCTTCCCGACCGCTTCCATCACGTAGTGCGGAAAGAGCTGATCGTCCGTCGTCACCAACCCGACCGTGGCCGGATCGCACTCGAAGTACTTGCCGTACAGAAGCAGGCCCGCATAACAACAGACCGACACGAACACACCCATCCCGACCGTAAACATTGCGATCGATCTGTGAGAAGAGCGGAGAATGGAAAGAGGAAACGATCAATCAGCAACAGAACTGGTGTCGCGAGAGAGTGTGTGAATAATAACTCACAGTTTCGCTTTCTTCAGGTTCGGTAGGGACATGTAGCGTTGAACCATCGTTTGATTGACGGAGTTGAATGATGTCCAGTAGAAGAAGCCACCGATCAGGACGGCCCAGAACGTTTGCCGTTCGTACATCGAGGGGTTGAAGCTGTGAAAGAGGTTGGAGTGTTCGTGAGAAACCTTTTTGCTAACAGTATTAATAAAAAACATATAAATCTAATAGCTTGAACGAACTAGCAACGAGGGCAAGAAGTATGAATTTTGCAAAGCAGCAGCTTTAACTTTAGCCTGGTCAAACGATCAGAAAAGATCAAAACAAAGCATTAGAAATGATTTTTGTACCGAAAACAGCTCAATTCTGGCCTAGTGCGGAACATTTCCAAATTCTCCTTCCCTCAATCTTTTCCATTTGCTAAATCCAATCGGTAATTTAAGATTAGAAAAGAGCAATAAATACAAAATCAACGCTTATCCGCAAGCTGGATCATAAATTAGACGTAGAATGAAGGCAAATGGACAAACACAGTGTACTGGTGGCAGTGAACCTTCCAACGTCCAAGTTCTGAAGTGTACTTTGCCCTTCCCGGCGGTGCTCTGAGAGCCACCTTAATGAGCCACAATAAACCTCAGTTAAAGCAATATATTTGCCCAAACTGCCAGATAAGTTACTGGCCCATAAAGAAATTCGCATACTTGTGATAAGCACGCGACAGAGGTGGAAAAAGGAAGCTCATCTTGGCCCATCTTGCATGTTTGTAGTTGCTGTAGCCGCGCTGTAGTTGCCTGTTTGCTATCCTATCTTATCTAGCGTTCAAGTCTGCGATGGTAATTGGTCGAAATAGGGTTAAGGTAGGGTATGAAGCCCATAATTGGATGTGAACTACCGATAAGAGCGTGCTGTCGGCTTCGAACTAGCGCCACTTACTTGAAGAAATCTATCCGACCACCCTCGACCGATCGGTCCCAGATGACGTCCGGTCCACCGATCGCGATCGTGCCGATTATAACGACGACCACGACGGAGATGAACATGACCACCACCTGCCAAGCGTCGGTGAACACGACCGCTTTAATGCCTCCCTGGAAACCGGAATAAGAGATTCGGGTTAGACTTATTATTCTTCTATTTAAAAATTATTTTATAGACATACCAGCAGTGTGTAGAATATGCAAACGACGCACACGATCGCTCCGATCACGTACAAATTGAAGCCGGTTACTGAAAGAAAGAAGAGTGTGGAGGTTATACGATGCACTATTCGCACCCGAAAAGCTACCCACCTTGATTGAACGCCAACGCCGGCACGTAGATGATCATTGGGAGGAAAAGAAGCTGAAAGAAGCGAAATTAATCGGAAACTTTTAGTTTACCCATGCTCCATCGTGGGGATTTAAAACAAATACCTCGTCTATAACGAACATCACCGACGCGATCGATCGTACGTACGAGTTGAACCTTAGTTCCAAGTATTCGTACGAAGAGTTCAGCTTTAAGGAGCAAAACACCGGCAGATAGACGGTGCATACGGCGACTCCCATTAGTAGAATGGGAATAACGATCAGCCAGTACTGCGTGCCGAAGTTGTAAATTTCCGCCGGTGTCCCCAGTATCGTCACGCCGGATATATATCCCGCCAGTAAGCTCATCGCCACTGGAAACGCCTTCAACTTCCGCGAACCCAACAGATACTCGTCCATCGTGGACGATCCGAAAGTGTTCTTCGTCTGACGCTTGCCGCCGGAAGCCATCGCCGCTACCGACCGGTGCGCACCACCCTCGTCATCATCGCTACTGCTGCTCTCCGGTGTGCCCGTCTCGTCGCCCTTGTTGCGTTTGAAGAAACCGAAATAAATCCCACATGCGGCCGACAGGAGCAGCATCGCACCGAACATGCAATAGTCGACCACACTGAACTGGTACAGCTCCCTCAGGCTTTCCGCCAGCGTGCTTCGCCCGGAAGCCATCTGGAAAGGAGAGGAAAAGGTAGAAATAAGAAAAAAAAATGGAGTAAGCAACGATGAGTAATATACAGGCGAAAGATATTTAAAGCCACCACGCAGTAGATAACTTGCTTCCTCGTTGCTTATCGCGCACAAGCGGTGACAATCGAAGCAGCGTCATTGACATTGCCGTCTGATTAATTCACAACGCCAGGCGCACAACGAACGCACCGAATTATGGCGAATCATTTGACCGTATTTTGAATGGACCGGAGAGGACTTTGGACCGCGTTGTCGTAGACGCGATAACGTTCGCTCTCAAAGGTGGTAATCAAAAAATAAAAAAAAACACAAACCGGTGTGTTCGACTCTGGGAATGGGAGTGATAAAGGGTGCAGTTGGTGGTGTCGGACGAATGACACGACGAATTACAGCACACCACACAACATCAGCTTCCGGGAGCGGTGGAGATACCGCAACAGTTGACCGTCTCCCTGCAGCAACGGAGGGTACAATTGAAAGCAATTGTCGGTGTCTCGAAACGGCAATTAGCACCGAGCGGCGATGATTGGCAACCTGGCGAGATCTAATTGCGCATGGGTATAGGGGGATAGCTTTGTTAGTTTAGTGTTCGGTGGGTGGGGGGCGATGGCTTGCCCGAGGTTTAGATTTATTTGCACAACTACCCGGGAGTTAATGTATGCGCCTGGAAAGCTCTCTAGAAACATCTCTCGATCGAGAAGTAATGATTTCGCGTGGGTTGGTGTTGGTGCTAGTGATGGGAAGCAGTTTATCTTGAGGTTAATTACTACGATCTACTTCCTTGCACGTGGGATGTTTCATCTATTTATAATGATTAGATGATGACTATGAAATCTTGCTGGACGGCTATCTTCTCTAAATGGAGCGCACGTTTGAAGCTTCATAAATGTGTAACGTTTGGAAACTTGATATTCAATGAAATATACATAAAACACAACTTCATCCCCATCAATTTAATGTAAATTGTACATGATTTAGAACACTCGCACATATTTAGTATTCCAAAAAAAGCTTCTGATTTCATCGCGCGTTGTATATTAAAATTAAAAAAACAGTAGGCAACGGGTAGAAAAATGTCAAAATCGTAAACAAAACGTTCTCGTTCCTTCACCCACCAATAGAGGGCGCCACTCAAGGAGTGCTTTGTCTTCTAATAGAGACATTAATTTATCAATCATTTATTAGCCTAGTTCGATACAGTTGTGGACCGAAACAACACTTAAAGTGCTCCACTAGCCACGTATTCCTTGTTTTAACAAAGAATCGTAACCATTTACCCACAAGAAAAGGCTATAATCACAGAAATTTGCATCCAATATCAACTCCACTTTTACACTCAATTAGCATAATTTCGCATTCGACCCGCCACTGCTCACCGGCCGTCCCCGCTACCCCCCGTTTAAGGGTAAATAAAATATATACCGGTCACACAGTGGAACTGGGTTTCACTGGACCTGGACTTTGCCCTGCCGTTGCGCGTGTGCGTTTCGCTGTTCGCTGTGTTCGCGTATGATGGAGCATCCAGCGCGGTCCAACGTATTGTCTCAATCTCTCCCTTCCCTTCCTCGCCGTCTGTTTACATTTCACTCCACACCCGCCGGCCCATTATCGCCCGGCGCGAGCAGCCCTAGTCACGAGTTTTGCCCGTCAAACCCGTAATTTTCGACGCACCGCACGCTTATGTGTGCGAGCTTTCGGTAAACAAAACCGGGGCTACCGTTTTAGCCCTAAAGGTCGACCTTCTCGCGTGTGCATGAGCAATACGATGGTCTGTATTCGAAAGGTCACCTCCTGGTTACGCGCAACCGATCGCGCCCGGGTCATCAGCTGTAAATGAAGTGAAGGTTGCCGCGATCACACAATTCCTTTTCTTCTATTTACTCGATTTGCGTTTTGCCGCTGCTACACGATCGCGCTACCACGACAGCGGAAAGCGGTATTTTTAGTTCGCAATGTGAGTGGATTCCCGAGACGGAGGACCGCTGCCGCAAAAGCTGTTCGCGAGGATCACTTTCAGGTTTGCTCCTGTTGCTCTATTGTAGGCACAATGTATGAACACCCGATCCGATCGAGTAGCAACCGCTAAAATTATCACAAGCCTTTTTTTATTGTTGTTGTCCGCACAGGAAAAAAAGGAAGCCCAAAGCGCGAGACGACTGTGACGCACCAGCTGTAGACGTAACCAAACTCATCAACCACGCCACGTTGCACGGAGTGCCGGATTTTCGAGGGTGGATTAAAGATAAAAAACACTCCCAACGCACGCCACAATTACCGTACACCTTCCGCGATATCGACAGATAAGATGGGCTCGATCAAAGGAGCCGGTGCATCATCGTTAGCTTCGTGTTTCTCTTTTTTCGTTCTCCGTCTCACTCTCAGCGATAGATATATCGATATGTTAACGGTGGCGCGACAGGGTTGTAAAATTTGAATGACGTTCGTACCGTATCGAAAATTACTTCCAAAATAAAGCGCCTAAACTTTCACCGCCCTAAACACGGTGCCCACCCGATAAACGGCAATGCACTTTGTTCCACTAATCGAATTAACACGAGCTTAGGTAGGGTTAGGTCCGCACCGATATTCAAAGGAGACACCGACGCACGAACTGCATAAACTGCACACAACGCATCAACACTCCCTCCCTTCAAGGCCTTTTCCGGGTTGACGAACAGATAGCCGAACTCTACCTTGTACGCCTTGAATCCGATAAGTTTCTTCTTGCAGTGCGTGTGTCTGGTCGCACAACCGGCTCGCCTGTCTGCTACTTGTTTACCCCACCGACTGGTTCGGTGTTACAATCAACACTACGCGCCCGTTAGCGGTCGCGGTTCGTGCGGCACGGCCGCCCATCGATCGTCGCCGCCACGTGCTGGTGGTGGTAGTGGTGAGCCTGCACCGGGGTGAGCCTCATCGTGTGTGAAGCACGTTGCGATACGCAGCCCGCAATATAATCGTGAACCCCTTCTTCTTTCGCGGTAGCGATATGCGACGGGCTCGCTGACGCAAAACCACCACCACAGCCTTGCACCTTGGACCGGCATCAATGCTTACGAATTGTTCGCAGCGGTGTCTGGAACGAAACTTTGCTCTCAATTCCACGCAGAATAAGAATTATGGTAAACAACAACCGAGCACGATTGAAGGAATCGTTCACCTGTTGGTACGGACGTCACCCAACGAAGGGCGTGCGTAGTGTGAGGGAAGCATTATGCAACACGGATGGGTTTAAACTCTACTAGCAATTGCTTCGGGTAGAAATGCATCACGTTTCAGTTGGTGAACAACAAACGTAAACAAATCACTTCGAACTTGTTTTTACCCCTTCGTCGTCGTCGTTGGCTCCTTGGATCAAAACAATCCACCGCTTGCGTGCTCCACCACTCTCCCAGGGAGTGCGCCAAATCGTTGCCCCTTGTCCAGGGGACCGTCCGCGCCGGGAAGCGTGCGCCCTTCTAACCCTTTGAAAGCGGCCACAATTGTTCCTTTGGGTTTCTTTTCTTTCCCTGCTTACCCACCCTGCTAAACCCCTCAGCTGTACGCTCAATTCTACACTTCACACACGAACGATTGTTTTGTTTATCTTCTGCGCTGTTCCGAAAAAGAGTGAAAGAAAAAAACGACGATAAATTCATAGAAGGCGGTTGCGTATTGGAATTGCGGTCATACGAGTTGACATTTCATGAGAAGGAATTTGATGAAAGTTGAGTTTTAAGAAGCATGTAAGGAATTATAAATAGAATCTCAAATAGCAACGAATTTTATGGCCCAATCACATCGCTGTAGAGGTACAAAATTTAAAACTCCCCAGCATTCGAACGTGTGTATTGTTACATTCATTTTTGATAATTTTATAAAGTGTAAAATAAATGAATAATGTAAAATTTCACCACAGACAATGGAATGCAAATGATTTAAATCAAGTTTATTACATTTTACATTCAGGTTATCCACTCGCCACTACTAAACGGTTTATGCTGAAGCAGCGTTTCAACGAACTTCTTGGTCTTAGCTAAATATGATAAGAAATAACATGAATACACAACTAAAAACGCTAAAACAAAATTTCTTTCCTTACAAACTTCCAACAGTCTGCCCAACGCCTGTCCCATCCATTGAATTAAAATATACTTTATTAATCATAATCTTCTCATGCGAATAAACACTCATCGCAGTGGGCGGTGCTGCGCGTTTTGGCGCTACCCAAAGCTAATAAGCGAGATCTCGTTTAAGGCTTGTATCACCTTCATTATTGGGTTTCGGCTTTCGCGTCCGTTACACAGCACTTAGTCAGTCCGGTCCGGCGCAAAATTGGTTTCACTCTCTCATACACTAAAGCGGCATCGCGTGTCGAACACCAAAACACGGACGACAACGAACAACAACAACAGCACCGTGTCGTGTTGTATCGGTTACAACTATTTACAGCCCGCTCTTTATGCGATATAGCCACACTTTATTGGCAGGGTACAGCATCACAGCTCACAACTACCTGGCTACCACTACTGCTGCGTGCCAAACCGAGTGGAAAGCACAAATAACCATCAGTATACAAAACAAAACAAAAATAAATACTCTTTTGCACACACTTGTGGTTGGCGCATTCCAGCAAGTGCTTGGGTTCTTAAGGAATAAGGAAAATTGAATCTAGCCTTTTGGATGTAGTAATTGCGTAAAACCGTAACAACGACCACGATACACGATGTGTGTGTAAAACTAGGAAACACAAAACGAAAGCGGCATCAATCTATGCAGTAAGCAGAAACAAAACTCATACTCCCGGCTCACAGTTCCCGGCAGCCAATATGGCAAACAGTAAATCGCCGGAACCACCCGTGCGGCCCACACGCGATGAGCACGTCGTAGTGTTTTCGACATAAATTACGTATTTAAATCAAACGGCTCAAAAATCGAACATGCCCGCTCTATCGCTTGCCCTCCTCCAGCTGGTACTCGTCGATCGCTTTAACGGTAAGGAACTGATCGCTTAGGAACACCAGATCACGACCGCCGGCCCAGTGGCCACCGTTCAGGATGCGTTCGCGCGGTCGGTACAGATCGTTGGTTCCTTCGTTGCTGCGCAGCCGGCTGTAGATGTGGAGCGAGTCCCGATCGGCACGCTGCAGATCCTTCTCCAGCCGCTGATGGTTCGTCCAGTAGCTGGTCGGATCGTTCAGGCTCAGCAGCAACAGTTCCCCACTGTCGAATGTGAGACAGTGCCGATAGCTGGCGGCATTGCTGTCCAGCGCCCACTGCTGGCTCTCGCTGGTAATACTAGAATGCAAAATATCGAATTTCGGTTAAACGATTAGGTTGAAACACTCGTTTGTTTTGGTTTTCCTGTGGTTTTGCATTCACCTACAATTTTGTCCGTACATTGTACAATCATTATTAAAAGCATTATTACACAAAATAACCGCTCCGCCCAATGTATCGTTATTACACGAGCGGGTGGATATTTTATGCTAAGCGCCGCGCCGGAGCCCAGTTTGACAGAAAATATCCAAAACCATCTGACAGTATTTTCCCTCGTCTAATAACCGCATAAGTAAAATTATTGATAAAGAAATATCTAAAATAGTTGAAAGTTTTCAAAACAAAACAACCCCATAGTTTCTCCGAAAAATACTGTCGTTTAAATGGGGATAAGAAAAATTAAAGCATAAATTCATGTTTGTTTCCGTATATTGAAATCAATAAAATTTAAATTAAATGTCAACAAATCTCAACTGCCAAACTACTGCTACAAAAACTAGATCCTTATAGCCTACTGTTCCTTATTGCATGCAAACTCCCCAAAGCTTTGGCCGATCACTTACCTCATAGATGCCAGCGCAATCTCATAGCTGTGCGCAATGTACCACGTCGGTTTGGCCAAGTTGATGGCAATCACTTTCACGAGCTTCCGATTGCGGCTCGTCGCAGACTCATCCGGTTGCTGCATTTGCCACATCACCATCGTACTATCGGTCTTTTTTTTCGTGCCGAGAGGAAAAAAAAAATTAGTGCAATTCTCAACGCCAACTCAGCATCACCACTTTACCTCCTCAATGTGCAGAAAGCAGCAAACGATCAGACCCAGCTCCAGCTTGAGGTCGACCGTGCGCAGCAGGAATCCACTCTCGTAGCACCAAATGTGCACGGTCGTACGGCCCAACCCGACCAGCTTCTTGTCGTTAATGCAGCGCAGCGTCGTCAGCTTCTGCTTCACGGTGACAAACTCCCGTATGCAGGCCAGCGTTTGCAGGTCCGGTGTCAGGCTGTACTTGCACAGCCCGGTGCGCGATTCCTGCTCGGACACGTGCTCGTGCCAGCAGACGAGAAAATCGCGCGTGTTCGGTAGCGGCACGAATCGAATATCTTCCAACGAGCTGCGAATAAAAAAGGGGATGGAAATGAAAAACGGTTTCCCGGCAAATAAGACCTGGCTTCGCACCTTTTCACCGTATCCAGCTGGAACGATTTCAAGCGCAGTAACTCTTCGTAGTCTTCGTCTTCCTTTTCGGTGCCACTGGTGGCTTCTTCACCACCGGCGGTGATGGTTGCCGTAACACTTTCACCCCCCGCCACCAGCACTTTCGCGCTCGAAACCGTCTCAAGAAAGTATGCGTTCAGGTAGATCGACGCGAGCGGACAGGTGCGTGATTTGTCTTCGCTCAGGTTGCGAGCCCTTGGTTCCAGGTAGATCGGATCCTGCTGATTGAAGACGATCCGGTTGGCATTTTGCGTGTCCACTTCGGTATCTGTAAACGGGGCGGCGAGAACATAAATTAAGTCCGCAAAGAAATGGAACTATTTTGCAAAAATCTACTATAAGCGCGCCATAGATAATTATTTAACGAAAAAATGGATGTCTACTGAACATTAGCGTATGGAAATAGCTTAACAAAAGTGGATTATTTTGTGGAAAAAAATCCTTCACAATTTCTCACATACCTCGGTTCCAGCGCCGTATTTGTGCAACGCGCTGCCACTCCTGCTTCACGCCGAGCAGCACACTCAGCCGGAAGTACCGCCAGAAGCTGACGAGCTCCCTCTGCACCACGACGAGCTGTTCGCCCAGCAGAAACAGATGCAACACATCACCGTCCGCCCGATTGAGCGGATTTCGGATGCGCTTGCCCTCGTTCACCGCTGCCACGGGCGCAATCGGGCCAGTGGGTGGTATCGTTTCCACCGTTTGGCATTCTTTCGACTGCTTGCTAACCTGCTGCTGCTGCTGCTGCTGCTGTTGCCGCCGTTCGTGCATTTCGGCACTGGTCGAGCTGCTGACCGCCGAATCCACCGAGCAGCGCCCATTGTTCGCCTGCTTCGATGAAACCCCGGACGGTACGGGAGAGGCAACTGCTGCTTGTGGCTTGGCTTGCTGCGTTTCAATCGCTTGCGTCACAGGTTCGTCGTGCTTTTCCCGCACCTTTTCCGTTTTCTTCACATTCGGTGGTCGATTGTGTCCCTTCGTAACGGTCGCGCGGGTCGTGCGCGACGCGAGAGAACGCACATTTCCGGCACTGTTCCGATAGCGTATTACCTTTCCACTGCGCAGCGAACTGCTCAGCACGAGTCGACGAACACCACGCAAACCACTGCTTGCTATGATCGAAGGATGCGCACGGCTGCTGCCCTTGCACGGTGGTTTTCGTCTTTTCGCCTGTTTCGCCTGCTTCGGGCGAGCTTTCGCCATCGTTTTCACCGACCCTGTCGATGGTAAGGATGCGCTCGGGTTCGTGGTCGCTTTAGCGCCAAGCAAAGCGTTTGCCATGCGTTGCTGTTGCTCGATCCGATCACCTCTACGGGCCGCCTGCTCATCCGATCGAAACACGGGACTGATGCGAAGATATTGCAGAAACTTCTCGCGCTCCTCTTCGTCGCGGCTGAGCAGGTAGGCGTACGGGTTGCCCTTCGTTCGGCACTCTTCGCCCGAACTTTTGCCCGAGCTCTGGCCAACGGAAGTGCGCGATCCGTCTTCCTCCGCCTCGCGCTCATACCGCACACCACGCGTCGGTAGTTTGTGGTAATTTTTCCTCGTCAATATCCGTATCGCCGCCCGGTGTTGTGTTTTATCGATTTCCGGATTAACTTGACTCGACCGAAAATCCAAACCATTGCCACCGTCTTCGTCTTCCTCGTTGCGAAGAAGCAACCGGTTCGTTATGGACGTTGCGTGCGGTGAGTCCAGCAGCGGTGGCGTTGTGTCACCCTCCACCACCGTGCGACGCTTTTTGCTGTTCACCCCGACGGCGGCAGCATCATCCTCCAGCGTGTCCGAATCATCATCGCTCGTGCCGGCGTGTTCGGCATCGTCGTAATAGAGCGGTCGCTTGGCACCGGCCGACGAACAGCTCGGTGTTTCGATCTGCGCCTTGGTCGGTATCGAGTGCAGCAAATCCTCCGCCGTCACGCGCCACTGATCGATCCGGTCCAGGTGCGACATGGGCGGTACGCTTTGGTTGATCTTCTGCAGCATCAGATCGAATTCGCTCGGTGCACTGGGTGTTCCACCTCCATCCTCGGTCATTAGCCGGCGATCCTTGGAACTGTGTTGGGTGGAGAAATGTTTCGACCATCCCGAACTGCAACCATCATCACCGTACGAGTTGGCCATCGAGCTTGCCTCGACCGTATCCTGCTGGTCCTCTTTACGATCGTGGGATACACTTTCCTCGCAAACTTCCATCCCTTCCGTTCCGGTGGCGGGTTGCATTTGTTCTGCGCCTGTCAACCGATCCTCCTTCGCGTAGGAATAAGAAATGCATCTTCGAGTGTCTTCCTTAACTCCATCTGATTGGGACGATTCGTTTTCCAAACTAATTTTCGCGATGTTGCTCACGACGGAGCTTTCTTTATGAAAAGATCGCCTAATGATGCAAGATTTCGCATTGTTTGATCGACTGGGACCTGAGAGAAAATAAATAAAAACAACCAATTAAAACATTGGTAAAACAATCATCACCCAAAGCAGTTCTTAAGAACTACAAAGGAATCAATGGAAGTTTTTCGAAGATATTTAACAAAAATCCGATGCATTTTACTAATTGCAATTAGTATTGGCAAATCGTTACGTATCGACGATTGAGAAACTATAAATATTTAAAATTTCACAGTCATTTTCGTAAATATCTTCGAAAAAACAATACCCGAAATCTCCTGCCATCACACAGTTACCCATGCGCGTTTGTTCGTTACCGTGACGACCGGGCATCGCAGCAATTCGCCATCGAATATCCTCCAGGCGTACGAAAGGACGTATCGTCGGCGACAGACTGCGCCGGGCAGTATCATCGTCATTTCCAATGATAGGCTGCTGCTGCTGCTGGACTGGTTTTTTGTTGTACGTACGGTGGAAAATGATGCCACTGCTGGGCGGACAGTTGGTGGCCACCATCGTTGGTTCCAGCTTCATATCTTGCTGCTGTTTAATCGGTGGTGATAATGATGACGATGATGGGCTTGTAAACGGTCTCGTCCTTCGCTCGGGGGACGTGTGCATCGATCCGCTTTTGTGGTGGTCCGTATGATAGAGGATACGTTCGAATGGCGTCGGTCTCACCGAGAGGTTCGTCGGAGGCTCTCTGCTTCTGCTGCTGTTATCATTCTCATCCGTTTCCACTGGCTTCCCACAGCCGAGAGATACTTCCCGAAACGTCTGCAGCGCCTGGTCCGATTGTTGCTCCGCCTTGATACACTCCACCGGTGAAGGGATGCTGTTTCCCGAGGATTTCGCCAGTCTAG
The DNA here is from genome assembly GCA_000473445.2 of Anopheles farauti. NCBI lineage: Eukaryota > Metazoa > Arthropoda > Insecta > Diptera > Culicidae > Anopheles > Anopheles farauti. The sequence continues at coordinate 342,115 of KI915042.1, read as the reverse complement.
CACCGTCGTCGTAGCTCTCCAGGTTAGTCGAATGCATGGAACACGAAGGTGAAGGGACCTTTTTACCTTTTGATTCGAACCGTTTTTATCTTTTGTATCGTTTCTAGCGAAGCAGTTCAAGCGGGAGCATTCAAAACATACATTGCACAACTAGCACATACAGCGGCACGTACACACACACCGATACACAGGTAGTCTCGCCTGATGCCACCTTCTGACTTAGTTCGGCAAACACACAAACACCGCACGCCCACCGTTGAAGGAAGCGATTTTTGTACAACGCCAGCACTTTTATTTCCCTCCTCAATCCAGCGTGGTGGGTTATTCTTGGTTCGGGGACGGGTTTAGGGTTATTACCCGGCAAAAGATTATCGCAATCGAAAGGATGTTTGCCTTTTTCGTTCTTTTGCAACCACAGTCGCGCCTTCTACAAAGGAAGCCCGAGTGGAGTTGAAAGTGTAATCGCAGATATGATTTTCCCCGTCACGCGTCGCGTAAATGGGCAGTTTTGTTAACTAAACAGCATTTTAAACCCTTGCCGCGTAGTATTTTATTTAACACAGAACGACACAATCACGATCTTGGTAGAAAAAGATACACAACAACACACAGCGCGTTACTTTCTCGATAAGTTCACAATTTTTTTGTTCCTGCACGGCCAAAGAAGTTTGCACCAGCAGATATGCAGGGTGACAGGTTATCGATGGTTTTTTCTTTACGCCGCCATGTTGAACGAATCCGTTGAGTGTTTTCGTCGCTGACAAAATGTAAAGTCAATTTGAATCGTAAATAATTCAAAAAAGATTATCGTAGAAACAGGTTTGTGCAAATACTTAATCATTTATTTTAAATGAAACAAAATAATAAGTTAAATAATAAACAAATGCACAATAATTCCTACGAAAAATGGCTGAACCTATCGCATCTATACAACCAAAGCGATGTGAAACGATAAGTTGCGTAAACGGTATTTTGTACAGTAAATCGATCAAAACGATAGAATCGCCGTTGTCATTAATGGACGTTAAATGCAAACGCACAAAATTTGTAAAATTAACAAATATTTCCAAGGTTTGTATTATTAAAGCTTCTAGCAAACATGAAATCGTACCTTTTAGTCCAATAATATACCTTCTCTTCTGTATTGACTCCACAGCGACGCATCACAGCGGGATGCAAAACGACATACCGTAAGAAACGATAAAATTTGAAAGCTTGCACACAAAGCAAACCAAATCATTTTTCGGCGAAGGAATTTAGCGCATTTTTCGGTGCTGAACGAGAAACTAACGAGTTCGCCCGGGTAGTTGCTCGGAAATCTTGCGTCGGATCAACGATTTACTGTTGCGAGTACTTGTTCGAGGATTGCTACTTCGTGGAAAACTGCCGTAAGATGCCAAGGGGTATAATTACGCTCCAGCTGGGCCAATGCGGCAACCAGAGTAAGTGTTTGCTTTCGGGAGCACCCCGGTGGGTTAATATTGTGCTAGAAGATGGTGTTGTGTTGTGATATTTTACAGTTGGGTTCGAGTTCTGGAAGCGCCTGTGCCTGGAGCATGGAATCTCACCTTCGGGAATGCTACGAGAGTTCGCAAACGATAGCATTGACCGGAAGGATGTGTTTTTCTATCAGGCGGATGACGATCACTACATTCCGCGGGCGGTGCTGCTCGATCTGGAACCGCGCGTCATCCACTCTATAATGTCCTCACCGTACGCGAAGGTATGGCGCAATTTGTAAAGGGGGACGTGCCGTGTCGGCTCTGATCCATCTTTTGTATCCTCTTTTTAGTTGTACAATCCGGAAAATGTGTACCTATCGAAGGATGGCGGTGGTGCCGGTAATAATTGGGCCTCGGGCTTTAGCCAGGGCGAGAAACTGCACGAGGAAGTGTTCGACATTATCGACCGTGAGGCGGACGGAAGTGACAGCTTAGAGGGTTTTGTGCTGTGTCACTCGATTGCCGGTGGTACCGGTTCCGGAATGGGGTCATACATCATGGAACGCCTGTCCGATCACTTCCCGAAGAAGCTTATCCAGACGTACAGCGTGTTCCCGAACCAGGACGAAATCAGTGACGTTGTGGTACAGCCGTACAACAGTCTGCTGACGCTGCGCCGGCTCACAAGCTGTGCGGATTGTGTCGTCGTGCTGGACAACACCGCGCTGAATCGCATCGCAACCGACTGGCTGCACCTGGAGAATCCCAGCTTCGCGCAGATTAACACGCTCGTCTCGACCATCATGTCCGTCAGTACGACCACGCTGCGCTATCCTTCCTACATGAACAATAATCTGATCGAGCTGATCGCACCGTTGATACCGACGTCGCAACTACACTTCCTCATGACCGGGTACACTCCGCTCACGACGGAATCCGACACGCAGTCGGTCCAGAAGACGACCGTGCTGGATGTGATGCGGCGTTTGCTGCAGCCAAAGAACATGATGGTATCGACCGGACCGGACAAAACCAACCACCATCGGTACATCTCGATACTAAACATCATCCAGGGCGAGGTGAACCCGTCCCAGGTGCACCAATCGATCCAACGCATCCGCGAACGCAAACTGGCCCAATTCATCCCGTGGGGACCGGCCAGCATTCAGGTGGCCCTTTCACGCAGCAGCCCGTACGTGCAGAGCAGCCACCGGGTGACGGGACTGATGTTGGCCAACCACACCAGCATCTGCTCGCTTTTCGAGCGAGCCCTCGGGCAGTACGACAAGCTGCGCAAACGGGGCGCCTTCTTGGATCAGTTCAAGAAGGAGGACAAATTTAAGGACGATCTGAGCGAGATGGACGAAGCGCGCGAAGTGGTGGACTCGCTGGTGCAGGAGTACGAAGCCGCCACAAAGGAAAACTATCTCAGCTGGCACGCGGACCGGGCGCTTGGTGGGGTGAGAACGGTGTAAACCACTTTCGGCGTCCTCTGCGCGCTTCCTGGTAAACAATAATAGCTAGGGGGAAGGAGCGGTTTTGTTTTAACATTTTCTAGATACATCGTGAAACATTCTCGTACCTAATGTGTGTGTGTGTGTGCTGTGCCGTGTGCTGAATACGCAGAAGTATTATTTGGAGTGAAGGAGAGGAGCACACATATCAGAGGACGAGGTGTTGCTCTCTAAATACGAAAGAATCTTCATAAGGTGGTTAAGACCCCAGAGAGAATGGCACAGGGTTGTTGTTTCAGTAACATATTTTAGTATTTGTGCCAATAAAATTCATCATGAAAAATGAAAAACTAAGAATTTTCTTTTTCCCCACATGTAGCTCTCTGACAGCCTATTTTCTGCGTACATCATCGCCTTCTATGATTCCTTACTAAAAAAGGCCTAGTATGGCATAATTTCATTACATTTGGAGAGACGTTTGGATTGCATGAGTCCAAATGGAATATAAGTTCGGTTTAGGCTATGTTCTAGTGGACTTTTGAATTTTTAACATTTTTGGTTAAATTTTAATTCCATCCAACCGAATTGTAAGCGCTATCTGTTAAATGTTGCGGAATGCCTTGCAATTGTCATCAATCGATCCAGAAGCAACTCTTACACTGAGCCGTACGAACCTTTTTTATATGTATATATAGATACTCCATTTATTCTATTTATTCTGTTATTCGGGCTTCCATCCGGCACCTGCTTTCCCCCGAAATAAATTTGTTCTTTGTTCCAGTTCATGCTTCAAGTTCTAAAAAATAAAATTTGGTTAACAATTTTTCAGCCCTCCTGCTACCGCATGCCACCAAACGCCGACAGGGTGATAGGGTTTGGATCGAAAATCAACAGCAGAGATAGAGTCACTCTTTTGCGTAATTTTAGTTGTAAAGGAAAACATCTACGATATCACACGGGGGGGCCACCAGAGCAAGTATGCTTAAATTTTGTAAATGCCGGAGCCGCGAGCTTTGTTCAAAACAACGTACATATAGATATAAACCTAACCTACACGGGGTGAAATACTTGAACGGGGGTGAAAAAAAGCACAATTTCTCTACGCATTTTTTTAATAACATCGGCCACTACACCGGGCGGGCCCGCTTGAGTGGCGGTGCACAATTCGATATGTATTTCGCAGGCGACAACGCATACCCAATAATGAAACAAAAACAAACAAACGAAGCAATGGAATGTAAAGTAACAGAGCAACGAAACAATAAAGGTGGTAAGGGGGAAAAGTGAATACTAGAAAGAACATAACGTTCAACGCGGTGAAAGTACAATAACATAAAACATATATACGTATAAAGCTTCCAATCAAACGGAAGTTATGGAAGAAAATATAGTTTTTCATACCGAAGCAAACACATCTTTTTAAATGACTAGATAACAACTAGCAGCGGCAGCAGCGGCTAACCATAACACACCGTTCGCTCGTTTCTCTCGTCCTTTTTTTTTCTTGTCGCGCCTACTATAATTGAGATTTATAATCCCCGAGCCCAGCCCGTCGGCTAGTGTGCGCACAAGGGAACATCAATCCGCCAGCAGATCGGCCAGTGGATCATCGGCTGGGCGGGTGGTGGTCGTCGGAAGTTTCACCACGGCCACCGGTGCGACTTTAATCTGTTCCGTCCCTCGCTGGGTAGGGTTGCTTCCTTTCGGGACAGTTTCTGGAGTAAAGAGTAAGAGGAAGTTTGGGTCAGAGTCAGAGAAAAATTGTATAAATTATGATCTATACGTTTCTTTCGAATAGTGGAAGAAAAATTAAAAAAAAAAATTAAACCGACACCAGCCGTACTTACTGCTCTTGTTGCCACCGAACAAATCGTCATCGTCGTCTCCATCGTCATCCTCATCGCCGAACAGACTTTTCCATTCCGTCGCAGGCTTCGGCGTTGGCAACGCGCGACCGGACCCGCTCCCGTCCACACCGACTGCCGCCACCTTCGCCTTGAGCTGTCCCGCAATGGACGATTTTTTCGCGCCACCAAACAGATCATCTTCCCGCGCCGCACCCATCTCGTTGCCATCCTCTTCATCGGACCCGAAAATACTGCCCACAACCTTCACCGGAGCGAGCGATTTTTTTGCGAGCGGTAGTTTGCTGAAGAAATCATCCTCATCCCCATCGTCGTTGCTGTCGCTGTCACCAAACAGCCATTTGCTGGCGGCTGCCGGTGGTGGTTGAGGATTGGACGAATCCATTTTCTCCTTTGGCGTAGGATCCGCAATGGTACGCAATGGTGGTTTTGGGGTTGAGCTTTCGTTGCCATCGGGAAGCACCAACCGCTTGGTGGGATTCCGTACGCTCGCACTCAACCGATCGGCTAAGGAGGCTTCGCTGTGGCGTACGGTCGTCGTACGTTCCGCCTGCAACGGTGTGGAAGTGACGTGGTGCTGCGGTGGAAAACTAGCCTCAATATGTTCGATTTTTTCCTCCGAACCGACCACAATACGATCGTCCGTAGCGGTTGACTGGTCGTCCTTTGGGTCGCTCTCGTTTGCGAGCTCGAGCGAGGCGGAAGAAGCTGCTCCCGTACGCAGGCTGTGCCGTGAGGGAGGTTTCCGTTTGGTTGGAATCCTCGCTCGACCCTTGTTGAGACTGGTTAGCTTCCCTTCGCCGGAAGTGTCAACCGGGTTCGAAGCGTTGCGTTCTTCCGAATTGGTCGTAACCTCCGAACTGGGTTGAACTTTGTCCGGAGAAACCATCACTGGGGAAGCAGCAGCAGCAGCAGCAGGTCGTTTCGCTCCGGGCAGCAGGGCCGCTACGTTGATGGCAATCTTTGTGTTCAGCTTGCTCACTTTCGGACGCGTTGGTTTGTTGGTGGCTTCGGGCCGGCTTTCGTCCACCATCGGTGGCAGCGAAGAAGGCGCAAACGGGCTGCTTGATCCAAAGCCAACGCCCATATTATCAGCCTCATCCGGTGGTGGTTCATCGTCGAAGAGATAGCGCGATCGATTGCTCGATCCGGTCGGTATGAAGTTCAACGATTGCGATTCCGTCGCGTAGGAGGATGAGGTGGAGGACGAGTTGTTGGTTTGTTCCCCGAGTGAGGCCATCGACGAATCGATGGGTTCGCCACCGGCTTTCGGCTGCGGTGGATCATCGTACACCTCACCACCTCCATCGTCCGGTGGCGGTACGTCATCGAACAGACCGATCGGGGTGAAGGCACTTAAGGCACTTTTTGGTTCACTAGACTTCACTGCCGTCGCTGTCGGTGCGTTCGTGTGCAGATAGTAATCGATGTCGTTTGCGATCATGCCCGGGAGTGATTTCGCTTCCGTGGAACTCGTTATCACGTCCGGTTCCAATGGGACAATGTTAGCATGTTTGTTGTCTCTTGAAACCTCATCACCAAGATTCGATTGGTGTATCGTAGCAACCTCATCCACTTTGTCGCCGCCCACTTGAATCATCGAATCATTTTCTTCCTCATTTTCGGGTGTAGAATCATCGAAAATAGATGTTTTAGCAATGGATGGTACTTTCGAAGGCTCTTTCGAACTAGTCTCATCAGCTTCCGTCCGAACGACCGAAGCATCTCTTTCTTCGACAAATAATCCGTCATCCTCTTTGGTAGGTAGATCTTCTTTTTTCGTCTCCGCTTCGTTCGTTTCTTCCGCTTTCCGTTCATCCACTGCCGGTGTTTCAACACTAACCACCGGTTGTTTCGTAGATTCGACCGACAACGGCACGTTTTTGGACTCGCTTCCGAAAATGGAATCATCTTCCTCACCTTCCGACTCGGAGCTAAAGTTAAATTTCTTCTGTATCACACCTCTGATGCTGGAAGGTGGTGCCGGATCCAACTTAACCGGTTCCTTGGCAACCGCAACCGTAGGCTCCTGCGCTGTCAAATCCTTTTGCCCAACCACTTCGCCTCGTTCTGCTGGTACTGCATTTGCAAGTCCATTTTTAGTCTTCCCAAACAACGCACCCTCATCGTCAGACGGTGGCACGTCATCAAACAGTGACACCTTCGGTGCTGCCTTCTTATCCAACGCAAGTGGAGCCGATTTTCTCAATGATCCACCCCCAAACAGATCGTTCTCGTCCTTATCGTTCGTCGTCTGCCAGTCGTCGAAGTCTTCGTCGAAAAGCGATTTACTCTTCGCGGGAGGCGGTTTGCTTTGTTCCGGTTCTTTCTTTTTCAACGCGTCCAGTTTGCTGCGCAGGATGGAGGAGGGTTTACCGAACAGTGCCGCCTCATCGTCGTCTCCATCGTCCGCGTCGGAGCTATCGCTAAAGATCGATTTACTCGCCTTCGGCTGTGATAGTACCGACGCTGCTGCTGGTGCTTTTGGTAGAGCAGGAGCAGGAATCTCCTTCTTTTGTACCTCCTCTGGTTCAGAATCGGATTCATCGAAGATAGATTTTTTCACCAACCGCTCCGACGGTTTCGACAGCACCACCGGACTAACGAAGGGTGATTGCTTCTGCACCGGTTTAGTTTCGTTGCTTCCCACCACAATCCCATCGTAATCATCTTCATCGTCTTCTGCGAACAAATTAATCGGTTTTTTCTCCCGTCCGGCGGCCACCGTCGTGTTGTTTGGCGTCGTTTGTCTTACTTGCGCGCTCGCATTCGCTGCTTTAAACAACTGCTCAAACTCATCCTCCGGTGGTTCGTCATCGAACAGGTTGGTGGACGTGGGTGGTGCCGTTGGTTGAGTAACGATAGCCGCCGTTACCACCGGGTTCGCACTCGGTTCGGCCACGGTTTTGCCCGTCTGCTTGCGGAAGTTGTTGTTCAGCTCGTCCACCAGCTTCGTCATCGTCCGGGGGTTTGTTTGTCCCATCAAGCCGGGAAGTTTTCTCGTCGGTGGCACTTCTTCACTCGCGAACACATTATTATTATTGCGCACATTTTCTTTTGACCGCACTTGCTCCTCCTCACGCTCGTCCTCACTTTCGATGAAGAGATTGATCGTTCTCTTCGGTTCCACAACACTCGGCAGCGGTTCCGGAGGTTCGTCATCGAACAGATTCACAACCTTGCGCGCCGGTTGCTGACTGTTTCCTTTGAAGAACGTTCCCGGCACCACCGTTTGACGTGGCTGTGGTGTTGGTGTTGGCACCGTAGATTCGTTCTCTTCTTCCGGCGAGTCATCGAATAGTCCCCGGCGTCTTCCACCGACTTCCGGTTCTTCGGGGGGCTCTTCAGGGAAGAGAGCTGGCGGTTTAAGGCGCGCCGCCACAACTTCCGGGTGAATCTGCGTGCGTGCAGCGATGGGTAGTGCACGGGCCGGCACCTTCGACGAGCTGGCGTATGAATACACGGACGATCCGTCGTCTCCGGTGATGCTGGGATCGATCGATGGAGCCCGCTTGCGTCCTTCCGCACCCCAGATCGAACTTTCCGACTCGGACGGAGTATGGTTTTTGCTGTTCGGTTGCGACGGGAACATTCCGCCGTCGTCCGTTTCGCTCGCCGATTCCGAATACTCTTCCTTGCGCTCCGAGGCAGATTCATCGTCCGAATCGATCAGCCCCACGTGCCACTTGTTCTGCCACTCTTTCGTACCGATCACGTGCGGCAAGGGCCGCTCGATGAAGGAATACTTCGGTACGGCACGCATGACCGTGGCGGCTGCGTTTAGTGCCGCGGCGTGCGGTTCGTCTTCATCGTCGCTCGTGTCACTCGAATCGTCCAGCTGGAGTGTGACTTTCTCGTACGATTTGTACATGCCCTCGATCGAACGTTCCACGGCCAGCTGCAGCAGATCGTCCAGAGATCGTTCCTCGCCACCTGTTGCGTCCGCGTTCGCTTGTTTGCCGTGCTCGTCGGTCTGTTGTCGGCGGCGCCGCAAGCCGTAAAAACTTTCGTCGTCCTCTTCGACGCGATTCTCGACGAACTTCACCTGCTCCACGGCAGTGAACTGATTCGTTGCGTTCGCCAGCTTCACCTCGGTTTGGTTCACCTGCAGCATCAGACTGTTCATATTGTCCCGCGTCGAGCTGCATTTGTCTTCGATGTTCTAAAATGAAAGAGATACTTTTTAGCACCCTCAGCAGGAGAACTGAATAAGCCTGCTACCTTTGCGATCGAGATCATGTACTGCAAAAGTTGTCCGTCCGACTCGAGCGACCAGCTTGGTATCCGCTGACGAAGTTCCTCCGGTGTGAGTGCCTGCAATGGAAATGGAAAAGGTTATCAAGACGCCCGGCACAAGAGGATCCAAAAGCCAGCTCGGTAATAAAAATGCACTTTTTTCGCTTCCTCTCTTTCTCCCTCTGGCCGCACTAAAACGCGATAACGGAAACTTTCCAGCGAGGCAAATTTCGCCGAAAATCGATCGTAAATCACAAACGCCTGAACGTGGTGGTGAAAAAGAAAACATTTCATAAAATTTCTTCCACGCTCCAGGAAACATATGGATTTGCGCGCTCGAGGGCGACTAACACGCTAAAATAGAGGAATTGCGGTGCTGATGGCGTGTATAGTCGTTTCTAAATGATAATGATTGAATTGAATTAATAGGGACCGAGTTGCAGGCGCCAACATATCAGCAGGGGCGAGTACTCGTCCAAGCTTGCTGTGATTTTGGTGTTTATGTTATGAATCACTGGCGTGATTATGCATCGCAACGCGCCGCACAAAAAGTTCTTATCACAATCCCGAAATAGTTCAATCGTTCGAAAGGAAAACAAGTACCCGTTCCCTGCCACCCGAGGCACCCAACGTTGGACTTGTTTTCGTACCATTTTCCTAGCTCCTTGCCGCGGCAGCTCTCGCCGCCGCCTCCGGACGATTGTACGATGGTGGGCGTTGTGTCTATCCTAGCAGCTTCTTCAGGAGTGAAATCCGTGACGCACCATACAGTAGCACACGCGATTCGGAAGCGATTTACGGCCAAAACTCGTCTATCAGAGGACCATATCGGGGAGCAGTTAGCAGTAGCAGTTGAAAGGTTGCCCCTACGATAATTTGATGTCTTCTTTTTCCAACTCTCGTTGTGCCCTTTTGTGTTGGTGTTCCTCCGGTTTTGGTTTCCCAACAAAGTGTTCGATTGATTAGGGCGACCACAGCACTTTCCGTTCCATGTCCTGTGTTGAATAAGATAACGACTTCAAAATACGTCTACCATATATCACTATATCACTGAACTTTTTACAAAGCAAACGAAATACAACAATGTTTTTTTCTGCACTATTTTGTATTTCGTTTGCGTATTGTCCACTTTGTTATTGTCGGAGCTGTCAAACGTGGTGCAGCAGTGTGCGTGAGCGTGTTTATAGCAGTCAGTCGAGATGAAGCATCGTTCAAATAAACGATAAACGAACAATTCAACGATTTTGTATATTGATGTTGAATAAATTGTGTAATGTAAAGACTTTTAAATACATGTACAGCATGGCTTAGTGTTGCAAAAATATTTTGTTTGTAAATATGGAATATTTCGTGGATAAAATCTCGCGCCCCATAAAGAGCCGTTGCCATAAAACACTACTCCAGGGTGAAGCCTTTTCGAAAACAAATTCATATCCACTTGTTTTCAAACATTTCTGCGCATGTCCTGTAACTATTCCTTGCCTGTTGTCAGTTGATGCGATCGATTCCAACAAGTTTTCCAGCATTCTTTTAGTTATCATATCGTTATCATCCGCAAAACATTACCTGTTAGCGTCATTGTGTTAGGTGCAAAAATTAACCGAACCACCATGTTGCAGGACTGCGACTATGATTACTTCTACGAGGAGGACAAAATGTAAGCTTTACGACCAGCCAAAAAGAACCAGTGGCTATAGAAAACGGAACGATTGTATCCAAAATTTACCATTACGTGCCGTTTTTTGTTCGTCTCGATTGTGTTTCGTTTCTAATGTTCATGTTTCTTGTTTTCAAATAGTAAGTATGTTCAGATTTTGATCATGCAGATGGAATCATTGTAATTCTTGAACCCCGTTTATGTACGGCAAGGATTGTTTCTGCTTCGGGGAACTCCAAAAACATATGTTCTATTTGTTTGCATACAGCGGCGCAATGTATCCGTGCCACATTTTCACGCATGCTCTGCTCCTCCTATCACTGTCGTCTGTTCGTGATGTTCTCGTATTACTGTGTGCATTCCGTTTGCGTGTTTTATTTATCTTCTTCTTCATTGGTGTAAGTGTGTTTTATTGATTCCAAAAGTCGATTTCACTTGTCGTCGTATTACAACTTTGCAAGCGGATGAGAAAAACCCCAGGAAGTTTGAATCCATTTTTGTGTATTAAAAAGAGAGCGCAATGGCGATTAACTCGAGCAACGATAATGGCGCATGGTGTGAAGAAACGACGTCGTTGTTAATGTTTGAACAGCCCGAGGACAAGTGAGTAGCGAAGGCGTGCTCCCATCACCGGAAGGAGTGTCCCGCCGAAGACTACGGGGCGTTGAATTTTAATACGAGTATTTGGTTGGCTTCCCATCTTTTCCGCATTGGAATATGGCGTCCGGAGCAGTAACGTCAGCAATCAAAGCCGTCCACCAGCGAAGACTTTCTTGATCGATGAGGAAGCAGGGCGCGATGATGAGCAAGTTCTCATTTCTATCGGTTCCGAAACCGGAAGTGGACCAAAGTCCGTGAGTTCACAGCACCGCCCGGAGGCGAAGGATAACGTTAACGGAAGCGATGATGCGAAACCGGAAAAAGATAAAGCGACCGCGAAGCGCATGGATGAGATCGCGTTCGTTTCGAATGACGATCTGCCGGATCCGGTACTGTACGCGGATGGGTGCGTCGACGATAACAAGATCATTATGCTTTGCCAGCGTCAGGAGATGGAGCGCCTGTAAGTGTGTGTCGTAATGGCTTGTGGCTGTGTTTATGTGCCTGTCCGTTTGCGTGTGTGTGTATGTATGTGTGCTTGGGGAAGGAAATTCAGTGCGATGGATGGGACATGATTGGGAGTGTAGATTTGCAGTGGTTTACTAGGAGTTGGTGATGGAAGTGCATGACTTCATGCCAAATGAATCAGCTTTCTTATGTTTCTATTGGGAAATGCGTGTGAAATGTGTGCGATTCAAATAAGTACCGCTCAAACAATGTCTTGTATCATTGCTTTTTAGCTAGCTTAACGGGTTTAGTTTGCTAATGCTACTATTTAGAGAACTTTGGAGAGAGCTCGACCAGGAACTGTTAACCCACCACACTGGTACTTTATTCCCATAATCTAGGGGGATGACGGTCAGCTCCGGGACGGTGCTTATCAAAAAGGACACCAGTAATCTGATCGGAATCAGCATCGGAGGAGGCGCACCGCTCTGTCCATGCCTGTATATTGTTCAGGTTCGATGCTTATTGCATAAAAACTCATTCTACTTCTTCCCTAAACCAACTAAACTCTACCTTGCAGGTGTTTGACGGAACGCCAGCCGCACGCGAAGGCACGCTCCAGAGTGGCGATGAGCTGCTGGGAGTAAATGGCGCCTCGGTGAAGGGTAAAACGAAGGTAGAGGTAGCCAAAATGATACAGTCGGCCACGGACGAGGTGATGATACACTACAACAAGCTGCACGCCGATCCGACCCAGGGCGAAACGCTGGATATTGTGCTGAAGAAGATGAAGCACCGGCTGGTGGAGCGAATGTCGAGCAGCACGGCGGATACTCTGGGACTTTCGCGGGCAATCCTGTGCAATGATTCGCTGGTGAAACGCTTGCAGGAACTAGAACGCACGGAGACCATGTACAAGGGTTTGGTGGAACATGCTCGGAGGTAACTGAAGGTGCTTTTATTCGAAATTCTTTCTTTCAATCATGCGTATCCCATTCCTTTACACAGAATGCTCAAGGCTCACTTTGATGTGCTGCAAACGTACCAGGCGTTCGGGAACATCTTCGCCTCAATCAGTGTGCGTGAGCCGCAACCGCGCGCATCGGAAGCCTTCCGGATCTTTGGCGAACTGCACCGGAACATGGAAAAAGATGGCATCAAGATGATTAAATCGCTTAAACCGATCCTAGCCGATATGGGCACCTATCTGCACAAAGCCATCCCGGACACGAAGCTCACGGTGAAACGGTACGCGGACGCAAAGTTTAGCTACCTGTCGTACTGCCTGAAGATCAAGGAAATGGACGACGAGGAGCATGGGTACGCCGCGATCCAGGAACCGCTGTACCGCGTCGAGACGGGCAACTACGAGTACCGGTTGATACTGCGCTGCCGCCAGGAGGCACGGCTCAAGTTTGCCAAACTACGCAGCGATGTGCTGGAGAAGATAGAGCTGCTGGAGTGCAAGCATGCGCGCGATCTGGCCGGCCAGCTGCGCAAGTTCATCGAGGGTCTGGCGACGCTCGCGACGGAAACGGTCGAGCGGCTCGAGAGCATCCCGAACCTCTTCCCGATCGAGGTGGACCTGAAGGCGAGCGCGTTCCAGTACAAGTCGGCGATCAAGTTCCAGGCGGAGGAGTACACGGACGAGGAGGTACCGCAGGCGGAGGAAGCGATCGAGCAGGCGCCGGCACCGAGATCGGGTGAGGCTAGTACGATCGATCGGGATCTGGAGCGGGCGAATGGGGGCGACGATGGAAGCGATCAGCTGCTGGGAGGCTTCGAAGAGATCGACCTTAACAAAGGTGCGGCGGTTGGGTCGACGGAGAATGATTTGTTGAACGAGCTGGGCTTGGCTGGGATCGATCTGTCTGTCGGTAGCAAACCGATCAGCCACAACCTGATGGACGATCTGCTCGTTCCGGAGCTGTTCAAGTAAGGCTTTGTACGGGGGAAAAAGGACTTAAGATTAAGGTTCGTAAATAAATCTAGCATAACTTAAACTTTCGAATGTCTTCAATCCGTAGAAATTCGCTCAAGTCCGCCGTGGTTCGTTTCGTACCGTTTCAGTTTACTAACACTAGCGTACAATAAATAACATTCTTTATACCAACAGAGTTTAAGTACATTGACAATCCACAGCGAGCCGTCGATGCGACCATGACTTGGATCGTACTCTTCTGGAAGCGCTCCGTTTCCCCTCCTATCTACTAACCGTGAGGTAACTCAGTCGAAGTGGTAGTTGTTCGTTTCAATTAGTCGCAGGTCTAGTGTATCGCAATCGTTTCGTTATCACCCTACTGTCTGAGTATTTGCAAGCTGCTATTGCTTGGTCCCAATGTACCTTACTGTACAGCACAGTTACTATCCAATAACCCGCTTTGGATTCCATCACCCTCCCTCACACACACTCTCCCACTATAAAGCCACATCGCGGTATTTGCGAAAATCGTCCGATTCGTTGCCGAGCGACTGCCGGCTGTCGGTGGCACCGTTCAGATAGGGATTGCCTCCGTACCCGTAGCTCGTCAGCTGCGAATGGTTCTTGCCGTAGCTGGCGGGACCGCCTCCGTGTGGATGGCCCGCGGCAAAGTAGCCACCGGGCGGGATGGGACCACCGTGATGCTGCAGCTGGTAGAGATGGTACGGGTTCATCAGGTGGTAGTGGTAGTACGCGGGCGGATACGGACTGTACGCCGGGTTGTAAGCGAGCACGTTCCACGGGTTCATGGCGTAGTTCTTGAGCAGATTGTGCCCGTACCGGTAGTACGGTATGTCGTGCTTTTTGACCGGCAGCGGCGACTCGGAGAACGTAATGTTGCCCAGGTTCTCCAGCGACACACAGTTCCGGCCCAGTATCTTGCTGTTCTTGGTCGACTCGATCGTGTAGTAGATGGGATCGCCGTTCGCGGACGCACCCACCTCGCCGGCCAGCGTCGCCACCGTCCCCTGCTGGTGGTCGATCGAAGCGTTCGTGTCCTTCTCCCGCTGCGTTTGTCGCAGCGTTCCGTTTTCCGGCACGTCGTGCAGCTTGTTGTGGATCTGGTTCCTCAGGTTGTTCTGCAGCACGCTGTCCGGTTCGTCCGCGACCGGGTCTTTGGTTTTCTTCTCGCTGATCGTGGTGTGCGCGGTGAGAAACTTTGGTGGAAAGATGAAGCGCAGATCGAGCAGCGATTGCGTCTTTTTGCACTCGTTCACGAGCGGTGGCGGACCGGTCGGCATCGCGGGCGACAGCCCGAAGATGCTGGCGTTGAACTCGCTCTGCGAGCCGTACAGATTGTTGTACGCCGTGTACTGCTGCACGATGTCCAGCGAGTTGTTTTCGTGCGGCACGTAGCCGGGGTTATCGAAGCCGGTCGAGGGTCGCCGGCTGGGCCCGGTCGGTGCGGTGCCCTGGGTGCTGCGTTTGCTGGCCCGCAGCGAGTTGACGCCGTTGGTGGCGTTGAAGGGAGTCGTTGGAGTCGGTGTCGTCAGCTGCAGTCGTGAGGCGAGCGATTCGAGCTGGGATAACACTTTCTTCTCCTGTCGCCATCTGCAAGCGTCGAAGAAGAAGATGGAAAAGGAAGAAAAGATTAATGGTTGATCTACATTAAGCGATCGGCCATTTAGATAAACGGCGATTGATGACTGACGTTTTAATTGATCGCAAAGCTAAGATCATACCGGACCAGATTTTGACTTTCAAACTTTGCGTTATATATGGTGTAATCTTTGGGTTTTTAATCGAAAAGATAGTGATGGATATAGAAACCTTGGGCAAATTCGTCTATCACCGAAGCCGATCCAATCGTTGGAGTTTTGGTCTCTCTAAATATCGACTTTATAAAATAGTTTAAGTGAAATACATAACAGATAGATTCAATATCAATCAAAAAGATAAATACGGGCGCTATTTCCGTCACATAATATCAAACGTAATGCATATTAAACATGTTCCCAATCGTATCTCCAAATCGTAATGAAAAAACTTCATCCTACAGACTGTGATAAAGTTTTGTTTTTTTCCCCACCCCGTTTGTACGCGCCTTTTTTCATCCCCAATTAATCTTGCTCGGTGCAGTCGCAATGAAGTCGTTTAAAAACATTATGCCTACGCGCGAGAGAAAGTATTAAAAGGGTCCGATCGAATCTGTTATGCGCATTGATAACGACGATGGATTTGTATATCCTTTGCTCACGTGAGCATGGGAAATTGTTTCCTTTGCCGGGTAAATTATGATTGTTCGAATGGTTTCATTCCGCTCCCGATCGCTGCGTTTCCAGCACGCATTCTATTACGCCCACCATCAAACCATCAAACGGCCATCAAACGCAGTAGAATCGAAGCATTATCGTAATGGCCGCACACAGCGTAGTTAACTCACCTCAGTGCCGTCGGAATAACGCACAGCAGTGCCAAGCAGTTGACTATTAAACGTATTAAATATCCAATTAATTCCGTTAGCCCGTGCGCCGATTGTAGACCCTTTGGTGGGAGTAGAGAAAAGGAGCGAAAATGGGGAAAGTTAAAAACATCACCGGACGCCAGCCAACGCCGCGCTAAAAACTTACCCAATATTGTATGGTCATGTACATGACTAGTGCCAGTTCCGGTACCGACAGCACGCCGATTATGATCGACCAGCTGAGCAGACCCCACGAGATGCCCTGCGGGAAGAGAATGGAGAATGTGAGAAATGGGTGCGCGTTTGTTTTGCAAAATATTGACCGGAGCCGGAAATGGGTAGAAGAGAATGCGAAAACGAGCGTTAAATTGCGAGGCCAAGGCACTGTGCTTGGAATGGTTTCGAGACGACATTGTATATCCAAATATTTTTAGAGTAAAGCATTTTTTTAAATAAAATTTTAAGGAAGATTTAAAAAAGTGATTTATCTCGAATAATGACACCAAAAAGTCCTACAAGGAACAATATTCTCTGATTTGTAATTTCATAAATAGTTTAAGATCAACTTTGACATCTAATGATCTCATATTCCGTGGTCTATTCTTCTAAAGAATGTTGTAAGCTTACTTGGTTTAATAAAATAATATAAACTTCACTCCTGATCCCACTATCATTACAGTTTGATTTAGTTAAAAAAATCTATTTTCCATAGTTACTCAAAGAATCTATTTTCCATAGTTACTCAAATCTGTACCATTCAATCTTACATATTTTCCACCAAATCTACAACTGTCTTCTTTCAAGCATCCCTACAGATTGTATGCTGAAAATATTGCGTTAAACATTTAACGATTATTTTTCAATTCGATATTTAAACCAAATATTAATCAATAGTTTTTGAAAATGAAAAAAATGTACTTGAAACTGCGAGCTAGCCTTGATCTCGAATAAACTCACTTATGGTAGCAATAGCTAAAATGTCTTTAAATGCATTTAAATATATTGAAACTAACTCCACTTAAACCTCACAGTTGCCATCACATACGACCACTGCTTGAAATCCCCGTCCAGGTGCAGGTGCTACTTACCGTCGACAGGCCATGGATCAAGATCGCTGACGAGATGAAGAGAATAAAGAACTGGGCGCACAGCAGGTAGGCCGGTATGGGCAGGTCACCGCGGGCCTCCAGTATCCAGGAGATTTCGCAAGAGAACGCCACCAGATAGGTGAGCTGTGAAGGACAAAGCAAAGCACCAGCACGTGTGAAACCGGGAAAAGCTTGAACATATTGCAACGGACTGGCGCAAACCACGCCACGGGGCAGGGAAATGATCGTTTCCGTTTAAGGGCAAAGGAGATTTGAAGCAAAAACAAAAATATATGGTTCGTGGTAGGAAAATTAATAAACAAAAGCAATAGCCAAGGGCCAACTTGCTCGGCGGAAAGCGAAAGGAACGTGCATTGTGAGCCCGCTGGTGGTGGTATTAGTAGCACGGCACACTCTGATCGCTGTGAGCTTGTTGTGTTGGCGGATACGATACCTTCGCCGTAGGTAAGGGGGCGTGGAGTAAAAACGCGTAATGTTGCAACCCAACCCCAGCATGCCATGTCTACGCGCTATCGACTTTATTTGGGTATTTGGTGTAGCTGTTGCTGTTTTCTGTCCGCGCCGAACGCGTGACCTCGAACGGGCTGGCGAACTTGAGCCGTACGCTAAATTACTTCGCGCGAATCGGTTTGAACTTGGGCGCGAGTGCGTTTCGGTCCGTACAAATTTTCCCTTTCCCAAAGCAACCAAAGCGAAAACTAGCTAACCGTTGCTGGAAACGGGGTGAAGGTGGTTTTTCTTGGGAAGCAGCCCGTGTTTTGCCTTCTACCAGCGAGTTCGCGTACGTTCGGTGGCGAACATTAGTGATGGATTTTGAAAAACGCAGTGCCAATTGAAAATTTATATTATTTTAAAGTGAAAACATTAAACTTAGTGCCAACATCAGTCTTTAATGAAAGACCTAATTGAATCGAAATATTTTCTCCACTTTTTAGGATCCGTTTTCTTTTGCCTAGTTGGCTCTAGCACATCATGATTAGGAAAATTGTTCGAAATTACTCGATGTCTATAATTCAAAGCTCCTTTAATGATGCCCGTTTAGGTCGGCAGTCCGGTTCGGACGGTGGCCGCGGTTAAACTACGCTTCGGTCTGCTTGTCGGTGTGATTTTTAACAAGAAAATAAGCATCAATTATGGCTGGGTGCGTAAGTGCATTTGTGGTAGCGAAATTTCTCTAATCCACCTTAAAAGATTTAAATCGCGGTAAAAGTATGCAAAAAAGCGTGCCAATTGAAAACTATGGGAACACGAAGGGGCGCTACTGAAGATTTTCGTGATTGTTCGCTGCTGTGATTTGTGTAGGGAAACGTTTATTTTCATGATTGGTCGTAAAAAAGAGGTAATTTAAGGTATTTTCGTTACAATCTCGTTTTGTTTCGTTTTGTTTATGTTTTAATATCAAGGTTTTACCTTCTCTGGATTAAGGTCTGCAGAAAAATTCACATTTTTACCAAATATTTCTTTCTCGTTTGAGTACAGTATGTAGCAGATAGATTTTTTGCCAATAATATACATTATTGTTATTCTTTTTAACCAAAAAAAAAGGCCAGATGAATACAAACCAACAAACAAACCAAGTTATCCAACCAAGTAATAAAAAAAATAAAATGATTTCGGTACACTTGTAAAAATATATTTTTTTCTTCAGTAGAATATTAGTTAAATAAGTAGTATAACTATTTAAGCGGATAGTATTAAAAATATATAAATAATAATGTAGAGAATTGGAAGGAATGGTAGGAAAGAAATAAGTGGAATAATAATTAAAAGTATATACTTTGTTTTTGTTTTTGTATATAACACTAATAGTTTATCAATAAAAAGAGTTATTTTGAGCCATTTTTAGCATATAATTTCGCTGTAAAATTATTTTTCATGGTTATGTTTCTAGCCATTTTTAAGATTATTTTACAATAATACCCAAGATCTCAATGTATCTTGCTCCAATGTTGTTAGAAAGTTTTTTTCTTTTTTTAGTTAATGGAAGTTCGTTGATGAAAACAAATTGTCTGGCGCGAAAATGTGTTCCAGATGCACAACGTGTGGAACATCTAAGGAAATGGCACCGACGGGGTGTCGAAACCCGATGACCGCAATAGTAGCCCACTGGAACGTCCAACCTAGAGCAACCCCTACCCCCTCCCCACGCGATCCCGAACGCTTCGATCGTTTGTCCCCCTTATCTGGTGTCCGGAAAACGGGCGATGGAAAACCGACATGGCGTTTTTTTCATGCCACAACCACTCGAAAACCCGCTTGAACTTCCGTCCAGGTTCAGGTGGGACACGATGGGGTGCCGTACTCGTACCACTACTGAACCTTGGCCGCCCATTAAGGTCAGGTATGGCGGGGTAGTGGTGGCCCATCGGCACCAACAATTAAGTGCGGAACCTGGGCGCAGGCCGGCCGACTCACACACAGCAGGCTGACATCGTAAATACCCCGCGCAATGTTGCGTATATTTACGCGAGAAGATCAAGAGGAAGAAGAAGACGGGGAAAAATCCCGCCTGGTGGCCACATTCGCATGCGTGTGTGCGTGCTTTCGAGGGGTACGGGTTCGACGGATGCGGGTTTATATTTTTCGGCAGCAACCGTGGAGTACGAGCATTTCGGTCAGAAGTGAAATTTTCTTCAACCGGCATGGATCTTCCTTTTCTGCGCTATGACACGACTCAAACCGTGGTTTTGGTGTAAATTTTACCGAAAAATAAATGAGCTCCATTTTGGAGCTGCAGAGAGAGAGAGAGTGAATTTGTACCGACATGAATATCTTGTGTTGATAAAATAAACAACCGCCCCTGCTGAGGCGTTCGAGATCGTTTCCAATGCAAGCAAAAGGCGTGGGAAGTCCACGCTTGCAGACATTACATCGAGAACAATGAGTCATTATGCTAACACGTATAAGAACTGTATTTCTTCCAGGAGCGAGTCGGAAACAGAACCACTCTTAGGAACATTTTTCCCCCGTTCGTGTGGCGAAGAAATTGCGGGCGCTTTTCTAGTTAACACGCAACGCTCCCTCACACACGTAAAACGGGTGCGAAGGTGGGTCCAGTGGGTGGCACGCTTTGTTTAGGGGATGGCACGCGGTCAGTGAACCGATCGGTGGCCGTTGGCCGGCCAACTTCAAGCTCAAACGTGCGATGATGACTTAATTGGACGCACTGTACCAAGTCCAAGAGAGGAGAGAGTGAGAGGGCAAGATCAAAGCAAAACACAAAAAAAACACCCAGTAAAAGGTTCGTGAATATCGTCATCGGCATCTTTGAACCATTTGCTCACGATGGTTTCACAGTTCAAAGCCTTTACCACCGGTTTCGGTGAAGGCGATTGCGTGCCTTATTGGTGGCGAAGATGTTGGAGGAAGCTGTTCAACAGTAAGTGATTCGATAAGATAACATTAAGTATCGATTAAACTTAAGCAAACGAAGGTGGCTCGACTCGTTCGTACTTAGTTGCGCTTTAAACCAATTCTTAAAGCTTCTTTTTTTACAAATTGGTTCTACCTCGATAAGCTACAGAGTTTTTTAATGTGTTTTTAAGTCCATAAAAAATAATCTAATTTAAATTTGCCGGTAAATATTCAGGGGTTCATAAATAAATTGGAATTAATAAGATTCTACTTAATTTTATTTTAACACCAGATGCCAAAAAAGATGGACGTACGTGGTATGATAAACATATTAAATATATTATAAATATAAATATATTACAATTTATTCTGGTTAAATTTTGGTAAATGGTCGATATAAACTTACAAGTTTTAGAAAATCAACAAAACTATTTTGGTTTAATTTTCGACAGAAGTGTTACTGTTCTCAGTAAGGTTTCTTCGGTTTTGGCTATGAGGATTTAAATCAATTATGAAAAAGTGTTTGCAAAGAAAATGTTTACAAAAATTTTTTTTTACAGGCTTAAAATATAACTCACTATTACTTGTACTCCTAGCTTTAAAAAATAAAATAAATAAAATGATCCGGTGAATTTTGTATTTTTGTTATAAATTATGAATTCAATTCAGTTGGTCCTAATGCTTTTCTGGATGATATGCTATAAATCCCAACCATTTTTTATCGATCAAATTAAAAACTTACCAGCGATAAACATGCCGAGACGCAACAGTAGATGAATATGTTTCGTTTGGAAAAGTATCCCATTGCTGCAGCTCGCTTCCCGTCGGTCGGTCGGGTTTCGGGTTCAGTTTTCGGCGGGAATCGAACGGTCACGCTGACATTTAAAGATCACTTGAGCACCGCAACCGAGGCAATACACTAATTCTGTTAGCACTTTTTTCCGTTTACTCGAGGTTTCACTGTTCACGTTTGATAGAACACACCACGGAGCAGCCGTTTTTTTACATCCACCGATCCCGGCCGTTCAGCGCCTGTCGAAGGCGAACCATTGCGCCATTGCGTCGCCCAATGAACGATGATTTCGCACCAGTCCTGAGTGACCTGAGTCGGCTTGTCGGCTCGTCGGTTCGTCCGGCAATTTACGATCTGCGAAAACAGACGAATAGAGTGGAGAGGTATTAGGCGAAATCGAAACACTACAAAGAAAAACAAAAACAAAAACAAAAACCGAAACGTGCTAATGGGAGCGGGAACAAAAATCAAAAACCCAACGTGCCAACGTGCTTGACGCGTAGAATAACAGGAAATCACAAATTAACTGAAATTGTTTGCAAAAAAGAGAATGAGGAAGAACAAAAAAAAAACGACAACGATACCGTAACAAATTAAGGATTAAATAAACAAAGCAGAAGGAAGGTGGAATTTATAGCTTCTTTGTTTTATTTTTCCTTTGTCTAGTGGCAGACTTCTGACCCAATCGAGCAAGAAGTCCTCACGCTCGCTTTTGGCTATAAAGGTGCGATGGGCAGACGCACCGAAAACCGGGCTGGACAAAACGGGTTTGCGGTGGCCGCTGATAACGCTGGCCCCAATATCCGGTTTTGTGCGCGGGATTCGTTTCATCGGTTTTTGCGAAATCGAAAGTCACCCTTGTTGTATAATGCGTGTTGCGACGCAGGGCCGGTTTGCACGATCTATTATGACGATCATCTTCGGCCGGGGCAGCCAAAAAGCAGCTTCAAAACTTAAAATTGCACCCAATGAAAATGTCATCCTTCTAGTCAGGCTCTGGAATCGGGTTTACAATACCAACTGGTCTAGTTTATGCAAATGGACGAGCTATTGAAACTATTTTATTATCTTCTTTTGATGGTTGGCATGTTTCTTTCAAACGCCTAGCCATCACCAATTAGCGCGATAAATTATCGTTATTTAACGTCGAGAAAGCAGCAGGATTTTCCTTTAACGAGCGATGAATTCTATTGTGCATCGGGTTTGGTTATTGTTATGCAAACTCGGCACCAGAAGTGCTCGGATGCGACCTCGAGAAAGCAACGAAACGAAAGTGAAAGAACCGCCCTCCTTTGGTTCCGCGATGGAAACAATTTTCCTTTCGATGCATAAATTTCCAGATGACAATAAAAAAAAAACACAAGACATTGTAACACTAGTTCAGCGCCCTTTCTCAGGCGGGCGATGAAATAATTTCGGTTTTTGTTTTTGCGCTCACTCTCCCATTTTTTCCCCATTGATCTAGCGCCCTCCAGTGCCCGTCTCTTCGGTCTTATCGGTTTGCTGAGATTATCAGCGGCGGTAATCGACTAATGGGGGTTTCCAACAAAAGCGCCATCATAACTCCCATCACCCGAACCGATGGCTTCCCGGTGCCGAAACAAAAGAAACACCGTATCGAAAGGCGAACGATCGCGCGTTCCGTCGCACACGCGGGTTGCGTAAAACAATCCCGCTTGAGGTGAGAAACAATTAAAGCAAAAAAAAAAACGAACGATGCCGCGAAACTCCGAACGCGAAGTCGCACTTTCTTCGAACGATTCTTCGCGATCGATGTGGAGAGCAAATTGTGGAGAAGAAAATTGTGTAGCAAACAGCAAATAATATGATTTACTTGCTGGGAATTTGGTAGCTCGCAGGGAAAATGCTCCAATTTTTATATTAGTACAACTCGTTCGCATTGCATCAGCAGCAAACAAAAAGACCATGTGTGTGTGTACTGTCTCACCGTCGGTGTGTTGTAATGATTTGGTTGTTTGTTTTTGTTTGCCCATTCGAGTGTGAGCCGTTTTTGCATTGCAACCATCGCTCGCAGGCCGGTTTTCTAAACGAAAACAAACCATTTTTGCTAGGCCTAATGACGGGAAACTGACTGAGAGATCACCGGGCCCGGCGGTTTCATCATTGTGAAGCTTTTGTGGCATGCACCGCACTGCAAACGAACAATGTGACTGCAAACTGCAAGTCCCTCCCCTCGGGAGGGAGCCATCTTCACTTTCGAAAGCAATAGCAAACGCACGTGCAACAAACATGCGTGATATTATTGCGCGAGCTTACTTTACGGTCGGTGTGAGGGGTTTAATTTGATGGCGCATCTTTCAGAAATCTATGAGAATTTCGATTGGAATTATAAGGGGATTTTTCCTCCTTTCTTCTTTTCGTCGATTCCATCGTGTGCTGGAGTTAACAATTTGTTTTGTAATCAACGAAAAACTTTTTTAGTAATAGTTAATGAATTAAAACACATGATACAAAACTATCTTTTAACCATAATGAAGGCAGCATAAGCACATACTAATTTTTAATTATTTTTGTGTGAATTTATGTCTCAAATTAAAATTATTTTAAAAATCCAAGTGTACATTAACACAATCTGAATTTATTTTAATTATTTTTTTTCTTGATTGATTGAAACCTTCAATAGCGTTCACCTTCACTCGTGTGCTTCAAATCTGACTAAAACGAATGAAGTGGATTGTTCTTCACACTTCAGAAAAATAAATCGATGAAATCCTCAAACAGAGCGGTTAATGTAACATGAAGGTCTTGCTTTCACTGGTGAAAAAACAAAAAAAAACCCCGCAGTTTGTGCATTAATTCACTTCACTCCAAAGACATGCGGCAAGCAATCCTAAAACAAACCAGATGTGCTGGACAATGGGACACGACAAAAAAAAAAACAAGCACGAGTCGAAACGAATCACATCAGCGCGTACTCAATTCTTGTTTCAATTTCAATAATTAGATTAAAATGCCAGCTTCGGCCACACCGTAGGCGGCCTACTCGCTGTTATTACCCGCACCCGTACCGTACCGTACCGGAACCTTCGAATGCTTTTTCGCGCACGCACACTTGAAGACATATGGCTTAATTTAAAGGTTCCATTTTCATTTGCCACCCACCACCCGTGCGAGTTAATTGCACATGCTAATTAAATACGAATCAAGCCCGGTCGCAGAACCTCCAAACCTTAAGGATTTCTCGCACGGTTTTTACCTTCCTTTGTCTCTCCACCAGTAACCGGGGTTACCTTTTTATGCTTTCGCAACACCGGCTTAACACCGGCATTCGTTGCATTCCGAGATTTCGATTTCTCCCGCAGCTGCTTTAGTTTCGCAGCAAATCGCGATCGAATGGCGTATCAGTTTTCCACCCAATTGCACCCGCGAGTCCTGGCCGCTGTGTTTGTTGTCCGGGGCTTTAGCTTAATTCGAGAGAACGGTGAAACACGTCGCTAATGTGCCCGTTTTCATGCTTGTCACCGTTCATTAGGCCGGTGGAAAGTCAAACACGCCGATGGGTTTTCCTCCGTTGGGCTTTTTTGTTTAAACTCTTATTTTCCGGTTTGTTTTCCACACCGTAGTGGATGCGTTGATGGTTTGCTAATGAAAGAGCGACAAAAGGTACACGCACGCAAATTGTGTTATGTTTCTGCATATGTTTCTCTCGAAAATAAAACAAACCGGAATGTGTAAAAAAAAAATTAAAAAAATAAAAAACGCGTTTTGAAAACGCGTCACGTTAGTCGGGGCCGGTTTAAAAATCTGTTTCGCAAATAAAAAACAACCACTTACACACGAGGTCAACACGCCGTTTCGCCTGGGAACGACCGACGATGGTGCGTACATTTTTGGCGAATAAAATTAACCCGACGGAGAACAATATGCACGGAAAACGGTTTGACTGTCGCGTCTTAATTTTCGCTTTTTTGGACGTTGTTTTTGGTTCACACTCGCCCGATATCCCTGCGGTGTGCAAGGCGGCCCGGGGATGCAGTTTTGTGTTTGCGATGGGAACCGATTGTCCGACCGATCTTGCACCATAACCGTGGTACCCATGCCATTCGCAATTCCTCCACAATTTGTCGAAATTGCGGGACGATTTTCGAGCAGCTTTGGTGAATAGAATGGGAGGCGAGTGGGAGGGAATTCCGATGGGTGGATCTTCTGGTGGTGGCTCAATCGAACATACGTACGTACGAGAAACGCATGCACACACACTTCGCCAGTGACACACCGCTTGGGGCGCGATGCGAAGGTTAAGCGTGGGTAATGTCGTCGATGGTGCAACGACGGTGGAGCGTTTTGTTTCGCCCGAGCATCTTCTCCTATTGCGCCAGTGTGCTTGCATCGGACGATGGGCTGAAACGGTCAGTTAGCATACAATGTGCGCTTGTGAAGAGTAACTCACGGTGGGGTTTGCTTTTGGTAGCCATGAAAATAATGCATTCTGGTCTTCTGAGAGTGACAAATGAGCGCTAGGAGGAGAATTGAAGGTTTATTCTAAAAGAAAAATGGATAGCAAAAAGGCATCTCAAGAGGTTCTTAGATTGATGTTACCTTTTAAAGGTGGTTGAAGCAAGGTTTGTGATTTAAAATCACGGAAATTGTCAAACAAATGGCCTCCACAATCGCTGTTTCTCGATTTTTATTATTAACACAAACTCCCATAAGAGGATATGTTTAATAAATTAGAGATTTGATTTGATGATCTAGAGGTATAAGTAGATGATTGTATTTTAATAGGGTTAACATTTTTTTTTAATTTTTGAATTTTTTTGGGTGTTGTTCCCAGATGCTGACAATTCAAATATAATTAAAAAAAATAAAATAAAAATACTTATTTGCAGAATAATTACTCTCCGTCTCAAAGGTAATAGACTAAAACTATGAGTCGTTTAATAATAAATATTGCCTCTTGTTTTAAACTGCGACCAATGTTTTTAAATGTGCTTTTAATATGCTTTTAAATGTGCTTTTAATATAAACTGAATTTCTAAAAAAAAATTTTTTGATATGCACCACTACGTTTTCACGGATTTGACTTTGTAGGTAAATTTTAATTTCTTCTCCTAAATCCTGGCTATCCCTTTTGGGGCAGCTAATCCACCATCGCGAACGACTTGCCTCTCCGGAGCTAAAGAAAGCTAGCCAACTGATCGTGATCGTTACGGTTCGATTAGTACACTTTCCCCTATTTGACACCGGCCCGCCCTGCCAGCGATTCGTATGATTATCGAGATATGCATGACAAAAGCATATCGCGCGGTGCACGTGGCGAACCAAAGCCACCCCTAATGAGCCACATCGAGGTTCGCTCATTGTCGGTAAATGTGGAGCTGTGGCCAGGTTCCGTAAATCTGCATCAGGAAAAGAAATCCACCGCGAAAGCAAAACACAACGCACGGGCGCTCCAGAAGAGGTAAAAAGAAACAAACAACCCTCTAATGATATGCCGGCTTAATTATGATCGGTTCGGCTGGCGATCCATGCATGAGCGGTGCTTTGAATGAAGGGCGCACCATTTCGCTATGCGTTATGAGTGCATTTCTTGATGGTTTGTTTTTTTTGTCACTCGCTTTATCTTAAAACACATCTGCAATGCTCGTGTGCGAGTGATTAGGCAAAATTGTTTGCTCGCGTTCATAAGCCATCCAGCATCGATAGGTAGGAAAGTTCAACAAACTTTCGCGGGAATGATGAGCACAGAGCATGTGTGTGTGTCCACAAGGGCAAGCAGCGAAACCAAGCATAATCGTGCGTTGACTCGTGTATGGGAAAAAGAAAAACAAAAGCGAAATCGCTCGACGCATTAGGAGCTAATCAGAGTTCCCGTGAAACGCGTGAAATTATAATTAACGAACCCATCCCGTTCTAGTGATGCATCAAAGCGAAACCGCGTAATTGAGGCAACAAAAGCGAAACTCACCCAATGGGGTGGCTAGTTAATCATGCCCAACATGCACACGCGATCAGTACGATCGGATCGGATCGGAAATCGGACGGTCGGCACCGGAAAACGATGACACAACAAATCGGCCCGGCTCAGTTACCAACACTAGCCGTCCCACCAATAATGGCTAGAACTCACGCAGAGAACAAAAAAACATTAATCAACCCTTCAGTCGCCGGAAACGAACTCCAAAACGAGATCGGATTGAAGTAATTTCTCGTTTTGTTAATCGTCTTTCGAACCACAAATAATGGGTCAGTGGAACGTCTGCCACCGGTTTTTGGGGGAAAAGATTTGGGGCGCAAAAGAAAGGATCCGATCGACCCGCCTGGCTTGGTGTTTATTAAAATGAAATTTAACTTCCCTGCAGGTGTTGCTCCCTTCACGAAAATCGGCAAGGTTCGTCGCTTGAAGTCTTTTGTTCTGGAAATATTTATTTCCGTCTTTAAACCGGTTAGTTTTGCGTGACGCAAGTGCCGCGTGCTTGCGTCATCGGAAGATGGTTTGTGATTTGAGCATTCGTGCATTATTAAACAACGCCCTTTACATCGCGGACGCGAAACAACGCTTAAAAGCAAATATTAAATAATTGATTATTAATCACCAGAGCGTGAAGCTTTGGCGATAAAACGTTTGTTGTGAGTAATGTTATTTATTTATTTAGAGAAGAAAAGCCTGGCCGTATTACTTAAGTAATGTTATAGAATGAAAAAATAAACAAAAACCATCGTAATATCTTTAATTCTATAAACATTTTTGCCAGCATAGTCAACTCTATAGTATAAACCGACGACTCTCCGAACATGACAGCCACACATGCAAATTCAAAAAGTAATCACGTTGGCCATGATTGATTTCTACCAACCACAATCACAATCGACTGAAAATCCCACTTTTGTGTGTAACTGTTGTTTGGCACCCACTTGGGAGCATTCGTTGCAGGAAAATCGGTATGCAGCGCTCGTTAACTGCCCCCCACCCGCTGCCGGAAAACCCGAAACGGAACGGAAGCACACGACACGGTGTGCCACTGAGTGTGAGCGTAGAAATGTGGTAATGACGGGAAGTCTCAAGCAGCAAAATAAAATACGGAGAGAAAAAAAACCGGCAAAACCCCGGTGTGTTAGGCCCCTACACCCCCAATCGATCCATATCGCCGGGTGAGCCGCGATCAATTGCTGCGTTGGATATTGATGGGCCGATACGAAATTAATTTCCAGTACACGTACCCTATTACCCTCATCGTGGCCCCACTCGGATGCGATACTCCCCACTCCTTTTTCCTATGTTGTCGCGCAGACGGTCACGCTGTTGGTGGTGGTTCACGTGTGAAGTAACTGTAACGTGTGATCATACGGCAACGGGACCGTTTATGCTGCTTGACACCGTATTTCGACCATTATCGCAACCGTATGTGTGAGTGTTTTGGTACATCCGTCCCTGTGGCAAAAATCAAGACGCACCGCAAAAAAAAGCGCCATCTTCAACACCGAAAAGCAGTGTGGGTCATATTTCAGCGGCAAGATGCGGAGGTCGTACCGGCAACGGTACTACGCTCAAATACTGGCCTCAAAAAAAAGAGGAAAGATTGAAGTGATACTGCAGTTTTTTTTCTTCTCCTCCTGTTCAAGCGAGCAAGCACACATTCAAACGTGTGCAAAAATGAGCGAAAAGGAAAATAAACAAAAATCAGCTGCTATTAAATTTCGGATAATAAGGCGATCGATCGGGACGGGAAGCGAGATGTGCAGATTTTGAAAGGTTTGTGGGTTATGCTTTTATCGGTGAGTGTGTCAGGGTTGCAGCATTATTGGTACTGGTTTTAATAATGGAGATTTGATTTTTAGGTGATACAACGCAATGCGTCAAAATCTTTCAGAATAATAATGATAAAAAAAAACAAGTGACTCAGGAACGATTGCTAAATAACCGATGAGCCTCGACATTATTTTCGGCTAAAAAGCGAAAGGAAAGTGTGCCATGCAAAAAGCATGCTGTGCTAAAATTAATAAAAAAATAAATTCCATATAAAACAAGAGACTCTAGAACCGTTAGTAAGAAGCGACGAACCTCAAAATGATTTTGAAAAATACACGTTGCGTTGCATAAAAAAATCATCAAAAGTAATTAACTTAATGGGAACGCGAATGTCTATTGCCAAACCTGAAACTCATTTCAGCACCCCGCTAAAACAAAGTTTCCTCTAACATGATTGTCATTGAATGGTGTTTCCAATTACGTTAAGCTTAAAACGGCAGCTTTTAAAAACAAGAGCCAAATTCCGTTTCCGAGCGCGAAACAATCGCCCATTGATTGGGTGTCGCTGGTTTTTGTTCCACCTCCACCGGACTCGATTGAATTAGCCGATACATTTGTCACATCCGCCTCGTTTCTCTCTCTCTCTCTCTTTTTCTCCTTTGCTCCATTTGTTTGATTATTTTCGGCACCGTGTCGTACCGCAAGCTGGATCGAATTGCATCCAGCTGGGCAGTTCCGGGCCTCGATCCAGTGTGCACACTGCGTTACTTTCCCTTTCTCTTCCCAAGCCCCAAGTGAGGGTCCGGCAATGCGGAACCCGGATTCCGTGGCCTGGCCACCAAAAACCAGGGCTACCGAGGCACACCAACCAACAAAATGCGCCCGCGCACGTGTACCAAGCTGCAATCGCCACACGATTCGGCTCATTTTTCCCGATCTCGATCTCGAAGATGGTAATAAAAACGCAAACGAGCACGCGAACAACGAGTCGTTGTTGGGACAGGGAGAAATGGTGGCGGGAAAGTGGCGTGCATTTTCACGCGTGCAAACAAGCGGCCCTCACCGCCCGATCTCGATCTGAATTATTTTTTTTTTTCGGAAGGTACGGTCACCGGTGTTGGCGAACGCGAACGCGTTGAGTGTGCGTTGCTCTACTTTTTTGTTTATTGTGAGGCATCGATTTTTTCCACCACCCAGCCGAACATTGGTACAATTTTGTTTTATTTTTTGTTTGGCTCAGCATACACACAAACACAAAAAAAATCGAGGTTGTCCACGCAGCTGTCGTCCACGGCGGGCTGGTAAAAATCGATCGATCTGGCTGCGGCTGGTTTGTGCGCTGTAAATGGCACTCAAGCTGAATGAATTTTTAAACGATCGATCGATCGAGCAGCTGTGATTGCCATTCCATCGCGGGCCGGGTCTTATGTGAGTGAGCCGAACCGAA
Source organism: Anopheles farauti (assembly GCA_000473445.2). Lineage (NCBI taxonomy): Eukaryota > Metazoa > Arthropoda > Insecta > Diptera > Culicidae > Anopheles > Anopheles farauti. The sequence continues at coordinate 311,615 of KI915042.1, read as the reverse complement.
TAGGCCAGCCTATCGTGTAATCAGCCCCAGATCGTGGTGATGGTGCTGGTGGTGGTGGTGGTGCGTGATGAATGGGGTAAAGGTGCCACATAAAACCCGAACGATTGATACGAAGAAACCAGCAATAAGCGTATTAAATGTCAATATAAAACCAGCTGGATTGTTTCTACTTCTAGTGGGGAAATAAATTTAGCCCAAGTATGTGTTACAGTTGGAAAACATTGGAGCGTTTTTTTATCGACCAAAAATACGCCCGAGCAGCGAGCAGTCACCGCGCGAAAAGGTTATGATTTATTTGAGATTTTATGATATTTTTCTGTTTTGATCGATTTCTTCAAATGTGATGTATTGTTTTACTGTGAAATAGCTATTATGACATACAATATTAACTATCAATGTCAGAAAAAAACAAACGCAAAAATATACAGTGTAAAAAATAAATATATTTTGTACTAAAAGTACTAATAAATTCGTATGGTTTTGATGTAATTTTTAGAACAATTTAGAACAATTTTTGAATTGAGTTAACCCATGAAGAAGTCTTGTTTTTATGCATGATTCACATCAACTCTTAAGCTTTTGAAGCTCTTCAGAACTCTTTATTCCAAAAAACTCGTCAATATATTTTAAAATCAAGCATGAATCACACGCAAATTACATGTAGCCTGTCAAATCCGGTATGCTCGATCTCATCTTGAGCATCGTTTCTATTCATTTGCATGTAAACAGATTGGCTAAGCATTTGTTCTCCGAACATGGCCCCTCAGAGGCAGCCAGCGGGCGAAGATTAAACAGAAAAAAGACGGGCACGGGTGCGTCAAAAAACGTTCGCAAACACCCACCAACTTTTTCTTCCACCTTCGGTTCCATCCGCCGATCGGGAATGGGGCATGATCTTTTCTTGTTTTCTCAGCTGGCATGCCGTAAACGTAACGCAAGCGGGTGGTGGATGACTCATACCACCGACAGTTCCGCAAATATACTCACGAACCCGCGCGGGTTCGCTGTCAGCGTCGCCATTCCCGGCCGTAACTTAAACTTCAACAAAACCGAGAGCGAGAGGAACAGGAGCCAGGAGTGTTGTTTAACCGCAGTGGAGAGGGTCTCGCTGTACTTTTCTTACCGGTGGTCGATGTTTGCCGAGCCACCCTCCGAGGTGTTTTTGTTTGTACCAGAACGGTAGCTCAGTTTGGTGTGTGTGGTTTTTTCTTTTTTTTGAAGAACGCTAGTGCGATCAGTACTCTATTTTTTTGGTTTGCTCTCCTCTAAAAAAGAGCCTCAAGCAATCAAAAATTCGTTCGTTCGAACCAACACGCACGTTCTGGTTTGCGAAGTGATACACTCCAACCGCGCAGGAGCCTTTTCTTCACGGCCCAAACACTCACCGCCTCGAAATGCGGCGCCAATTGCTTTGCAAACAGTGCGCTCGGCGTGTGTTTCCACGCCCGATTGCTTATGCTAATCCGGGTGACATTGAACGAACGAACACCGAAATACCCCCCGACGGCGGTGTCCAACTGTCTCGGCTTCACGGTTCTTGGCTGACATTTTCGTTGCTCGACGTTGCGTAATCGATTGTACATTCCACAAATTCCATTCACAGCTGGGCGTCCGTTCCTGTGTGCCGCTGTGACGCTTAAAGACAAGCGCTTGCCGTTTGATTATTATCGCTGAGTGCGACAAGAAATGACACTTTAGGCATAAATAAATCACCCGTGAGAAATTACAACATTTGAAGCGTTATTTCCTGAACGGGTTTGGAAGCGATGCACTGGATTATACGATTTAGTACTATATTCACTAGTTGCGGTGCTGATGATTCATATAAATGGTTATAAACTTGTAGACAATACTGATAAAATAATCACAAATATTCCTACATGATACACTATATTAATTTGTTTGGAATGCTCTTTGTACTAAATGCTATGTACTTTGTACTTTACTGAATGCTTACTGAATATTAAATCGCTGTTCTAACGATGATGACAGGCTTTATTTCTTAGTCAAACAGGTTGACAGGCTGCATTTTTATTTCATAGGCAAAACAATCATAAGATAAGAAGAACTAAAAATAAAAAATGTGTAATCCCATTAGTCTTCAATATATTTGTACTAAAAACGTTCTTCACTGTGTTGAACTACGGCACAGCCTACTAGAGAAGCGTTTAAAATAAGTGGTGCCATCTGTAAAACACGTTCCTTAGTGAAAAAAGTCATAGGCATATTTTAAACATGCTCTCAAAGTGCTTCTACATATATAACCTAAAAACACTATGTTAAATGTTTTATAACTTATCCGCCAGAGGCGCTATACGCCAAGTGAAGTATCCCTTATTAAGGTCTTAGTACGATCTGTTTGATGCTTTGAAGAGTCATCAATTGCAAACCCTTTACATTATAAAATGACAAACCAAACAAACCGAAAACCTCATTGATTAAAAAACTTGTACTAATATTTTTACAATCAGACCAACTTGTACTAAATTGGCCGATCTGACCAACGCCCTGCTTAACTGCTTTTTACAAAAGTGTCCGATATCAGTGCTGCCATCTTTAGTAAACGTGTCCAATGCCCAATCGGATGGCATTGAAAGTGTCCGCATGACGACGAGGTGTCGTCTTTAAGCCTCATCGCGGAATCACACCAACACCGGCGGCATTTAAACATTCCGGTTAAACGCCGGACAGCTCCGATGGATGACCGGTTCCGGTCGATTGTGTGCCGCGGTGTAAACAACGCCGCTCGCACGTTTCTCGACGGTCAAATGTCAAGGATGTACACGGCGCGGAAACGAACGGTACGGGCGATACGCTTCCGCGATGGATCGCCGTTTCTGATCAAAGCCGTCAGCGGAGGCGTCGCTTTAGTACGAATGCAAATGTTTTTGGCGGAGCCAAACCTCGCCTCAAATGGAAGGAACTTCAAGTCGATTGTTCTGCAAAGCCTGCTTGCGAGAGCAGCGCGTCAAGGTTCTGCACACCAAAAATAATAATAAAAAAATGGCTTCAACTCCTTCACGAGTGCCCAAGTTTCGCCACGTCTCGTGCGTCCAATGACTTCTAATGAGTGCGCGAAGCAGGCGAGATCAACAGCTTCATGGGAAGAAGAAGAAAAAAAACACAAACAGCACATACTCGAACCGAACTCAACGATACGGTTAGATATATCTGAGCCCGCTGGTGCGATTTATTCTTTCCCGCCGCATGGGCCCTTGCTAACGGAGCTGCGTTTGATGTCGAAATGACGTCGGCGAGGGAGGTTGGGGCTGGCGTGGCGAAGGGGATGTTGTACTCCGTAGCGGGATGGGTATAGTGCTCTCATGCAGAACGGACACGATTACACAGGCTCCCCCAAGAGAGTGATTAAAGCTCCGGTGGTAACATTCTTCTACGGAGCAGCCGTAGCGAAATTGATCCATATGCATGGTGATGGAAAAAGCTTGCCTTGCATATAATCCGCACGGTGGTACCGGTGGTGCCGGGCGTTGAATCATAGATGACTTGATCTCCTTCTGTGCTACAGTAAACGGAAGCATTGCGTTTCTTGACGACGCGTTGCGAGGCGAAGAAGGGTGCATGAGATCTTTGTATTTGTGGTGGTTTATTCGCAGCATTAAAAGCGATTGAAGTCATCTTTATTCGACGTACAGCTTTAGCAATCAGGACCAATACATTGAACGAGTATTTTATACCGCTCATAACTTCCATACAGAAAAAAACGCTTTATGATGGCTCCATAAGTCAGGATGGTGTGTGTGGGGTGATGTCACCCGAATTAGCACATCTTCTGAACTCTCGAACCTCACAACAAACACAATCAAACCATTCCGTTCGCGACGCAATCGCCGGATCGAAAACCGTTTTCCCCGCTCGAGAACATCGCCCAGCGAGAAGTCGCCACACCCAGCCACATACCGGCGTCGAGGGTGAAAAGACCTGCCCAATCGAGACCGGGCGACAAACGGGCAGGTTCGTTTGACACCTTTACGCTTCATTTCATATTCATACCCCGTATTGGTCCGTCCGTGCACGATCGTTCACGGTCCAGGAGACTCGAAGAAGCGATCGGTCGATTTAACAGATTAGGGAGATACTCGAGGTAGCCACTGCTTTTGGGGCTTCTGGAGTAGTCTTCCGAACGGATGACACTGCGAGAGATTGGATCCCTTCGATAAAAAAGCTCCTCCCGCGCCCACTCACACACTCACCTTTCCTATGCGGCACCTTGAAATATTTGAATTGGTAATTCGTCGCGTTTGTGGACACGTTCGCCTGCTGACACTGTTTTCTGGTGCTCGTGTTTCTTTCCAAGCGCGCTACCCGATATCACTACTGTGGTAACGCAAAAAAACAAAAAAAAAAACAATCGCCAGAAACACTGATGCACGCGCGCTTATTGCGAGTTGGAATTTGTTGCACCGAGCAACGAAATCAGCGATGAATCAGCGAGGAAACTCTCCCAACCCGGATCGTGCAGGATGGGGAGGACGGATGAAGGGGGAGCCCTTCTTGTTATTCTTCAAGCACACAGCCACGCATACACACACACACAGACGAGTGGGTGAGCGATCCACTCATAATGCACGATCCACTGCTGTACTACGAAGGGCGCGGGAGATGGAAAAGATCGTTACCGCACCGCACCACGGCACTAATCCGTTGAAAACTGTGAGGGACTTTGGTTCGGTTTCGTTGAGGGGGGTTTTATTTTTTGATTCACTTTGGTCGGAAGTCTCACTTCACTCGTATCGAACGCACACGCGTCTTGAAACGACCCGATTTCACGACGGTTGGGCTGCAACTGATCGTGGTGTGGCCGGCGCCTCGCACAGACGACGAACCGGAGAGTGATCGTTGCTGCTCTGGTGGCGCTGCTTGGGAGAATTCGTCTCCATGCTTCAAGATTTATTCCGTTGATGATCTCATGAGAGAGAAATGAAACATTTTTGGTGGACGACTATGTGATTTACGATTACTAAAATAATATGTAATACATATAAATTCGATTTGTAACGTCAATTAGCGAGGAGATGACATTTTTAAAACAACTTTGTTAATGAAATTATATGAGTGATTTTTGGTATTGCATTAAGTTATTTAAAAACCATTTATTGCATAAAATTTTTTTTTTAGAAAAAATATGTCATATGTCAGTGAAATAACCCATTGTCAGTGAAATAACCCATAAAAACATAAATTGTCCATAGAGTGGATTGAATCCGACCACTATCCAACAAATACAGTGCATAGCACACTTTTGGCTACACATACTCTATTATTCATTTTATTATTTCTAGAGGCTATGTTATATACCATTGGAATGCTTTTTAAACTGACTGACTGTATAAAACAGCTGTATTGTGTTTTGCTTTGCATTCCTGCCAAGTCGAACATTATATTTTTAGAATAGTGGAGTATATAGGCTGTAGCGATCGCAAAAGGAAGAAAAAAAATTCCTTTTTTAAATGACAGCCCGTTTAAATGATCTTAATGTAGGAATTTCTCCAAATTATCTTTAAAACTAAAAAAATGAGATTGTAAGAAAAATATTTTAATATCTTCATCGAATTTAGACCAAATGAACGCTTCAGAAATGTAAATCAGAACCGAACCTAGGAGGAATGTTTGAGATATTTTAAATTTTCTCATACCTGGAGGGTTAGCTCCCGAGACGTTTCTTCTTAGATGACGGAATTAATGATTTTTTAATCATGTAACACCTATCAATAAATAAATAAACATTAAAATCGCAATGCTAGTTTGTTGCAAACATTTATTCGAGGTTCAGTTTCATGACCATAAGCGTGTTATAGACAGATTTTAGCCCGAGATCTGGCCAATCGCCGTGCTGAGGGTAGAGGCGAGCTGGTTCAGCGTTGACTGCAGTGGGATCAGTGCCGGAACGTTGAGCGAGCCCAGGTTGCTGGCAAGCGTGGACAGAATGGTTTGCACGTTACCCAGAGCCGGCAGCAGGGTGCTGAGCGTGGTTCCAGCACCACCAACGACGCCTCTGATCTGGTTCACCGCGTTGCTGACCAGACTGTTGACGGTGGCCAAGGTAGCGGAGGGCAGACTGAGCAGCGAACCAACCGAGTTCAGCACACCGAACAGCAGGGACAGTACGTTCGAGACCACGGACGACAGAACCGACTGGGTGGTGGCACCGGCCGAAGTAAGCACATTGTTCAGCAGGGTGGTGACCTGCGTGACAAGATTGCCGAGGTTCGTACCGATCGTGCTGAGACCGCTGAAGAGCTGCGGAGCGGCTAGAGTGGTCTGAAAGATGGGCAAATGATTAGACGACCACGATCCGGGCGAAGCTACCGTTTGCCATTTGCAACACTTACCGCCACGAGGCAGACGGCAATGGCAACAACGAACGCGGCTTTCATTTTCACAATGAGTGGCTTACACGCTGGTCCGGCGAGGGAAAGTACGGTTTGCAGATGAAGTCTGATAAACTGCCATCCTTTTGCGCAGTCTTATATACGCGAGACGAGCGCAACAAGCCTCAACTAGATCATGTTGGTTAGAACAATCGGTTTGATTGATTGCGTCCAAGCGCTGGAAGTATCTTCGCGAAAATTGGACCAACTTCAGCGCTTGGGCTCTGACGTGACGTTGCCAGACATTGCTTGGAAGAAGACTACTAGCAGTAGTTTGTTAGCATGCTGCTGCAGAATGATAGGCTTTCTTCTATAGCGGATGTCTGGAGCTACCCAGACGCAGCCTAATTTAGTCGGGTGCAATTAAAAATATGCTACTTCTTTGTGCGAAACGTTAGTTGGCGTTTTTCGGCACAGTACATCTACGCCAGAAGAATTGAAACTCATTCGATCGGTAGGTATATCCAGTTTCTATCAATAATAAAGTTACTGCTTGAATAGATTAAGTTAAATATTAAACTATACATTATAAGGCGAGTATCGATGAACTTGTTCAATTCTTTAGATTTTGGAAAAACAGATTAAAAACCATGTAAAAATTAAATTTTTTTTCTTTGGAACTTGGGTTATCATCAACTGGGATTAGCATCTTGTTGGATTTAAGTTCTAACATTGTCCAATCAATGACAGCCAATGTTACTAGAGTTATTGTTTTTCCTACCCCTTCGCTGTGCTCCTTCTGCGTCTCACGTCAAAAGATTCGTGGACAAACTCCTTCCTGGTGAGAAGAAAGCGTCACTAAACAGCTCAACCAGTTTTGAATCTTCTCCTCCTCCAAACGTCTTGCTTCGTTCGCAAATTAAGACGTTAATGGCCTACTCTGTCAGGGCGATGACCACCGTGCGTTAGATAAGAAGGATTTATAAGAAGCTTATCGCCCGTTTGGTTGGCCAAGCTGGCATTGCTCCAGTAGCTCTTCCTGTTCTCTGGATTATTCTGGACTGTTCTGGATCAGACGGTACAAGTCAACGACTAGCCTGGATAGTAAGCTAACACCTATCTCCATTCGCCAAACATACAGCAAAAAACACTTGTATTCCACGAAACGAGCATAACAAATTACTCACCACTAATTTGACAAATAAATAGTTCCAATTTCGACTAATTACGAAATAACTGCGGAGTTTGGCGTACCATTCCGGACATTAGCACTGATTGACATTCACTCTAACCCATGGGCATCATTAGATCCACCTATGTAATGTTACGCACCGCGCTGCTAGTTGCGATACGCATTTTTATACGCAATATATTAAAAAAAAACGGATCATTCGCATATCACTTAGTGCCTAGAATACAACTTGAGGTTAGTTCGAGCATGCTTGATGAACGTTGACCATTTGAGTGGAGTTAAATTTCGGTCCATTATGAGTGGACGCGTCCATGCCATCTATATTTCACTCTGGACTACGATATTTTCATCTAAATCATCGTCTGCATCGGTGTGGAAAGTGATTCCATCGTGCCTGACTAGACGAAAAATAGCGAATCTATGAAGTGCGCGCCAGTGTTCTATACAAGGTTATCCCATTGTTGTGTTCACTTTCGCTGCAGTTGCGCGTACAAGCCAGTGATCCTTTCTCCGATCCGATTCATAGTACTATGTGTCTGTCTGATGAAAAAACAAACACTTCCCACATAGTATTATTAATCGGCAACCAACGGTTTCCCATGGCCCACACGCTGAATGTATGTTTTTTTTGTCCCCCTTTCTTTTAGTGTCCTTTTCAGCCTGACCGTAGGTTTCGAGTTCCTTTGCTTCCACAGGAACAATGGGGAGTGCGTAGTGAAAAGCCTGAACCTTACGTACGATGGCGTTTTCTTTATGCAGCATGTACCGACCAGTGCCTATTTGCTATCATTCTTTCAGCTCATCGCACCGACGGTGGATGGCTTCATTCTGAGCAATGTGCCACCGACACTGACCGACCTACTGATAAGTGATTCGAGCTACGTTACCCACATCGCCGTACCGAAGAGCTGTACGATCCAAAGCTTGCTCGTGGTTGGAACGCGACTTCGGGGACTCCTGTTCGAGCAGAATGAACGCTTGCTGCAGCTGTTCGTAGACCAAAGTGAGCTGAATCACGTGCCAGAAACGTTGGTGCGGCTCAGAAAAATTTCCACCATCAAGATCAATCGGTCTCTGCTGCGGCAGCTGGAGCTGAGCTTCTTTTGCGACTTTCCTCAGCTGACGTTGGTGGATGTGGAGCACAATCGCATCCAGACAGTATCTTTTACCGCACGCCGGGTGAAATGCGATTCCGGGCTGAAGGAGCTTGTTCTGGGCTGGAACTGGCTGAAAACGATTGACCCGAGCGTATTCACAACGTTCGGAAAGCTAGGGATGATCGCGCTGTCGAACAACTACATCAAAGCAATCACTGGACGGTTCGTGAGCAGCGCCCTCTACGATTTATCCTTCTCCAATAACTCCCTATCACAGCTCAGTCTCTGCGAATGGTCTCCAACGCCTACCGCGTTCCTCTCGCTCGAGCGGAATAAACTCACCGAGGTGCCGATTTGTCTGGGACGGATGGCTTACATACGCATCCTTAACCTGGACCACAACCGGCTGTCCATTGTGACGATGGATGATTTCAAGGACCTGCGAGAGCTGGAATACCTGCGCCTGTCCTGGAATCTAATACTGTCGTTCACGATGCGAGATACGTTCGTTCCACCGCTGCTGATTTCCGTCGACATTAGAGGCAATCGGCTGCAACAGCTGAACGTCACGTCTGCTTTACTGAACAAAATTTCATGGTAGCTCCGCGGCGTAGGAGTTTATAGTAACTGAGCGCCCCGTTTGCATGAGCCTATTGACGAGACATGCATAAGAAAAGGGAAGAAATAGCGCCACAGCGTCAAACGGAGAGATACATTTATAAACAACTTAAAATTGAATCTAAATTGGAATTCACAGTATTTTTACGAACGACTCTATTCACTCTATTCACTCGCCCTCATTCGTCAAGTCTGTCTATGTAGACTTATTGATTTTGATAATTCTAAAACGATTTCCTGGTGGGTTCCAAATACCTCTCACGTTTCAGCTGTACGACCAGAAGCCCGGTTATGATTCAAATTCTTAGCTAATTTAAAGAGCTTTTAAAATGAAAAATAAAAATGAAGGAATTTAAAAAAATAAATTTAAATGAGTTAATAGATGTAGCTGATTAATAATTAAATAATTAATTGTAATTTCATTCAATTTTCTTTCATCAGTTTTGTAGTATTTTGAAGTTTCTATAGTTAATTTCTAGGGCTGACGTTCTCCTGGTTTGACACACTTTTAATTCACTCAATCGTCCGTCAATCGTCACTAAAGTGTGAAACTTGTGCAAAAATGGGCTTTATTGAACATCGTAAAGATGGCAGAATCTAAATACCTACTTGATAAATAAATTATTTTCCCTGTTTTTATTTCATTTGTTTTCTTTAAAGAAAAACACTAAATCTCTTCCATGACGAGTAGGTGTAAAAACCGTTTTCAGTTTTTCATAAAAAGAAAATATAAAAATTTGATATGTTTTACACTAACATAGTGTAAAAATCGAAGAGAAGCAGGGTTTCATTTGGTTATTCACGCTACGGTTAACACATTCCGAACGCAGGCTATCAGTCTACTGAACAGTAAATTCACCAAACATCATTATTTGGAGTGCGTATTATTGTCAACATACTTAAAAAGATTAGCAATGTGTTTTTTGTGTTCACACTTAGGGCCGATCTTGGAAAAGTAGACCTAATTTTATTGTAATTTCCTCGCGCCATGAACGCATTGTCTATGTTCCAGCTTTGGATATGATATTCACAATAAAATGAACTATTTTGGTCAGTGTGAGATGTGATACCGGAGGAGTAAAAAAACACGGCTTATCTATGATGATCACAGTGGAATTCCACATCACGTATAGGTTTACAGCCAAATAAAGTCACTTTTTATAGGCTCCCATTGTATAGTAACGAATTGTGATTATTTTTTTTTTAGTATTCTGTTCATCGGCTTAGTTGTGGCGTTTGAATTTACCTGCTCGAAGGAAAACGCTAAGCTGTGTATTGTGAAACGTTGGAATCCTACGTACGACGGCCTTTTCCTGATGCACCATGTACCGAGCAGTGTGCAAATGCTCTGGCTCTTTCAGCTCATCTCACCAACCGTGGACCGCAGCCTGTTAAGCAACGTTAAACCCACCGTTACGGAGTTGTTAATAAGTGATTCTAGCTCCGTTGCCGACATCACTGTACCGAAGAACTGTACGATCAAAAGCTTGCGCATCATTAGAACTAAGTTGTGCACACTACAATTCGAGCGTAATGATCATCTGTCCGAGTTGATTGTGGAGAAAAGTGAGCTGAAGCAAATCCCACCCTCACTGGGGAACGTGTACAATTTATCGCACATTAAAATTAACTTCTCACCCGTGTGGCACCTGGAGCTGAGCTTCTTTTGTGACGTGCCTCAGCTTGTAATTATCAATCTAAAGTACAATCAAATAAGCTCCGTATCGTTCACCGCACGGGCCGAGTGTAATTCTTCGCTGGTGGAGCTCATACTCTCTCACAATCGTCTCAAAATCATTGACACGAGCGTATTTGCAGTGTTTGATGCACTCGACCTAATACTCCTCGCGGACAACTACATTGGCGAGATTGTCGGACGCTTCACGAACGGCATGATGTACGATTTTCTCATCTCCAACAACTCACTCTCGCACCTCAACCTTTGCGACTGGTCACCGATGCCGGAAATGGTTTCGCTCTTCCTAGAACATAACAAGATCGCGCAGGTGCCCCCGTGTCTGGCCCGGTTACCCAACCTGTACGTCGTAAATCTCGAGCACAATCTGCTATCCACCGTGGCGATGGAGGATTTCAAAGCACTAGGCAAGCTGGAATATTTACGCCTCTCGTGGAATCCCATCGTATCCTTCTCGATGTTGGATGGGTTGCTTCCTCCGAAGCTAGTGAATGTTGACTTAACAGGCATTCGTTTGCAGCAACCGAACGTTACGGTGGGTTTGATGTCGAAACTAAAACTGTAGGATCATAGTGACGAGGAACACTAAACACACGAAGCTTTATTAGGAGACCTTGTATAAATGAGCACGAATTAAAAGCCGTGTGCGGTGCACTTTTTTTGCGAATCGTCAATTTGGAATTCCTCATCACAATAGTAGCGATAATGAGCTTTTGAAAGAACTGAAAATAAACCTCTTCCCATCCATCATTCGAATGTACTAGAGTCTGCTAATGAACACGACAATGTTCCACAAGTGAATAGTACAGGACTTTGTTAAAACTCAATTTTTCATTACCCAAACGCCGTGTTAACTTTAGCATCCTCTTGTTTTTTTTTTCCAACGGACAGAACATTTAGTTGGTATTTCCTTCCATTTTGCATAAGTAGTACAAATTCTCGTCTTCTAGAATTTACTCTTTGCTTGGATTAACATTTCTGATTGTTTCCCAACCGTTTACCAACAACTTGATCGTCCATCTGCTACATTTAAATAGACATTTAGAAGCGAATGAAAATAATCAGTTCTCTTGCTTTAAGACAGTTGGAAAACTACCTGGTACCTTACGATCTTACTTTTAACGCTCCCCACCAGATGGAGCTGTTAATAATGGTGCATTGCTTTACGCGTCTGACATTTTATTTATTTATTTTTTTGTAACACTAGTTAGATCCTTTGTTCCTGAGGGTTGTCGTTTTTTTACCCGTGTTTGAGGGGAGCATTGTTGCATCATTTCCATTAAAGTTCGATTTAATCTTATTGTTGTCAGAAAATAACCCATCTTTCTGTCTAGCCCTGTTTGCATGAAAATTTTATATTGAAAAATGTCGTTATAATCGTCCATTGTGATCAGACTATGAGTACGAAAAGCGATAAAAGTATAAAACCTTTTCATCTGCCCAAGGTCCAGGTTAGTCGTGCAGTTGATGGTGTGTCGTTTACAGCTTTCAATGAGTGTAACACCATTGTGTGTTCGAAGGTGGTCCCCAGCAAACGGATGGCTTCCTTGGACGATATATATATATTAACCTAATTGGTCATCTTTCTAGCCTGTTCTTCGTCGGCGTCGTTGTACTGCAAACAGCCGCCTTCCAATTTCGGTGCAATGAAGATCAGAGGGATCGTATCTGCACGTTGGCAAACTATGATCCCCAGCGGGAGGGAACGTTCGTGCTGAACCACGTGCCCAGATACGCGAGCAACCTCGTCTTTCAAAACATTCTAGCGACGACGTTGGACCATCGGGTGCTGGGTAAGATGCCCGCCACGATCACCGCCGTGACGATCAGTGATTCCAACGCCTTACGCCAAATCGTTATACTGAGGAACTCTACCCTGCAATCGCTTACCGTCTCTGGGCTCAATATCGGTTCGTTGCGTTTCGAACCGAACGGTGCCCTCACGTACGTATCCATAAAGGCCAGCAGCTTCAGAGTTGTTCCACCAGCGCTCGGGAACTTGAGGAACTTGGCGTTCTTTAAGTTCAGTGAATCTCCAATCGAACACGTGTTCTTGGGTCGCTTCTGCAACTTCACACAGCTGGACGATCTGAATCTGCGGTTCAACTTTATCGCTACCATCGGCTTGCACAACGCCAACAGAGCAGCTCAGGAGATCGAATGCGCACCGAAGCTGAGAAGGATTAACCTGGCGAACAACAAGCTGAAGCGCGTCAACATGACCCTGTTTGGCGTGTTCCGCGTCCTGGAGATAATCGACCTAATGAACAACGAAATACAAACGGTGGGTGGTCGGTTTACCAACGTGAACATTACGACGGTGATACTGTCCGATAACCAGCTGATGTCGATCGATCTTTGCCGGTGGAACACGATGGCGAGGATCAAGTCGTTTTCCTTCCTGAACAACAATCTCTCAAAGGTGCCGGCGTGTCTCGGGCGCATGCCCGACGTGAGGCACCTGGATCTGAGTTACAACAAACTAGCCACCGTTGCTGTCGAAGCGTTCGCGAGGATGAAGGCATTGAGTTTCCTCTTCCTGAATAATAACGCCATCGCGTCCGTTACCTCGAAGGGTGTTTCGATGCCGCCCAACCTGAAGGAAGTTTACCTGAGGCACAATTGCTTGGAATCGTCCAATTTGGTGAACGTTTTTCTACCGTCGGTCAAAGTGTACGTGTAGTTGACAGCTTTGCTGTTGTTGACCGAATGTCTAGACTTTGAATACTTGAATTATTCCCAACAAACCGAAGCGAATTTTGTGTCTTTTCTGTGGAGTTTTTTTGTTAATTTTTACGTCTTGATATGTGTCTTGACGTTAATTTTGTTTCGTCTTGATATGTGTGATAAAATATATAGACGAAAAGTCCAAAAACTTTGCAGTAACTTGCACACGCTGTCAAAATTACGCTAATGATTGGAATGGAAACGATCCCGATGAATGATGATTAAGTTTAAATGTATTTTTAACTACCTCGTTTCGTCAGCGATTGGAACAAACTTTTTGGGAGAATTTTTTCATGTCTAGGCCGGTAAATTTCCATCGACTAGTTGTGCCCGGTGTTTACGGAGTTTGGTACGATAGCTCCCCAATGGTAAGTTGAGCGTTTGAAGTCGACTCGGAGTGGTTATGTGGACGAGTATTTCTTTTGACGGTGGTTTTACATTCCAGTTTCTGTCCATATTGATGTTCTGTACGCTCTCCGTCCGTGTGATTGGCATGAAATGGGTTTGCGAAGAAAACGACGATAGAATCTGCACCATCGAACGGCTAGATCCGATGCGGATGAACCCCGCCAATCTTCGTCGGTTATCGATGGGGATGGAATCGTTAACATTAGCTAACCTCGAAACATCGACGCTGGACCATTCGATACTCAGTCACATCGTGGTGTCGTACAAGCTGCACATCGTCGATTCACGCGCGTTGCAGCGAATGATTGTGCCGGGCAACTTCACCGCTCGGCGCCTGGTAGCTACGAATACGCATCTGAGCTGGATACATTTCCAGGAAAATGACGTCCTAATCATCGTGTCGATCGTTTCCAGCAACCTACAGCAGTTGCCACCATCGCTGAAGAACCTAACGAAGTTGAGGTTGGTGAAAATACAACAATCCTATCTCCAGCATCTCGATCTTGACATCCTGCGCTGGTTTCCACTGTTGGAAGTGCTAGATCTGAAGTACAACAGAATCAAAACCATCACGAGCTCACCGTATGGCGAACGGCACTCAATGCTAAATGAGCTGCAGTTGAGCAACAATCAGCTGAAAGTCCTGAATCTCGAGCTACTCGCACCGCTTGGTTGGTTTCAACTGCTTGATCTTCGGCACAACCAGCTGGAACTGATCGTTGGACGGTTCGCCGGTATAGCGCTGGGCTCCCTTCTGCTCGCCCACAATCGTTTGCGGGTGCTGGACTTTTGCCAGTGGGAACCCATGCCCGGCCTAACTTCGATCTCGTTCGAATCGAACGAGCTGACGAGCGTACCGAACTGCTTGAACCGTTTCCCGGGTCTTGTCTATGTCAGCTTCATCGGCAACCGGTTCACCGAGATCGATATGGGCGCGTTTGGGCCGCTGCACAACCTTACGATGGTGGATTTCTCCTCGAACAGTATCGAGCGCATCGCGTTCCGGGAGGACAGCTACCCTGTGCGGTTGGAGGAGTTGATTCTGCGCGATAATACACTCAAATGCTCCAAACCACCCGGTGTTCCGTTTTGTCCGCTAGACATCGAGCTGGGAACGAAAGCAGGTCTCCAAAATGGAACGCTTATTCAGAAACAGCTCATCATAACTACAGCCTGAGGTTGATGAAAGGGGATCAAACGAAATAAATTTACTTCCGATAGCTTTCCTACTTGTTTCCTATGGACGTATGAAGATCTTTCTGCCTGAGGTTCGCTTTCGATTATAAAATCAGCGTTGGAAGTATATTATTATTATAGCTACCCACGACCTAAGCACGGCCATTTCATCTCAACAAAGGCCTTTAAAATGTGCCTGAATAATTTGTTTATAATTGAAGTTGCAAATAAAAATAAATAAAACATCTGTGCGAGTATTCCACGGCAACGTTAGATATGTGGCATCAGTGTTATGCGAATACTTCTGCAATGAAGTTGCTTGAGTCATTCGTCGGATTCTTCGCCTTAATTGCCACGGTGCTCAATCCGACGCATGGAGTCACAAAGGTGTGTGAAGGACCGTACCCCGAAATGACCTGTACCATCGATCAGTTGAACCCATCGACGTCTAATCTCACCTTTCTGCGTCAGTTATCAAGCGGCGCGTGGTTGATCAAGTTGACTAATCTCGAGGCATCAACACTGGATCAGAGGCTGCTCAAGTACATCGTTAAGCCCGTTGAGCGGATGGAAATAATCGATGCCCGAACGCTCCAGCGAATCCTCTTACCGGCCAGCTTTACCATCGAACGTTTGATCATCATCAAAACGTCACTGAGCCGGATCCAGATACAGGAAAACGAGACCATCGTTTCGCTCATCATCATGTCCAGCAATCTGTGGAAGCTACCGCCATCGTTCAGAAACTTGAGAAACGTGACGTTCATAAAAATTCAACTATCGTACATTCAATATCTGAACCTGGATCTGCTGCAGTGGTGCCAGCGGTTGGAAGCGTTGGACCTGAAGTACAACAAAATACGCACGGTAACGAGCTCGCTAGGAGGTCCAGGACGGCGCAAGCTGAGTGCACTGTTTCTCAGCCACAATCAGCTGAAGATGCTAAATCTGGAGGTACTGCCGCCTCTCGGGTGGTTCAGTTTGCTCGATCTGTCGCACAACGTGCTGGAGGGACTGGTTGGACGGTTCGTCAGCGAGGAGCTGTCGAGTTTGCTGCTCCCAAACAACCACCTAACAGCGTTGGACTTCTGCCAATGGCAACCCATACCCAGCCTGACTTCGATGTCCTTCGAATCGAACAATCTTACACGCACGCCCAACTGCATGCACCATTTCCCGAGCCTAACCTATGTCAGTTTCGCCGGCAATAAGATTACAACGCTGCACGTGGACGTGTTTGCCACGCTGCACAACCTCACTCTGCTCGATTACTCATCGAACCAGATTTCGTTGATTGTTTTCCGACAGCAGCAACACCCGCCAAGGCTCGCGGAGCTGATCCTGAAAGATAATCAGATAGACTGTAAGCATCTACAACCGGTCGTACCGTTCTGTACGCTGGACATTGATTTCCAAACGAACTCACCGACAAGTGCTTGGGTGGGGAGCAATGGAACGTCGTTTCAACAAGAATTATCCATCATTACCGCTTGATGGTTACGACTGTGAACTATTAAAGTAGCGTAGAATCTTGTTTTAACCGATGTTAGTTGTCCGAATACAAGCACTGGTTCCCTGATCCTCAATACTATTGTTTAACTTACGCTTATAACAATAACGTATAACTTACAGCTTACAGGAAACTATTGGTTTGAGTTTTAATTTATTTTTTTATTGACATTGTTTTACGTTAACAACGATGATAAAAATGGGTGTGAGAATAATTTCAACCAAAGATCCGTCCAATCATCATAACCTTGCCTCTCCTTGCTTTATAAACAATAATTTCGTTTTAATTGAAGTTAAGCACACCTACGTTGAATAATAATAATACGACGATATTAAATGTCGTTCCAGAAATATTTTTGGATTAGCAACTCAAATGCCTGTCGTCATTAGACCCACAGTATATTGGTGCTATCGGTGTGATTTATAGGGGATTGGTATGATCCTCTACGCTCTGAGTGTTTTCTGAGAAAAGAATAATCTTGTTCAAACGTGTTTTTGGTAGCGTGGTTTTTTGGTTCGTTATTTCAATCGCTTAGATCGCACAGAGTATGACTCACTCTACCTGTCAAACATCGGGCTATCTTTTGACAGTTGGTTTTTCAACTTACATCGAAAACAGAGGTTACAACTACAAAAAACTGTTCGATGATCGATCAAAAAACGATCGTCGATTCGATGTTTCCACGTTCCATCCAGTGATTCTTGCAATGGGTTTGTTGTACTACTGTGTTTTGTTCAACTCAACACTGGCATTTAACGTTTCCTGCGAAGGCATAATGCAAATACGCTGTACCATCGATCATTTCAACCCCGCGCAAACTATTCTCAGCTTCTATTTGCACGCTCACCTACCAAAAGAGGTATCCTGGTTGTTGGTGAAAAATCTCGCATCCTCACGCAGTACGCTGCTCGGGTACTTGGGAAAACCTGTAAAAAATTTTCTAATCGAAAATTCCAGCATAGAACGAATGTGTGTACCGTCCACCTTTACCGTCCCAAATGTTTCCATCTACAAAACACGGCTGACTTCGATCCACTTCTCAGCAAACGAGTACGTTCGATGGTTGGACATTAAATCGAGCATGTTAAGCATCATGCCACCATCGCTTGCAAACCTGAAGAACTTAACGACGATTAAAATACAGCGATCGTACATCAAACATCTGAACCTGGATCTGCTGCAGGCGTACGATAATCTGGACGAGTTGGATTTGTCGCATAATAAAATCATCACGATAACGAGCTCACCGCACGCCGTACAGCGACACAGCCTCTCCGTACTGACGCTGAACTATAACAAACTTAAAATACTAAATCTCGAGACGCTGCCACCGCTCGGATGGTTCGAGTTCCTGTTTATTACGCACAACGCACTCGAACTAGTCGTTGGACGGTTCGCCAGCAACAAGCTGCGCGGTATCTATTTGATGGACAACAGGCTGAAAGCGTTGGACTTCTGCCAATGGCAACCGATCCCAAGCCTAGCAGAGCTTACCGTCCGCTCGAACTATCTTATCCGCGTCCCGCACTGCATGCATAACCTGCCCAACTTACGCGTGGTTAATTTCATAAACAACAGCTTCACCGAAATCGACCTCGATCCGTTTGCCGCGATCGATAAACTTAGTGCGCTACATTTGTCGTACAATAGGATTTCAAAAATTATCCTCCATGAGGACAGGTTTCCGAAGGCACTGCGGGAACTGATCCTGACAAATAACAAGGTGGAATGCTCCAACCCACCGGACATACTGTTCTGTCCGCTCGACATCGAGCTGCAAACAAACGCCCCAGACGGTATCGGCAAGCGACACAACATTCGAGCGCAACTGAACATCACTCTGGAGTAATGCCTTATTCGTTACGAAATAAATTTGTAATTGAGCAATAAATGATTATTATGAAACTGCGATCAAGTCATTAGAAAACGTTCATTATAATTTTTTTCACACTTGGTCACTAGCACACTATGCGTAGAAGCAAATGAATATGACTAGAAATTGTGTTAGTGTGGTTGTAGTCCTTACTGTTTTCACACCCGCAAAACCATTTTCTAAGACTACTCGATCCATCATGTGCTTAGTTGCATGTCAAGAGTTCCCGCTTTCATGCCTGGATTTATAAATTCAACTCACACTGATGATTCTCTGTGTAACAACGGAGTACAATTAGCTGCCCGTTAAATATCCGTGTTTTGTTGATTAAATTGTCGTCACTTAGATGATAAACAGAGCAGATGACTGAATTAAGCCAAGGACGGTTGTAATCATGAGAAATTTTTTAAAACAATTTCACCATACCCGAATCGAATGTGGTAGAAAAGCAGGGTGTAATATATCTTATCGTTTATTCACAGTTGGGCCTACGACGAACTACAAAAGTACACAGGCCGCTAGCACCTCACAAGTACCTCTCCCCGGTGAAAGGACTCTTTCATTTCGGCAAACGTTCATACTTCGGTCGACAGGTGCAGTGTTCTCGCATGCATTTGTACAGAACGTAAAGCACGCCCAGCCCGATCGGAACGGCGCATATGATAACGTATGAGATCAGCTGATAGAAGCGCCGTGTTGTCCAGAGGACGGTGTACTTAAGCGTGGTACCGTCTGAAAGTGGGTGGGTGTGTGAGAGAACGAGAACGGGTGTGTTGAGAAGAGATGGCAAAATAATCACAGGAAGTATCCGATGGCCATTTACTTACCGACAACCGCATACCCGTACCCAATATCCGGCACGCTCATTCGATACGAGCACGTGGGGACGATGATTTCCAACAGTTCTTGCGTGTCCTGATGGTAGCTAAGATCGAACGTGTGCACCTTGTACGCCGTTCGCTTGTCCTGGCTGAGCGGACGATACCGGACCGTTTTTAGCCGGCTACGGTGGATCTGCGCGTACTGCGATACGTGCAGATGCCCGGAAAAGATCACGTTGGGCTTCAGGTTGTGTATGGCGGTGTAAGTGAAGGTGGACGGCACATCCAGTACCGGCATGTGGCTGACGAATATCCGTACGTACCGGTCGGACGTGTCCGCCCCGGTCGCGTCCACCATGCGCGGATCGTTCAGTGTCATCTCCAGCGTGATCCGGTTGATGTTGTAGATCGTGAGGTTATCGTTCACTACCCAGGCCGGTCGCTCGGAGAAGTACTGCCGGAAGCGCCGCTTCGCTTTCGGATTCAGTGGCTGGCGGCCCTCGCCACCGATGTCGTTGTCACCCGGGATGTAGATTGACCGCGCCGTCGGATGGGTCGGAAAAATCGCCCCGAAGCGAGTGTAGTACTCCTCGAAATGGATCTCGGTCGAGTCGGTTCCTTCGTCCATCAGATCGCCCAGGAAAATGATCACGTCCGGTTGCACGTGCTCAACCGCCTGCTCGTAGTACCAGGCGAGGTAACGATCGGAATCGTAGTTCGCCAGCCCGGTATAGAAATGCGTGTCGTACGTTTTGCCCAATATTTGTGGATCTGCCACGAGCAGTATCTTCACACAGCCAGCTGGAGCGAAAAAATAAAGAGATTAGGTCTATCTCCAGCACACCAGACCAAAAAACCCCACTCACGTTCTTTGCAGTAAATGTTAGACCACTTGAATTTCTGCAGCACATAAATCAGCACCTCGTTGTACAGTACCAGCAGCACGAGCAGAATTATGTACACTCGCCAGGCCGGATGCAACCGGAGGAACTTTTTCTTGCTTCGTGCAAACCAATTCTTTGCCATCGTAAAAGTTGCACCAGCGGGTTTCGCTACAAATGCACGATCCACGCAACAACCCCCTACTGGGACAAGAATAGCCGCAATCGGTTTCGTAATTTGTGCTGCTACGTGGTGCTGCTGTCTGGCAACATGGTCGTTCGGTGACCTCCGGGCGCTAGATTTAAAAACAACGGTGGCAAATTAAATGAAGCGACAAATAATTGTTAGCTAAATTAAAAATAAAATAATTCTTACTGCCTTGCTTGCCACAATGACGGCTTTTTTGTTGCCTGGACAGTGTTTTGTGTACAAACACAGTTTTCTTGCTCTGTTTGGCTGTCTCGTTTTAACAGCACCGGTTGACATCCCGGCTGGCTGCGTACGTACATACAGCTGATTGGCTGCGTACAGAGCAAGAATAGTCGCGTGGATGCCAAAAAGAGCTTTCATTTCGCTTTTTGGTTGTTCAGTCGAAAAAAAAACGTTGCAGTAATTAATCGATGACAACTATATAACATCGCACAAATCATCCAAAACACAGGACCCAACCTAAATATTCGGAAAAGCAGTTTGCGGAACAGTAAAAACACCGAAAATGTTAAGTGTATTCCTACCATGGTTTCCGTGTATTATCGAATGATCATGTACGTTCAGTAATGCATTGACAAACGTGGCTGTCACACTTTCATTTAACAATTATAACATTCAATAAGTTTAAGCCTTACAATTTATACTTCTTGCGATGGAGCTTCTGCATGACGATAAATACCGAGGTTGGTGATTCGCGCATCGCGTTGACATCGCCATCGTTTGAGGGTGGGATGTGAATGGGACAGAGGTGCGCCGGCTCCACGAACGTGCCTGCTTTATGAGACCCGGGACCAGCTCCGTCAGCACCATCGCCGGCAACGATCGACGCGCAGGGAAACCAACAGAGATGGGAGATCCGCTTACTGCGGGTGACGGAAGCTCTTGCCGGCGTACTTGGCACCGGCACCGAGCTCCTCCTCGATGCGCAGAATCTGGTTGTACTTGGCCAGACGCTCCGATCGGCACGGGGCGCCCGTCTTGATCTGGCCAGTGCTCAAACCGACGACCAGATCGGCAATGAACGTGTCCTCAGTCTCGCCGGAACGATGCGACACCATGGTGCCCCAGCCGTTCTTCTTCGCCAGCAGGTGCGCGTTGATCGACTCCGTCACCGAGCCGATCTGGTTCACCTTCAGCAGCAGACAGTTGCACGCCTTCTTCTCGACCGCGGTCGCGATACGCTTCGGGTTCGTCACCGTCAGATCGTCGCCGACGATCTGGATCGTGGTGTTGGCCGTGATCTTGCTCCACGCGTCCCAGTGGTCCTGGTCGAACGGATCCTCGATACTCACGATCGGGAAGTCCTTGATGAAGCCCTGGTACAGCTGCTCCAGTGCGTCCGGTGCCAGCCAGCCGGCCGGGTCCGACTTCGGGTTCTTGAAGTCCAGATCGTACTTGCCCTCCTTGTGGAACTCGGACGCGGCCACATCCATACCGATCTCGACCTTGCCGGTGTAGCCGGCCTTCGCGATCGCATCCTGGATCAGGTTCAGCGCTTCCTTGTTCTCGAGGATGTTGGGCGCGAAGCCACCCTCATCACCGACGGCCGTCGCGTCCAGGCCGAACTTCGCCTTGATCACGTTCTTCAGATGGTGGTACACCTCGCTGCCGATCTTCATCGCCTCGGTGAACGAGGACGCACCGGTCGGCAGGATCATGAACTCCTGCATCGCCAGCTTGTTGCCGGCGTGGCTACCACCGTTGATGACGTTGAACGCCGGCACCGGCAGGATGATGTTCGTGTTGCCGGCCAGATCGGCGATGTGTTTGTACAGCGGCACACCCTTCTTGGCAGCGCCAGCCTTGCAGATGGCCAGCGACACACCCAGAATGGCGTTCGCACCCAGCTTCGACTTGTTCTCCGTACCGTCGAGCTTCAGCATCAGCTCATCGAGCTAGACGACACAAAAAAAAAAGACATAATTAATACACTCCGATGCGCTATAAATAAATGTCGCAGATGCACTACCTACCTCCTTCTGCTGCGTCACGCACAGGTTCGAGCTCAGCACGGCCGGGGCGATGGTCTTGTTGATGTTCTCAACCGCCTTCAGGACACCCTTGCCGTGCCAGTTGGCCTTCTCGTTGTCGCGCAGCTCCAGCGCCTCGTGGACGCCGGTGGACGCACCAGACGGGACGGCCGCACGGAACAGACCGAGATCGGTCACCAGGTCGACCTCGACGGTGGGGTTACCACGCGAGTCGAAGATCTGACGGGCCTTAATACTCTTGAACGGCATCTTGGAGCTAAAGGAGAAAGCAAAAAAAGGGGAAAAAAAAGGACATTAGATTTCTGCCTTCACCAACCCTCCAGGACACGGTGATACGGTGACCTTCATGTATCCTTTTCGAGCGCAATTGTATGCAAAAATTCAACCTCAGTTACACGGAGCATAAGAACGGGACGCGCTGTCCCGCCTGTCTTACATAATTCCTCGTATCATGCTCGTTCGATGTTCGTGTGCTAGATAAGCCGGCCACCGACGAAAGCACGACGGTGTATGTTGTTATTTACGTGGACGCTAAAAGTACGGAGGTTATCAGTACTACGAATCGGCAGGGAACACGACGGCCAATCGGTAAACGGGATGTTTGATATTTCGTTTCCTAGCGACAAGCATCGTAGCATGCTCAATACTTTAATTTTAGATTAACCCTATGATCCTGGTGAAAGTGAAGTGCACTTGAGATTATCGCAAACGGAATCATAGTAGCACTTTCGATTGGTAAATCTACTATCTGCTAAAACTACTATAAATGGGAGGGCAGTTGTATAGAAAAATTATTTGTGCAATAATCAAGTTTATCCATAGATTTATGTTTGGTTAAGAAACACTCATTCCTCAGCGAAATTGATCAATATTTGTTTTATTTTCATTTGAATTTTGTTACTAAAATGAAACCATGATGGCATGTTAAATTATATTGAATCATACAAATACTATTTCACCAGCACGATATAACTTTTCATCACATTCTGTTGCAGACGCGAAGTGGGAGGAAGAGTACGCGATGATAGCGGGGAGAGTTTGTTAGGCGCGTCTTCATTGACCTCTACGCTCAATCTAGAGGTCATACGATATAGTGACAATTTTACCGGGTGAAAAAGCGAAAAACTCGTTTTTCTTCGACAAAATCGAACAGGCGCGTGCGCTTATGCAATCGGACAGTCGGGAAAATATGGTAGAAAATGCATTTTTCCGAAGAAAAATTCCCAGCAATCAGAAGAGGTTGATGACACCAACTTTATTCTCGATTGCTGCTTATGCTTAATCCCCCATCCCCTTTGCCTCTAGCTTATACCGTCAGCCTCTGGGGGGCTGATGGAATATTGAGAGGTGACCTTCGTATGATATGCTCAAGGTTAAAAAGAAGTTTCGCTCTCATACAATCGTAATCGCAATACCGGATGCATCAATTGCAGTCCGGCGTAATTTACAGCACACGGAGGAACACCAAACGCACACGCATACAAACACCGACACTGCCGTAAATGCAATTATTGTGCAATCGTGCAGATTTTTCACTTTCACCATACACATGAATGTAAATGCCGGGCGGCATTATTAGTAGAAAATAGTTGCCGAAACCTCCACGAATAATTTGCGTGCACCTACGATTTCACAGAATATTTGCACAAAATGTAGATCTTTTACTAACGTTCGAGACGGTACTGGAAGCACTAACAGCACTTACTTCTTTTAGATTTTGGGAGCAGAAAAGATGAGAGCACAAGAGATACTACGTCTGCCTCGACTCGATTTTTGATGGAAAATGAACCTTGAATTTTGGGGGAAACTGTGTTTGTTGTTGGAAAAACAACTGTCAAGCAGCTTTCAATCCCGACTTGGTTTACCCAGCCTCTACAGTCATAGAGAAATGTACTTTGAAGGGGGAGGGGGGGGGGGGAGGAGAAGAGGAGGGACCCGCTACGCCTCAACAAGGTGCTTATATTTAGATGTCGCTTCGAATTACCTTGGTAAAGGATAGTTTTTTAAGAAAAACTATTACACATTTTCTTCTATTCGTATCATATATTTTGTATTAAATTTCGACTTTAACATAGGACGATAAAATCCGCGAGCTGGCCCATCATCCGTGGCCAGGAACTTGACCTAGGCATTTCCTTCATCTTCACCTATTGAGTAATGCGAGCGCGATCGCGCCCGACATGCATGCGCTCTATAGATAGGAATGAATTTAAATGCCAACAGCCGCGTGCCACCACGGCAAGAGCAACTCTTCACTTTCACTACCCATCCAACCCAATCGGATAGGGAAACGAAGGGACACGGACACACACAGTAACAACACAAAAAGAAAGAAAAATCGTTGCATTTGTTAAGTAGCGTTTTAAAATAACCTTGCGCGCCGCACACACGAGATCAGTGCATTGATCTCTTTGTTAATCGATTCCGTTAGTCGATAAAAGAACGACTTTTTGTTTGTAAAAAATATTTTTATGTACACGCACCAAGTAAATAGTAAGAAGATTTAAAAATTATAATTCCCTTAACACCCGTTATTCATCCACATCCATCGGGCGTATCCCGGTCGGTTCAGCCGTACTCGATTCTACAGCCAGCTCTTCCGTGCCTGTCGGTTCCTTCTCCACCGCCTTCTCCACAGCTTCCAAAGGTGCATTTTCGGTCGTTTTCTCCGACATTTCGACCATTTCTAACCCATTCTGTGTGCCTCCTTGCTCGGTCGGCGCCGGATTGTCGTTCTGCTGATCCGGGAAGGAAAATTGTTGCGTTTGCTGCTGGGTGGCCCCCAGGTGCGATTCGTGCTTCGGCGGATCATTCTCGATCGTGACGGAGTTGGTGCAGTCGCTCACCTTGTAAATGCCGACGAGGTAGTCCGACAGCTCGAACATGTTCGAGCGCAGCGAGATGATGATGAACTGTGCGTTCTTCGTGCGTTCCTGTGGGGAAACAGTGTGGGGGAAAACATGTATTAATGCTTCATTAAAACATCATCCGCTTGGACCATCCAATCAAACCTACCTTAATGTAGTGCGCGACGATGGAAACGTTCTTAAAGTCCAGTGCGGCATCGATTTCGTCCATCACGTACAGCGGCGACGGTTTGTAGTAGTGGAGCGCAAACACCAACGCCAGCGAAGACAGCGTCTTCTCGCCACCGGACAGGTTGGAAATCATCTTCCACGACTTCTTCGGCGGCCGGACGCTGAACACGATACCCTCGTTGAACGGATCCATCGAGTCGACAAGCTCCAACTCTGCGTCACCACCGAGCGTTATCATCTGGTACATTTCCTTCAGCTTCTTGGTGATGATGTGGAAACCGCGCATGAATTCGGTGAAGCGCTTTTTGCGCACATCGTCGTACAGCTGGCGCATCTCGTTACGCTTCGCAGTGATTTCCTCCAGCACGGTCACACGCTGCGTGAACGCTTCCCGCTTCCGCAGGAACTCCTCGATCACGGACAGGTTCGGTTTGTTCGCGTTCAGTTTCTCCTCGAGGATGGAGATCTGGTATTGCAGGTCGGGGAGCTTGTAGCTACTTAGTTCCTCCTCCGTGTACTCCTTCAGCGGTTCTTGGGGCGGGGTGTCTGGAATTTCGTGTAGTTTCAGTGGCTTCAACTGCAAAAGGGAAACAGAAAGAGGGAAGATTCGTTAAAGAAAAAATAATGATTCTTCTTTGATTAACGAATATAATTCAAGGAATGATAAAGAGTAGAACATCGATATCGTCCAATACCTTAGATAAACCAGATCAAGCAATCGAACTGGTTATTCGCATGCGTTTTTTTTACGACCTTCAATATTTTCTCACTAAAAAAACGATATATTTAATATTTTTTAAACATAAAATGGATAATGCCAAAGGAGAAGACAGCAGATTTATCTGAAAAAAAAAAATGCAAATGTAGCTTGTAAGTAAAAACACATTTTCAAAGTGCATTCGAAAACCGTCGAAAAGAGGCTTGTTTTCAAACACACAACGTTTGTCCTCCGCACAAACCGCATGCGCCAGAAACGAGGCCAAATGTTTTCACCCGCTTGACAGTGCGTGAGGTTACATTCCCTTCTATTGACGAACGGTGTGCGAGAAGACCGATTCCGTGTGTTTACCTAACAAAATAGGGTAAATTCTGTCCTGATAAAGGAACACATACCGGTACGTTCAACGTGATTTGAAACATTCCGAATTTTCCAACCGCAAAGAACTCCCTCACACACGCAACACAACAGCCATGGGAAGTTTCTTCTCGCATCCGACCGGGATGGAGGTGGTGAAGAAGAATCAGGAATACATTTCCGAGATGAACAAAATAAAGGTAAAACGTCGCACTTAATTGTTGGAAGAGATGTCTGTAATCTTCAAACGCACGTCCCCGCAGATGGAGCGCTGGATTCAGATGCACTTCCAGATGAAGGAGCGTGAAACGGCGATGCAGATTTCACGCGCCCGCGAACTGTTCTACTGGCTTGCGTCGTTCTACGTCGTCTCGACTGTGGGGCTGATGGGACGCTTCCGTACGACCAAACGACCCGGCACGCTTGCTCCGATCGTACCGCTTTCATTTGTCGTCGCCTACTACGCGGATCTTGCCTACGGGACGAAGATTCATCGAATACAAGGTACGGGTGCATGCGCGTGTGCTATTATGTTCAATAAATCAATGTTCTTTACATAATGCTTCCAGCGGAGGCGGAAATGATTATGCACAACGAGCCGGAACTGCTCGAGTGGCCGAGCGGATTGCCGACCGTGTCGGAGATCGATTCGGCACGGCTCGATATTGACGACAAAATTCGGCTCCATCCACATCAGCTGTAAGGAAGCGAGTACAAGATCGAGTACCAACAGTATTACGACAACGACGGCGACCCATTTGTTCCGAGACCAAGTAGCCCAGTTAACACACCAAACTCGCACGTACGTAAAAGCACGCAATATTCTGAGTGAGATGTGCACCATGGAAACGGAAATTTAGCAGCAGTCATAGACATCCTAACCCTGCTGCACTAGCGTAGTTTAAGTCAGCCCAATTTGCCTTGCAGCGGTGCATACGTGCTGGCTACCAAGCACCGGGTACAAGGAGCTTTACGAGCACTAAAAATCGATTAGAAAACATTTCGTTGCCAGGATTGCTCCACTACTTACTTTGTGAGCTGGGAGTTTTACAGTTTCCCGCCTTAAAGTATGCAACGCGCATTGGTGAACGGACTGATCGGATGTTTTTTAACACCAGGCTAGAATCTGTTCCGAAGGTTTCCAAGGCAACAGTGACTGTTAGTAGTTGTGCGTTGTGCTCTCACTGGCGATACGTTTCGATTCCTCACATACTCATATCAAAGTTAAATTTTAATCGCAGCGATACTGTTGCAGCTTTTCTTGCGTGGAATCCTTCTACGGACATTAAGCAATTTCATATAAATACTCCAGTTACACACGAGGTGCTGCAGGCAGTGTTTTTTATCTGCCAATTTTGACCATAGTGGCTTGTAAAAGTTTGAAGTCGAGTGATGCAAGATGCATACTTACAAGCGATAGTACCGAATAACTGCCTAAAAGTACGCATTTCGTGGAACGAACGCTTCATTAACGCGCTACTATGGATTAACACTTACTAAAGTGCTTCAAAATTGTTATATAAAACGTTGTGCGAACAGGAAACCACTTCCCATTTAACATTTTGTCGTTCTTTTATCTATGTCTGTTCTCTTACTCTGCACTTACTGCTTTAAAATCATACCGAGGAGAAAGTAATCGCGTTTAGCAATAAAAACAACGTAATTTCCAGTGCACTTTCACGTCGGTAACGATAACAATAACAGATCAGTGCATTTACCGTTTATCTTTAATCAACTCGTTCGTGTGTCTGTGTGTGCATGTAACCGTCCATGTTAAATTGGCGGGAATATTTAAGAAAAATTGAATACACTAAAATTGCGATAATAAATTTACATCATACAAATTGTTACTCGAATGTAAGAAGCCCAGTACGGTTGCCAGGCGGAGCAACCAAAGCCTTCTCTGCATTAGGCGCGTGAAAGAGCACCACCACATCGATCACCAGAATTTGTTATGGAGAAATAATGATTCGACATATAATAAAAAAAAACAAAAAAAAACAAATGCCTACCTTATCACGCCAGTGCGGCAGCGTGTCCTTCGTCTCCTGCAGCTTCGCCTCGATCGTCTGCAGTATCTGCTCGAACTCGAGCCGCTTCATCTTGCCCTCAGCTTCGCGTTTCTGCAGCGCCACGATCTCCTTCTTGATGCCGGACGAGCCCTCGTGCGCTTTCTCGATCGCCTGCTTCATCTCCTCGAGCTCCGTGCGCAGCTGGTCCGCTTCCTCCTCCAGCTGGGTGCGTTCATCGTTGCCCTGCCGTATCGAGGCCTGCGCTGCGGCGACCTCCTCCTCCATGCTCTTGATCTTGTCCTCCGATTTCTTCACGTTCCGCTCGGACGTTTTGATTTCCACCGTCAGCTTCGAGATGTTGGCCGACAGCTTGTCGATCTGCTTGCCGAGCGTGGTGATCTTCGTCTGCAGCACCTTCACCTTGCTGTTGGTGATCTCGTTGATCTGGGTCGTGTACCGGTCGACCTCCGCCTGCAGCTTGTTCGCCTTGCCGGTGGACTGCTCGTGCACTACCTTGCACTCGGCCACCTTCTCCTCGAGCGCACGGACCTTCTCCGGGTCGGAGTGCGTGCTGGCGACACGTTCCGCTTGCGAATCGAGCTGCTCCTTCAGCCGGGGCATCTGCTGCGAAAGGCTGGCCACATCGAGACGCATGCGTGTCAGCTCCTGCTCCTGGTTCTTTAGCTTCCCCGTCAGCCGCTGGATGAGCGTTTCGAGTTCGCGTTGCTGCGCCTGGAGCTGGTTTATCTGCAGGTTAACGTCCTCCTGCTGGACCTGCAACTGTTCGATCTCCTGCCGCGAGGCCCCCGCCGGTTCGCTGGCGGACGTTTTCGTCTGCACGCTGGTGCCCATACGGCCTCGCTGTTGCGAACGGCCACCACCGGCCATCGTACCGGACGTTTCGATCACATCGCCACCGAGCGTTACGACGCGAAACCGTTGCCGACCGTACGCAATACGCTGGCCCTGGTCGAGGTTCTCGGCGACGAGGGTGTCGCGGAGCGCGAAGTAAAACGCGGGCAGGACACGCTCGTCCTCGACGCGAACCAAATCAAACAGGCGTGGCACGTTCTCGGGGCTGGAGGGGGGGAAAAGGAATTTAATAACCTTTAAAACAATTTTAATTTTAAAACAACCGACTACTTACGTCTGTATCTTGGAATGGCAGTTCCGCTCGAGATGTTGGATCTTTTCCAGCGCAATGAACGACGCACGGCCAATGTCGTTTTGCTTCAAGAACGCGATACAAGCAGTCGCCGAATCAGCAGTCTCCACCACGATATGATCGAGCGTACCGCAGCAAGTGGAAATGGCCACATCGTACCGCGCATCGATTCCACCGAGATTGCCCAACCGACCGAGAATGCCCGGTATGTTGCCCTGGTTCTTCTGCCGCATGAGTGCATCGAGCACCTTACCCTGGGAGCGGGTCGACTGAACGCTTGCCATCGCCTCCTGCAGCTTTCCCTGTACCGTCCGCAACTCTTGACGTTTCTCTCGCTCCTCCGCGGCCGTCGTCTGTAGCTTCTGCTTCGCTTCTTCCAGCTCGGTGCGAGTGGCGGGCAGCGCTTGCTCGAGCGTTTGCAACCGAGTGCGCTTCTCTTCCAGGTCCTTCTCCGTTTCCTCGTACGAGTAGCGCAGCGATTCGAGCTTCCGGCGTTCGGTCACCTCATCGTGTTTGCAGATCTTCAGCTCCGACTCGGCGATCGACAGGGCGGACTTGCTTTCGTCCACCGCGCGCTTCAGCTCGATCAGCTCGGTTTGCAGCTTCTCCTTCGCCTCCAGCAGCACCTTCGTTTCGTCCTTGAGGGAGGCGAGGTTTTCGGTGAGCTTCGCTTCGGTTTCCGCTTTCTGCTTCGTTAGCGACTCGATCTTGGCTTCGGACTCTTCGATCTCTTTCTGATTCTTGGCCGGCACAGCTTGCAGCTCCTGGAGGCGCTTGGTTTCGACACCGATCTGTTCGATCGTCTTCTTGCGCCGCTCGTTCGTGGCCCGCATGTTTGCCTGCACCTTGGCGAACTTGTCGAGCGAGTTTTTGAGCGACGTTTCTTTGGCCTCTTTGGAGGCGACAAGCGCGTCGTACTGTTTGATTTCCTCCTTCACGAGCTTCTCCTTCTCGACGCGCTCCGCCCGCAGGGCCTCGTACGTTTCGTCGTGCTTGGCCAGAATACCGGCGGCCTGTTCGCGCTCCACCTCGAACTCACCGATCTTACGCTTCTGCTCGCTCAGGTACTTCTGGATCTGTTGGTTGCGGGTGCGCGTCAGGGTGTTCTCTTGCTTCAGAAACTCCACCGCTTCGGCCATCGGTTTTTCCAGATCCTTCATTTCCCGCTCGGCCAGCTTGCAGCGGTTGTGCTTTTCCGTGCGCTCCTCGTTCAAGGCGTCGACACGCTCGTTGATTTTCAGCAACGGTTCCTTGTACCGCGTCGTACCGACGATATCCTCCAGGTACTCCAGCAGCCCGCATTCGTTCTCCGTCTGCGCCTTCGACTTCATCATCGCAATCGATTCCACCTCACCCTGCAGGATCAGAAACCGATTGTGGTCGAGATCGATGCCGTGTTGCTTGAGCAGCTTGGACACTTCCTTGAAATGCACCCGCTTGTTGTCGATCGTGTAGTACGAGCTGTTATCGCGGAAAGCGGTACGCGCCACAACGAACGCACTGTTCGGTACCTCATCGAACGAACCGTCCTCCCGGTCGATGATCTGCTTGAAGTGCACCCCGACCGTACAGCTGTTGGTGTTCGGATGGCGGGATGAATTGTGTAGCAGCACGGACAGTTTCTTCGAACGGATTTTCTGTGCCCGGTACCCGAACACAAACAACATCGAATCGATCACGTTGCTTTTGCCGCTTCCGTTCGGTCCGATGATGGCGGAAAAGCGTTGATGGAACGGACCGAGCGTAACGTGCCCGGCATAGCTCTTGAAGTTGTAGTTCGTGATGCATTCGATTATCAGTCGGGGTCCTTTGCATTCGGTTGAACAGTACGGTGGAACCGGTGGTGGAATGTAGATGCCACCGATGCGCGTTCCGCCCTCCTCATCCTCCGACAGCAACGCATCGTCATCGACATCGGCGTCCATCGGTTCCTGTTGCGCTTGCTGTTGTGCAGCAGCAGCAGCAGCAGCCGCATTTTTATTTGCTCCTTCACCCACGGTTCGACGTTTCTTTACTGCACTCATGCTTTCAAGCGCATGGAAATCGGTTTGCAATCAAAATTGTATGTATATTGCTCACTATTTATCTTTTTTAGCACGAAATCCCGAAAAATCTTCAGCAAAACGGTGGAGGACGCGCGCGATTTTGATTTTTGTTTTGCTTGTTGACGTTTGAAAGTGTCGCTGGTGGCTAATTCAAATAACTGTCAACTGTTAGCCGTTACAAACTGACAGCACACTTACAGCAACGTTTGAAATGCTGTCAGAAGGCATGAAATGGTTAAGCATAATGGGATTTTTTGAAAATCAATTAATTGGTGCAAAGCTACATAAGTATTTTCATCGTGAATCTGTTAAGTGAACAAATATCCTCTTTTTCTACAATATTCACACGGGAAAAATTATCATTTTAATTACATGGTAGATCACAAACGTATAGTCCAACATTAAAAAAAAATCACTGATTTCTTGAGTTCCAGAATAAATGAAGTTTCATTTCAGATTTATTTTCACCACAAATAAAGTCCTTAAACCGACAAACTGTGCTCCTCATCCACAACCACACAGCTTACGCGAATATTTTCTCCTCCCGTCGTTTCTTCGTCACTACCGTGCCCGGTTTGTGCTGCGCGTCGGGATGGTTCATCAGCTCCGGTGGACAGACCGACACCGGGCTGGACATCAGCATCTGCTTCAGATCGTAGAACAGATGGCTATCGTCCTTGGTGCAGAAGGAAATGGCGCAACCCGTCTTGCCGGCACGTCCCGTACGACCGATACGATGCGTGTAGTCCTCGATCGTCTTCGCCATATCGTAGTTGATGACGAGCGACACGTCCTTGATGTCGATACCACGACCGGCCACGTCCGTCGCGACCAGTATGTCCTTGGAACCGTTCTTAAGCGATGCGAGCGCATACTCACGCTGCTCCTGGCCCTTGCCACCGTGCAGTGTACACGCGTTGTAACCCAGCTTCTCCAGCCCTTTCGCCAGCACGTCCGCACCCTTCTTCTGGTTGACGAAGATGATGCAGGGTGGTTCGACGCCGCGCGACAAAATTTCCATCAGCTTCTTGCGCTTGTCGTT
This sequence comes from Anopheles farauti, assembly GCA_000473445.2. NCBI lineage: Eukaryota > Metazoa > Arthropoda > Insecta > Diptera > Culicidae > Anopheles > Anopheles farauti. Next base: position 278,708 of record KI915042.1, on the reverse strand, counting down.
CTCGCCCATGATGTGGATGATCTGTTCCGTGCGCTCGGTCGGTTTGCCGATCGAACCGATGTAGACGGTGGCGGGCCGGCGCAGGTACGTCCGGGCCAACCGTTCCACGGCCGGTGGCATCGTCGCGGTAAACATCACCGTCTGGCGGTACTTCTTCTTTGTGTTGAAGTTCTCCATCAGCTTCGTGGCGTCCTCGGCTTCCTCCGTGTCGGGCTTCAAGTTCGTGACGGGCATATATTCCAAGATTTTCTGCACATCCGGCTCGAACCCCATGTCAATCATACGATCCGCCTCGTCCATAACGATGTACGTACACTGGTTCAGCACGAGGTAACGATTCTCCAGCACGTCGATCAAACGACCGGGCGTGGCGATGACAATCTCACAGCCCAATCGTAACCGGAAGCCTTGCTCCTCACGGGACAAACCACCCACCACCACGACCGTACGGATTCCGAGCGGTGTGCCGAACTTTTGCGTCTCCTCCTCGATCTGCTGCGCCAACTCGCGCGTCGGTGCGAGAATAATCGCATACGGTCCTTGATCGGCCGTTTCCAACCGATCTATCTTCGGTAACGATTGAATCCACGTAAGCAGCGGTATCAAGAACGCCAGCGTCTTACCCGAACCCGTCTCCGCGATGCCGATAATGTCACGGTTTTGCAACCCGATCGGTATGGCCTGCCGCTGGATCGGAGTCGGATCCTTGTACCCAACCTTATCGATAATCTCCAGGATCTCCTTCGGAAAGCCGGACTCTTTCCACGTGCGGATCGGGTTCGGTATCTTGCCACCCTTGATCGTGATGTTGTAATCCTCGCGGAAGATACGCCAATCGCGCTCCGTCATCTCGTCTACGTCCTTCTCCGACCAGTGCCGATCGTCCCACTTCTGTTTGTCCTCCTTCTTTTTCACCTTTTTCAACCGCACCTTCTCCTGCTCCTTTTCCGCTTCCGTGCGACGCTTCTCCAACAGATCGCCGTAAAATTTGCTCTGCTTGCGCTTCTGCTCCTTTATGTCGATGCCAGCGACGTGTCCGCGACCGTAAAACTGCACGTGGTGCCGTTCCTTGTACAGATTGTTGTAATCGATCGATGTGTCCTCGCCGGCGTCCCAGTCAAACACAAACTTACGATCGTTTAGACGCCGGACGCGTCGCTTTTTCTTCACGATACCCAAATAACGCTCCCGGATCGCTTCTTGCTCCTTCTCCTTATCCTTCACGACCGGCTCCGGTTCGCCTCCACCGGCCGCACCAGAACGTCGTTTGTCACCGTCTTTGTCTTTATCTCGATCATCGTTCGCGGCCTTGCGTTCCCGCTCGCGACGGTCGTACTTTTCCAGTGGATCACGTTTTTCCCGGTTCAACAGCGTCGTGACGGGAACGTCACCAAATTTTGGCACGTTAGCCGCGGCAGCCGCCTTCATTGCGGCCACCTCCTCCTGTCGACGCTTCAGAGCCTCGGCCGCCCGCTGTTCCTTCGTGATGAAGACCGGTTTACTGCGGGCAGCCTCTTCGGCCTTCTTTTTTGCCAGCAGTTCCTCCAGTGACAGTGGTTCCTTCTTAGCATTTTCCGCTTCCTTCTTGAGCAGTGCTTTGGTATCCAGCTTCTTTTGTTCCTCTTCCTGCTCTTCGGCGTCCAGTTTGTCTTTACGTGCTTTATCCTTGTCTTCTGCTCGTTCCCGATCCCGGTCTCGATCTCGTTCGTTACGATCCCGGTCATTGCGGTCGCCGGGACGATCCCTCTGTGGTATTTCCCGGTGTCGTTCTCGATCACGCTCTCGCCTACGCTCCCAATCACGGTCACGTTCACGATCTCTTTCGCGGTCTCGTTCCCGTTCACGCTCTCGGTCACGGTCGCGTTCCCGTTCACGGTCCCTTTCGCGTTCCCGTTCGCGGTCGCGATCTGGCCGGGTGTCCCGTTCCCGAGAGCGGGATCTACGTTTTTCGTTCACCATCGTTACGCAGTATTTATATTAAAGATAAATGTATTTAATAGAAGGTACCGAAATTCTGAAGTTAGTTGTAGCGTTTTTGATAGCAAAATTTTAGATAGTTTCACAATTCCACACACTTTTGTAAATACAAATCGAATATGATGCCACTTGCAATGGAGAATGAAGCAGACGATAAACAAATGCCCGTCAAAACAAACCCGCTCATGGCTGTCAAACGTGCGGTGAACACTTTCGCACAGTGTTCTTCATTATTTGAATTGACCGTTTTTAAAGAAATTAATCCATATTGCAAGAAGTATGAATTTATCAATGTACGCGACATTCACCATCTTTAGCAAATACCGAACATATTTAAGATGCACATTTTTGTTTTGAATCTGTATACCAAGTAATAGTTAGGTTACCTAATGTAAACATTTGGTATAAAAAAAGTGTTTCTCAAAGTCCATCCATCTGAAAAGGTTTGCGATAGTTTCCATTTCCTTTTCTATCTTGTAAAGAGAAACTTACGAAAAGCATTGGATCTTCTGAAACTGATAGTAAATAAACGTTAAGTGTAACGATTTATGATTATGTTTCTTACATACAACACTATTAATTAAGCAAGTATATTTCTTTCAAATGCCATGCTTAAGGGTGTGTTGCCAGTTTACTCCTAAAACAAACATCTTCCACGCTGCACTGGTAACTGTATTCGATATGATCTAGCTGCTAATCACGCGGACGAATTGGTCATTGAACGCACATTTAATTATACCTGTTCGCGTGAAGTGTGTGCGCTGTCGATAATGTATCAGCTAATGGTTTCCAAAACAAGCGGCGCTCGATGGTTCCTCCTGCCTTTCCCCCACGGGGAGAGTTCAAATTTCCGGTTAATGACATAATTGCACACCGTTAGAATAAATCGGAGTATCTCAGCGCCTTTAATAAACCCGAGCACCGCAACGGACATGTATGCAACGGGCTAACCTTAGCTTAACCCTTCGCGGCCCACAGAGACCCTGAGGGTGCGCGATGAGTTACGCTTCCGTTTTCTCCTCCAATCATTCACGCGATCCGGACGTTTCAGGGGTAGATAATGGCCACGTGGCGATCACCGCTTCGACGAGATTAATCCATCATCTATTAATCGGTTCAAGCATTGATTCCGATCGTACACCGCAGCGGGACTCTGACTCCCGATGACTTCTTCCGAATTCCAGCGCTCCGGTGGAACATCCATTTTCGGGAAAATATGAAGAACGGGGGTTGGTGGAAAGATTTTCCGCTCGATGAAACGATCCGATACTTCACCCGTGCAAGGTACACTCACCTTAGCGCTTTTCATGGCGCTGGGGCATTAGCAGCCTCACTCAAGTGGAGGAATTTTTGGGGAAAAATCCTACAGAAAAGAAACGTCGAACCAGGGTCATAGCCCCTGAAGCATCACAACAACGCGCACGCCCATGGCGATACTCGCGATGGTAAGCCGGAAACACAGCGTGAACCAAACGCACCTCCGAGGCTTTTCGCTGCCTGCGGGGCATCGTTTCCGAATCCGACTCACTCCCATCCCTTACCTCCCCTTAGCCGTTCGCCACTGTTTCTCCTCAATTAGAAGGCGTAGATGGAAAATGATTGGATGTGTAAAAGTACCTCCCCTTACACCCGGGGCCGGGGTCAACAAGCAACACGGGCGAGAGGGGGAAAGAATTTTAAGAAAGTAGTCTGGCGCAAGGTATATTGCGATATGTTTTGCGCGCCTCGAGAAAGACCTCCGGCATCGGCAGTAGATCGAGCGTCGAGAACGAGGTGGAAAAGATTGCGCCAAGATTATGATCCCGGGCGCCGAATGATTAGCGTAAACCCTTGAGAAACGCGAGAATATTGAGGATCTCGGGATTTTTTTCCTCTTTTGATAAGCATTTCGTTCTTAAGATCTTTTTTTGAATTAGAATTATGTCTTGATACTAGAGATACTGTAGAGTACTGTATATTTTGCTTAAATCACCACATTTCACCAGTAACGCATCCTACTTCCTCAAGGGTTAATGGGTGTAGATGTAAAATGATTTACACGGCCGCCTTCGATAGTTCGTATGAAACGAAAACGAAACGAGACGAGAAAGCAATGGTGGACTTGTAAATATGCTCTCACGTCGGTAATAATTCGGAAGACTGTAATCATCTCGCTAGCTTTTCGCAGCGCGTTCGACGTTGGTGATGGTAGTAACGATCGCCTTTGGGATGGAAAATGAAGAGGATCTTCCGGATTCTTCGCGTGCCAAGCGAAGTAATCTTTGTGGCGGTACTTTTGGGCGCTTGTGTGTTGTCGTATTTTTTTTATTCGCTACTGTCCATGAAAAAAAGGGTGGAAAGGGCACCGCTAGGAAGTTGTTATCCACTTCCGCCCGCAACCGTATAAACCGTTGTCCGATTAGGAGCTTTTAGGAGGGGAATATTTGACGGGTTTCGAAACCGAAACTGAAGTAGTTACAGTTTCTTTTTTCTACACTCTAAAACATTGCCGAACTGAAGATTTCACACATAAGGTGGCAACGTGCGAAAGAACTAGAGCAGCGATCTCGCACATGTTACGAACATGCCACTCCGTCTGCGAAACTTTCCAAGAACCATTAACCCTAGACATCGTGGCTATTGTTTTACTAGGCGCCACTCGATCTGCGGCAAAGGCAAGCTACCTCGGACTACCTGACGGCCTAACCACACTCCGGCACTGTCATATCCATCCGTCAATTGGCAAATTCGGTGCCTGATGCCGCCGATCATTAGCACGGACGTGTCCACTCGCACTCTTTGCGGCCCACAAAAAGAAAAGCCGCGGCCGGTGATGCGAAATAATAATTATAGCCTTTTGGGCGGAACAGAGAACGAAAGCGAAGTGGTGAGATAGTTATAAATTGGCAGGCATTTTTCTCGCCGGAACGATTGCCGGTTATGGCAACCAAAACAAAACAATGAATAATTGAATTGGGAACCGGGAAGATCCCGAGAACGTTCCAGAGAGAGCGGGAGAGTGCCGGATCAAATAACGAAAGGTGCTAATAGTGGGCCGGACAGTCCGGGCCTGTGTGGCTAGGGGGAAATCAAATACTGGTGAGCTGAGTGATGAGGCAAGGTAAACCCTGAAGCATAAGGTTATGTCATCCTTTATGCCGCCAAAGACGGAGGGAGGCTTTCCATTTGATAGTAAATGAGTATTTCAGAATGCCAAAGTCAAAGCTGTCACTTGGCAGACGCTGGTCCTCGGGGACGAGCTAATCGTGGCGGCTTTTCGTGTGGGTTTGGCAAGCGGTGTACGCCCACGGTCGGTAAAGTAGCGAAAGGATCACCTTACGGTAGACGGTTCGTCCTTTTCTATACCCGCAAACCCTGTAATTTGGGCCGGGTTAGCGCCACCTTTGTGTTGTGCGCTCCGCTTCCTTCATCCGGGCCCGGGCACGATATCGATACTTATCCACCCACGCACACACACACACACACGCCTCCGCCGAAAAAAGTCCCAGCAGACAGTGCGCCGTCTATTGTTCTCCGTGCGAACGGGAGGCAGCAGGAGGCGAAGGGTTTTCGAAATTAAATTCCTAACTTTTTTGGGATTTTTGGACTGGGATCGGGTGCGATTTGTTCCGGGAGTGGTTGGGTTACATGGACGGCGTAGTGGCCCACGCAAATCTACGCAAGGTAGAACTAGTTCTGCTGCTAAGTAGCAAAGCCCAATTGTGATGGACAGTTGGCAAAATTTGGTAGTGGGTAGCTCGAAAGAACTCAAGCCATGTGATGGGGGCGTATCGTTGAACGTAAATTGCAACACATTTTTGACTAGAAAAATGGTTAACGGGGAAGAGAATTATATTCTTTGCAACTGAAGAAGTAGATTGTGTCAGTAGAAACACCTGACGGTTCATGCGTTTTTTCATAATAGATGTCGCCACTAGTTTGGCATGTCTCAGCCACTAGTTTGGCATGTCACTGTCAATTATTTTCTTCTTTCTCAGCCGGCCTTTCTATTGTTGTTACACGAAGACATTATAAAGACTGTTATAAATCTTGACTACAATGAGCTGCGGTAGAGTTCTAATGGGCCAGAGCACATCGAATTGTTGAACGAATCATCTAATATAAGAATAGCCTATGATATAAAGCGCTATGGGTGATGAAGATATGAAAATTTCATAAAAGATTCTAAATATAAAAAATACGCTTATCTGAATTTGGCACATCTAAAATAGCTTTCGTTTTCTTTCCACAATGTCGACCTATCTTCAGACATCCTAGCACTCTTTGTCAGTTGTTTTGTTTTATGTTATTACTTACTTTGTAAGCCGTTGATCTCACATCATGCTCCAAATGGAATCTGTGATGCTTTCTTAAGATTATAACTGCTTTCTCATCGCGATAAGCGTTCCCTTGCCTTTTACCTGTTATTACCTTGCCTTTTACACGCCTTCTGCAATAGACTGCTAACTGCGACACCATCAACGCGTCGTCTAATGCGAGCACATGATCGCATGTCCTTGTGTCGGGTTTTCTAGTGCACCGCTCGTAGCCAACACTTTTGCATCGGTGGCATCAGTGGTGATCGTATCGAAAATCCTCGCACGGTAGTGTTGTCCATATCGTATAATAATAATAATTTCCTCACCACGTTCCCTCCCACGGCGAGCGATTGATCGCATTGATTCTGCTTCCGCTTCTGAATGCAAACGAAGCAAGATTGTTCCCGCACCATCGATTACCGGTTGATGGGCGCTTTACTTACCCCGGCTTAGCTCACTTTTTAGCCATCCCGATTATCAGGTTGCCTTCGGGGCAACTAACGGGGCAATAGGGTAAGATACGCTGCAAAAACAGGAGATTGTTTTCTCCCTACAAAAAGAGCTCCCGTGTTCGCTGTGGAAGCGTCCCCGGGTGAGTATGGGTGGATGGTGAATAATTTGGTGGCAAACGAAAGCCAAAGGGTGCTTTTTTTTCTTTTTCAGCATCTCTTAAGTCGTTTATCTGTCTCGCAAAGGGTTAGACACACCGAAGACGGTAAAAAGTCAAACAAAAACGCTTTCCGTCTGCTGCTTTTTCAAAAGGCTCTATTTTCGATGCTACTTTAAATCGGCAAGCGCCATCGTAAAGCAACCGTGGCGATGGGTTTGTTTTTATATATTTATAGCTCGTCGATGGTAGCCCTCGAAACCGCTCGATATCCCGCTCCCTTGGAAGCCTTGTTAAATCTCGTAAAAGCGTTTACCGAACCGGTGGGTGTATGTTTTTGGTTACGAGGATGGTGAGGTTTAAGGCTCATTTAAGTGTCAAAAGTGTCTGGAAAGATCAAAGGAAGCGACGGTAACATTTTACACAATGCATAAACCTAATTGCAATGTAGTCTAGTTTTATCACTCCCTCTGCCGATCCTTTCTGGCATGAATGTTTACCGGAATGCCTGCGAAGGATGCTTCGGATGTTTAGAGGCAAACTTTATGGCAAACCAGGCATTCAATCACAGTTGCGGTGAAGGGGGACGGGATTGAGTTCAATCGTAAAATCATAGTTTGCCTGCGTGGTTTAACTTGTTGACCTTTTGTACTGGGTAAATACTGCTGCAATTTTCGCCATCGCTCTCCTGTTTGTTTGTCCCTACGATCGATGTGGTTGCGGTGTCCGCATGTGAATCAACTCAAATCGACCATAAAGTCAGTAGTTTGAGTAAAAAAGTTTCGTGTTTGCATAGGATTGATGGGATTGATCTCATTGTAAGAATTTAGTTTTCGAAATTTTAAATTGATTTACATATCAAAAGCGTTTTACTTCACTTGTCAATATAATGTAGATTTTGTTCTACTATGGATACTCTCCAAATGACTTTAAATTATCACCAACACCAGCATTAATAACCTTACTATCAAATATTAAATTAACTATGATTCTATTGGAAAAGTTGACATAGTTTGGTCAAAAGATAATTTCATAAATTATTTTGATTATATAGACCCTTGATAACGAAAATAAATACATAGTAATTAAGTAAAAAAAATCATACATAAATATTAACTAATAAACTATTAAACAAAAAATAAATCAAACAAACGAAAAAGCAAAATAAATAATTGAACCAGTGATCTTTTCCAAGATTCTAAAAACATTTATTTTATCAAAACTTTAACGTTACAAACTCAGAAAACCCGGGTTTGGACAAAATAAGAGTTAGGTGGTATTATTCTCATGATTTTTACGCACTATACTGAGTTCCAAAGGATTCTTGGAGTGAATTTCATCTCATTCCGTCAACGCTTTTTAGCGTAACATTACTCAAATTTGTCGTTTTGGTTTACCAATATTGTTTAGTTTTATATAATTATGCAACAATTATGAAGCATAAGTTTTGTTTTTGCAAGATGAAGATAAGTTTAATAGAACAGTTTGATATAAATGGTAAAAGATACAGCAAATCTCCATTTGAAATCCTGCCTTTTTCTTGACAAACTTTACCTCGTTTCTAAATCACGAAACACATGTTGTGAAAGAAGCCGGCAACCAATTTCGATACAGTGTAACAATGCATTGGAACTCATACTGCACCCAATACCGAAGACATCTTCATGTTCCCTAGCCCTATCGCTTGATCTTAGAAACGGGCACAATAAAACTCCATTAACGCAAGGGAATTCAAAGTGCTTCCAGTTCAAATACAAAACCCAATCCACCTACGCAAACCATCGCTAGTGCACCGGAGAAAAGAAGAGAATCCTGCCGGTCTTCCCGAAAGGATTCGCTGAGTCACCCGCACCGGAAGACTTGGTGGCGCTTTCCTCCTGGTGGCGGTTTCCTTCGTGCGAGTCCAGCGAGCGTTTGGCAGTAGAGGGAAAGAAAAAAACAGAAGAGGCACAGGACATCCGCAGGCCTTCTACCCCGGGCATGGTAATTTGCAACAAAACATGCTTCATTTCATGGCACGTTAGGCGGTCCGGGGAGTTGCTGAAGGCCCACCTACCGTGCGGCTTCTGGAGTGGACGTGGACGACTCGTGTATTACACGCTTGGCGGGTGGCAGGATTTTTCCTCCCTCCCTGCCTTTCCAGGATGCGCTGCCGGTGCATCCTTTCACGTTCGTCCGTGCTCGCACCGGGAGAAGGGATTTGAGAGTGTGAAATTAGTACGATTGTTCGCAAACAAATGGCAGAAAAGGTGTTTGGCTCCGTTTTGGGAAAAACGGGAGAATTAATTAAGTCGTGTCGTTGTATAATGTGACGCTCCTACCGGGAATTGCTTCGCTGGGTGCTTGTCGAAGAGTAAGTGATGAGTTCGATTGGATGATGTACTCGAGGCCTGGGAAGGAAATCTTCCTACACGTGGTCGTTACAATAAGAACAAACATGAAAATGGTAAGATTGTTTTTAGGTTTCATTTTTCCAAGGAACATCAATCACTTCACTCTGTTCACTCATTGTTCTCCATCTGGCTGGCGTCGATCGACGGGCTTCTCCACCGCCGTCCATCCACCAATCGCGCATTAATTGTGAAGCAATCAAAACTAATCAAATCAGTGTCGAACGGCGTCGGCTGGCCACTTCGGCAGACACATTTAAATCAATTTCACTCCTTGGCGCAAGCACCGAACGCGGCGCTAGGTGCAATTGTCTTCCCCGCTGGAGATAATAATTTGAATGCCGATAAATGGTGCGTTACTCTAATTTTTCCCCACCCGTCTTTGGAGGTGATTAAGCAGGGCACCCACCCGGGCGGGATTGTAACTGGACCAATCGGCCCCGGAACGCGAATGGCCTTGGTGGTGGAAAGGTTTTCACACTGCCGAACGGTGTGGCGCCTGTGCAAAGCGAAAAAACAAGAGCATTTATCAACTACACACAGATTGAGATCGACTTTAAATGTGTTGCCCCTGCGGTACCACCACAGCAAGCGCGCAGGTAGGAGCCAGGAGCTATTTTGTAGGGCCACACTAATGTGCCATCTGTTGGACGGTGGTGCCAAAATGCATGGTGAGAAAATTCTGTAAACGGTACACACATGCTGCCGGTGAGGCGTGTGAATGTGGCATTAGTTTTGTGTCAGTTTTGCACGCTTCTGTTCGAAGCAGTTTTCCGTTCATTTCCCTTGGGCTGGCTTGAGTCAAACCGTTACTGTTTACGGCTTTTTAGCATATTATAAAATAACAAGAAAATATAATTTGATTCAACATTTATTATCGTTTTATAATTGTTAGTAACAACGCAATAAAAAGATAGATAAATAATTGAAATAATAGAATCATAATCATAGAGAATGATGAAAAGTGTAACAATGAGGAAAATAAAATTGAATACCAAAAACATAAAAATATAATCAGTAGTTCAACTGAAATCGAAAAGGAGACAACGAGACAGAACGCTTAACTAAGGAAAGGTAATAGAAAATAGGAAATGATAAAGAAAAGAAATAATCAAATTCAATGTATACAGAGAATAAACGGAGAATTGCATAAAAATAAACTAAGAAATAAAATTCAAAATAAATAAAAATAAAAAATAACAACAAAAATAACAAAATAAAAAAAAATCAAAGCAATTCATGTAACAATTAGTAAAAAGAAAATGATTTTTTAAGGCATAATATAAAAGAGAAAAAGAAAATAGTAGTTTAAACAAAAACAATGGCAAACTATGGATGTGACCACGTACAGTATTTTTAAACTTTTTGTTAAAATTTTCTAAATTAAAATTGTATGAAAGTGATATAGAAAAGAAACAATTATCATAAAAAAACTGAAATTAAAATGCTTCCGTTTCGATTCACTACGCCTCCAGCGCCGAACAAAGCTTTTAATCCTTCGAATCGCTCCCCCAAATCCTCTAGTTTAAAGGATTCGAATGTCAGTGGAGGTAAGAAAAAACGGATTAAAAAAAAAGAAGAACCGATGTCCTGTCTCCGGATGGATCAATTTTCCAACTCATCTCGCGGTAGAGAACCCAAACCGCAGAACCGCGTTTGATCCTTGGTGTCCTTTTCTGCACCGATCCGAATCCGGAGATGGTGCGTGGAAATTGAAATCAAACCGATTTTTCTACCCGTGCCTTTTGCTCTTCCCAAACGAATGTGAGGTGCGTGCTTTGCCGTCGAGGGATGATCGTCGAGTGATCGTTTGCTTGGCACCCCATACAAAAAAAAAAAAAAACAATCTCCGCCGAAACCCTTCGGGGTCGATCGGTGTGTACCGGAAAGCGGTTGGAAGCGAGATCTCCGACCAGAGCACGGTAAGGTTCCGAAAACGATCGTACCGATCATGCAGGTGCGAACGGAGAAGCAGGACAGCAGCACACGGAGCAGCAATCAGTCGGCTCTTTCCCACCCGGCAGGGATCGACCAATCCGGTGCGTCCGTTCGAGCCTATCCCGTCCCAGCGACCTACTGCTTTGTTTTGATCTTTCGTGTTTCAGGTGGAAGCCAGCGATCGTTCCCGGGGGTGCGCACGCGAGATCCACCTGACGCGATGCGAAGATTCCCGGACGTTTTCGGGATCGCGATCGTTCGAAGTCCGAGGCTAGGGCTGCTGGCAAGCGATCGGTTTCGAATCACTCGATTACGAAACCTCGGCGAAATCGGACGAACGGACGGTCGGACGGACGGATGTGAAAAAAGGTCCGGTGGAAGTATCGAATAGTTCAAGGTTTTTTTTGCGTTCTGCCGGCTGCAGATCTTCAGTGCGGAGGTGCCACAGCTAATGACAGTTAATTGCCGATTAAGATCGAATTGTGAGTGAGTGCGTGTCGTTGCGTGTAATTTCCGCGTGTCCCCTGGAGTACGGACAACCGAGGTGACATCTGTGGACATCGGTGGTTATCGAAGGAAGTTGTGTGGAATTCTTTAATAGCCCATTAATTGTCCATCGAAAGGAGGCTTTGTGTTTGTGTGTGTGTCAAAGAGAGCGTGCTTTTGTCTGAAGAAAAGACTCAAGTGATCCAACATGAGTTCGGTGTATGTCCAGCAGCAGTACAACCATTCCGCCATGTACGGAGGCGGCGGAGGTGGTATGATGGGAATGGGAGCAGGAACCATGCTGGAATCTTCGTCCTACAACCACTACAATGGGATGAACGGGATGAACATGGCCGGCACGGGTCTCTGCTATGGCTACGGTACGGATAGTGGATCTTCCGAGGGTTATCACAGCCCGGGACCTGTTTCGAGCCCGGAATCGTACTACAACAACACGAGCCCCGCCGAGTACAGTCCATCGAGTCCCTACACCAACTACGGATACTGCAGTGGAGGTTCTAGTGCGGCAGTGCAAGGCTCGACTAGCACCGGCAACCCAAACTCCACCAACCAAACTGGATCCTGCGAGTCGTACTACCACTATGCGAGCAATAACTTCAAGACGGCCTGTCCAACAGTTAACCCCCGGTATAGTACACCGGGTGAGCTGAGCGTTTGCACCGATCGTACCGAGCTGATGAACGACTACCCGAAGCGTGAAGCTACCGCCCAATCGATCGACAACCAGAGCGTACTCAGACAGTCGACGAACCTTCCCGCCAAGAGGCCGGTAGCCAGCGGCACCTACTACAACCCGTACGCGGTTCCAGTGGCGGTGAGAAACCACTGCAGTCCTGCCCATTCCAGCAGTGCCAGCAGCTCCCCAACGCCTTCCCAGTCGAGCGGGCAGTCGCAGGTGCTGGTAGTGCAGCCGGAGCTCGTGAAGAAGCGCCGCCTGGCGGCAAATGCGCGCGAACGGCGTCGCATGAACAGCCTGAACGATGCGTTCGATCGGTTGCGGGACGTGGTGCCATCGCTCGGCAACGATCGCAAGCTGTCGAAGTTCGAGACGCTCCAGATGGCCCAGACGTACATCGCGGCACTGAACGAGCTGCTGTCGAGGGATTGAGTGAGGAGCGTTTGTACAGGTTGCTAGTAGAGGCAGCAGTAGCAGAGGTAGTAAGTGACTAGAGTCATCCCCGAAGGTGCTATGTTCGTTTTTGAAATTTAAGTATTAAGATGTCGGATGCGACATGTGTGTACATAAGCAGTTGTAGCTCCAAAGGCTTGTAACAGTTGAATGAGAGGAAAAGCTAACATACCAAGAGTAAACTAGTGTCTAGTAGGCAGTGAGAAAATGTATTTCACTCCAATGTAGGTAGGGTAAGGAACAAGATTATGCCTTTAAGTATGGATAGATCGGTTAAAATCTTCGTGTACTTGATTGAGAAATCAGTAAAAATCAGGTCCACCGATTTCATTGCGTCTTCGTGAGCGTTAGTCCAAGAAAGAGGTGCCCAAGGGAGAGAAAGAGAGAGAGAGAGAGAGAGAGAGGCAAGACTAAATGTGTATCTTTAAGACTTTAATTCGTGTCCAGGGACGTGTGTGCTCGTGCGCTTTCGACTATTCCAGTAGGTCACCACTCTCGATTGTGCCGTGTTCGAAGAAATTCGGTACCGTCATGGTGCGATTGTCGGGCTGGAACATCTCGATAATCGGTGCGCAATTGTGCACCCCCTCCTCCCTTCCCTCCCCACCCCTCCCCCTACAATCAACCTTGTGAGGTGTGAAATCGAAAACGGAATGAACGATAACAGCAATCGGGATCGGGAGGAAAAAGGCGAATAAAGAAATATGCTCCGAAAAGGAAGCCAAGATAACAAACCCGGCAACAGCCTTCTTAATGCTCATTCAATGGGAACTAATTATCGGTCGGACGGAATTGTCTTTCCGATGGGTTTTGGGAGATGGGTTGAATCAAAAAAATGAAAGAAAGCAAAAAAAAAAAACATTCGGCACAGTGGAACCTGTTCCGAAAGGCGAAGGACACCGGCCGTCCCAGTTGAGACGGGTGACCACCCCGTGTGTCTTCGGGCTGACCGGGCCCAGTGAAATTGGGACCAAATCAATTATTATCCGAAAATTCTACCCCCATTTTCTGGCCACATCGAACCCGAATTACGCTCGACCGATCGATCGGTTGGGGTAATTAAATTATACGTCCAAAACGGGCTGGGCGCGAAGCTGATTAGCGACCGGAGGAGGGAGGTGTCTAAGAATTAGAGGGCAATTTACCTTTTCGGTGAACTATTAGGACGGGTTTTGTGGATCACGCTTTTCTCTCTCTCTCTCTCTCTCTCTCTCTCTCTCTCGCACCGAGCGAAGGTCGATCGAGTGGCGATCGTCTGCGAAAGGTCGTCGTCGGGTGGTGGACGACCCATTGGCGGTCTATGGGGCGGCGTCGTGTGTCTGGGCGCAGGGAGATGGGACGTCTTCGGATGGGATGACTTGTGGAAAATGCGTTCGCTCCGGTTCGCTTTTTTATTTTTGCTGTCTGGTGGAGAGTTTTCTTGGCTGCTGCCAATGTGAAGGTAGGACCGTGGGTGATATCATTAAGGCTGCTTGCTAGGCTCTCGTACCGTACCGAGACTTCTCACCTCGTTCTTGGCACGTTCAACATTGTCCAGTCCCAACTCCCATACCGTTCGCAGATCGTCCGATCGATTGGCATCATCTTCCTGGTGGTACCTGGTATCCATCCTGTCTTCCACCCGCAAAACGTACCGCGCACGGCACCGTATTATTACCGGCTTCACGCTTCACCGTCGCCTTCTCTATCGCCACGTTTTGTCTGATTACAATGATTTTCGAATTTGGTGCTACGCACTGCGGTTCGACTACGAGCTGCTCACTTTTCGTCGCCTAGAGTTAGCCGTTGATCGAGTTCATCGAGGCTCGCTCGGTGTCGTACAGCGGCCGGAAGGCGTCAGGAAGCGCAACCATAGATCGATCGATCGATCGTTCGATTAGATCAACCGGCACAATCCGGTCGGCACGATCTAATTGGATTGTGGTGCTTGCGTGCTAACCGGTCTTGACGTCATGTTTACTTCTTAAAGCCGATTCTACTGATTCCTAGGGTAGTTGCACCAGTTCTCGAGACAAGACGCTATTTGATATCTAAAATAAATTGGAAGAAAATGTTCGAAAATTGTGCTATGGATCGATAGTTTTTTTTTATCTCAATTCGCAAAGCAATAGGATCTAGGAGCCGGTACAGAATTTATCCCATCTTCATCCCGGTTCCCATGTACTTGACCGGATACAATTTATGAGGTGTCGGTCAGACCCAACAAAGGCAACCCACACTTCGTAAATTATACTGCAATATGTCTGGAAAATGTACACCGACATTAAAAATAAATAAAAAAAACTTCTAGCGCCATTTCTTCAGAACATAATCGCAAGCACAATACAAACAAATAAACATCGTAAAAAGTACACCGAAGATAAACAAAACAAAAACCACCAATGCCCAGCACTGAAGCAATCGCTTCCGAGGGCTTCCGTCGGTCGGGTGAGAAGCGGTTTTTCCCCCGGTGATCCATTTTCCACCCGATTGAGACGTCGCCCAATCTTGACCGTTTCCGATAAGAGATCCTTCCGATCCTGCGACCCGGAATGTGCGGTACGAATGATGGACGTACCGGACGGGCCGGACCCGGGATCAGCATCCTGTCCCGTCTGTGGTCGAAGGTCAAACGGTGCCCACCGTGTGCCGTTGGGTTCCCCGGGGCTAGCTTTATGAGTAGGTCGTAAATTTTTGGCCTAATTTGACCCACTTCTGTTCCGGCGCGTTACTCTTGTGTGAGAAGCCGGTCCGATTATGATCCCGAGGCGGGGGGAGGATGCTCGCACAGAGGCCTGGTTCTTGGAATATCAAGCAAAAAAAAAAACAAAAACACAAACAAATCCATTGGGACTGGGACTGGTTGGTCGTTTTGTTCTCGTGTGGCGCCAGCGATAAGAAGTTTGCGTGAATTGTGGCAAATTTATTGATTCCCGGTAGTTGGACAACTGATGAAATGGTTTGAATTGAGATGAGCGGAGAAGTTTCATTGAAGAAAATGGTTCCCATTAAATGTTCATGGGGAATTAGTTTTTTGAAAAATTTACAAAAATCGGAAAATTGTTAAAAAACCCTAAAAGGAAAATTAAAATATAAAATAAATGATTCTTCCTTCGTGTCCTGAGTTTAAAAATGTCTGTCAGTGCTAATAGGCACTGACAATACGGCTACAAGTAGCCGAAAATACCGTCTGAATAAAAAAAATGACTACCGCAATCAAGCTAGTCAATACGTATTTTGTCTGCGGTTGCTATGGTATTTTTACACCATGCATATGTTTCGTTTCGTTTTAATGTTTTTAATGGTATTTTTAAAGATTTAATTTTAATTTATTTAATTTAAATTATATTTATTTTAGTTATTTTATTTAAATTACCAAATAATAAGGCAGATGGTATTTAATTTGGCCAAACTATTACATTAATATATTTATTTTTAATTTCGAACACTCATAAACATAGTTTTCCAACAACATTTGCTGTAGTAAAAAACCAGAATATACAATTTCATATTTTTATCATGACGTAGATTCAATTCGAAAGTGGAAGTCTCTTTTAAATCTCTTAAAAAGAACCCCGTCTTTGGAGATAGGTACTTCAATGCACTTCAAATCCGATTAAATATTCTTAGGTAGGAGAGTAATACCATCATTAATACATATTTCGAGACCACTTGCTTCCAAAAGGCTATTGATAGATTGTTTTTCCCCAAAATGTATCTCGATTGTGCCCATTATCCTATCTTACCATACGTTACGAGCTTATCTGTTATCTGGATCACTTCGCCATCATCACGCAAATCAGCGAGGGAACAATACTTCTTATTAAGACGGATCATGAAACGCATCGTTAAAAAAACGCACAACAAAATCCTACAGTTATAGTTCAATGAAATCTTGTAAAGGTATCCCACCCTCCTGTCTCTCGTCCGTTCGGTGCACCGTAAATTGCACCCGCGCCTCCCAGTCAGTTCAACGACTTTTCCGTCGCGGCCGGGCCGGGGAAAAGTTCGGAAAATGCTGGTGGGCGGCCAGCAAACGAAACGCACCGAAATCGATCCCACCCGTGAGCCCGAGAGGATCGGAAGGTGAACAAACTGGGCGACCATTACCGCTCGGCAAAAGGCACAATGGGAAATTATTCAAATTACGCCGATAGTTCTAAGCACGTTCGGCACGGCATCCCTCCCCGAGGCGGGCGAGCGAAACCGGCGTGCGGCGTAATCTTCCCCGTCCCGTCCGTAATGTTCCGGTTTCCTCTCCGCACAAGCACGTCCGGCTGGAAGTGGTCAGTGGCCACCCGAGCGTGCGGAGTTTGGTTCGGTTCGAAAAAATTGCATAATTTCCTACCGCAACCTATGCACCCGGTTCGCGGCGAAATTGGGAAGCTAAGGTGGGAGAGGGAAGTCGAGGCAAGAACAATTCGGCAATTTGGATGGAGAATTGATTTGCAAAGGAAGGAAACGGTCGTAGAAGATGTGGAGAAGGAGGTGCCAAAAGACGAACTGGGGTGTTTTCGAGTTACACTCTCGCTTTTTAACGCTGGTTAATGTAAATGTGTTTTAAGAGTATGGAAGCCTATTAATGTTTTTACATTTAAATATAATAAATCACAAAAACATGGAGAAAAACTATAAATAAATATAAAATTATGGTAAAAAGTTTGTTAAAAGAAATTCCTGAAGGTACAGAAGAAGATAATGTAATAGTTAATCACTTGTTTTTATAAATATTTTATGGAAATGGCTCTCTTAATAATAATTATTATTTGATATTCGTTAATCGGTGTTTCGTTTAACACATGTATGAAATACTTTACGGAAACTTTTATTTCATGAAATGCTTTATGGAATATGAAACTAATACATAAACTTGTTAACAACTTAATTCTTGCTCAGCGCGCTGAAAACGCTTTCACTCTTTTGTTATTTTTTCACTCGTACTGCATCCCACCGCATGAATTCTATATTTTAACGATACTTTTTCTTTCTTTCAATTTGATTACCACCGTATTTTTTTTTTCATTCAAGTTTGCCGGAAACAATCTGCACGACCGGAACAGGAGCACAAAAAATTGAAACGACAAAAAAAATCGAACAAAAACCTGCGATCATCAGCGAGAAGTCCAGCCGTGCGTAGATCCTTTGCGAAAGGAGCTCGCCAAAAAAAGAGAAGAAAATAAACCTCAGTTGCACTGCTTATCTTCGCGTGCCCACTTGCGCACGCAACCGGGCGCAACGGGAAGCTGCGCAGAACGTCATACCACACATACGCTTGCTTCATTCGGTTGCGTTCTTCGCAAGCTTCACTTGCCGCTCATTACTTTGGATTCTCGCTTTCGTTTTGCACTTTCGTTGCTTACTGCTGCGCTTTTGTACCGGCTTCTTTTGATTTCGTTTGTGTTTTATGTTTTTTTCTTCATTTGCTTGTGTTATTGTTAGCCGATCTTTTTAAGATTTAATATTACATACTTGCAACATATTCTCTTTTGCTTTATTCGGCTTTAGTAGCGGGAACTGGCGCAAGAGTTCCAAACCCCTTGGGAGAGACGCAGAAGCACTGGTTGGCCTCCGGTAGCTGATCATTATTCAAACAATCATCCCTAATAACCGGTAATGCACGGACTGCCGAATGTGGACCGGGGGAAAACGGAGTCAAGTAGTGGTTGCAAGGCTATAATGTTGCCCGAAACATCTCAAAGCCCGATAACGTTTCGCTTTTGCGGCGAAATGGAAGCTAAACACACCGTTTGCACCGTTTTCTCCTCATTCCATTAAAGCTGGTTTAGCGTTGATTAATGTTCTAGGGATGTTTAATGTCATTAGACAACGAGCGAAGCGTTTTAGGGTCGGTACCTGGGAAGGAAATTGCAATGTTTAGCAATAAGCAAAGAAAAGCATGAGAATGAGAGCAAACCTCAAGTTGCAATCAATTAAATTTTAAGGCTTGAGTAGGTGGTGTTAGGAAAACCGATTTCCCACGAAAATTGTACATCAACGGGAAAGAATATTTGAACAACGTATAGTTTTGCACATAATGAATAAATCTAAAATTTTTACTCATTCGCACACGCTTTAACTCACTCTCTCACCCACGATTTTATTAGAATATATGTGAGCACTCGCCACGCACTCAAAGCGAGCTGAATTTACACGTTACTAAACAATAAGCTAAAACAAGATATAAAATATTAAGAACCACCATCGTCTGGAAACTTATTGTCTTAGTAAATTCAAAATTGGACATTTTTATAATGAAATGTTTTAAATTTAAAAATGCATAATTCTTTACAAAAGAAGCTTCAAGTTCGTAGAAAAAAGAAGATGATCAGGTAGACGTCAGGTAGATTATTGAACAAAAAACACGCGATAATAAACCACGAAAAGTAGAAAAAATAGCCAAAAATCGAAAGAGAATGAAAAGGCAAGAGAAGAGAACTAAACGAGATAAAAACATCCTTCTACGTCACGGGAGTTTGCAAAACTGCAGTTGCATGCACACCGTTCGAGACGGTTCCATCCAACTTGCCTCATTCTAATCTCGAGTGCGCCCTTCCGTTGCGCCCCCGGTTTCGCTTCCGATCTCCACACTCACGGGTGAGCAGAAATCGCAACCCACAGCGTGGTAAGCCAAAAGTATGCGGCGAGATATTTGAAATATGCGAACCAAGCTTGCCACGATTCGTAACAGGATTAGCGTGTGCTTTACACGGGCGCTAGCAAACAGGTACCGAGCTCGGAAAGGTGTGAGAAATGTAAACTATTTAATCAAATTACACCCTCGAACCGTACGCGCCTTGCGTTGACCCACGAGGAAGTGGACCGGTGGAAGTCGTGCGAAAGTGATGGGTAGGAGCAAAGATGGGACGGATCGGTGAGGCTTGGGTTGGGTAACGGGCAAGCACATTTTAACAGGTAGCAAACCGGGCACACGATCCCTCCGGTCGGTTCCCACGGCACGGTTGTTACAATTTATCATAAACATCTCCACCCTCGGAAAGATTTTTCGGACCACGAGGTCATCCACGTTTCGAAACTTTCGGGTTCCCAGCCGCCCTAGCGCACCGGCCGATTGCGAAAGACATCAATTAACCATCGATATTAGATCCCGGACATTCCGGGAGTAGTTCACCGCGAGGGGAGAAGGTGGTGCTATATTAACGCCGTCCAGTCGCACCGAAAACCGCCGGCGAATAATTAGTGAGCCAAGAACAAGAAGCTCGTCGGCACCGCTCTTCCCATTAAGATCAGCGCTAATCGTTCTCGAACCTCCGGAACCTTCCACCACCTCCACTAGATATTAGGTAAAAACGGTAGCAAAATTGTGTCGAGAAAGTCTACAAAGGTGGATGCCGCCGGACGGAGGAGAGAAAAAAAACCCCACGGGATGTTGATGACTGCCCGGGACGTAAGGTTTTGTCCCACGGGCTGCTTCGAATGAGCGTGACGACGGTGGCGACCTCTGTCTGCTTCCTCCGGTCGAGCTGAGCTTCAACGCTTGCTTTGACTCATCTACATACCCATGGACGAAACCGGGAGGATTGTTTACGCTTATTAATTAAATTCAAATTATGATCTTTAGCTTTTTTTTCTCCCTCTCTCTCTCTTACTCTTTCCCTTTCAGTCGCTTTTTCCTTCTCACACTTGACCAACAATTACTGGGCATACCGGAGTACACTCACCGACTTGCCGCGGTCGCGGATACTTACGGGACTTGTCGGGACGGTACGGTCGCGCCACGGTTCATTCATTCGCTATGGTTTTTTCCCCTCCCATGGGGCGGGTGGGTTCATCCTCTGGAAGGATTTTCGTGCGGACTTGGGATTTCTTTTTTGGGTTCTTCTGCGTTTTTTCTGTTGTTATTCTTTCCTCAACGTGCTTCGGAAAGTTATGCCGCTACATCGCACATTACAAAGCCCGTACCGCGCGTTTGAAGCCCTAAACCGCTTTGTGTGTTCCGGAAGAAGGTTCTAAGCGGTGGTTGAACATGATCGGGATTAACCTAAACGGCAGTTTGCGGTTTGTTTTGCTACGTTTCAAGCATTGGATGAGTGATGTCCAATTTGTGATGACATGTGATAACCAAGTAGGCACTGGTTGCAAAATCGGTAAAAATAGTTTAGTAAGTATATTTCAAGGTTTGAGTTTCGGAGCAATTTTGGAGGACGAGAAAAATCCTTTTTTGCAAAGTATGTTGGAAAAATAAAAGGGCAAAAAATTGTTTCTAGGGCTATCACAAACATATGTTTGATAAGGTAATTCAGATTAGTACAAAGTAGTTTAGATATATTTACTTATCAGAAGAAGTAAACCGAAATTCAATAATTTCGAAGAAATATCTAGCTAGTTGGAACAATAACGTTTAACATAAAACTGTTTGCAACGTATGAAAATATTATATACAATTGAAAAACCTACCAGTTGCCTTGCAGAAGAACTATTTATTTAACATGTAGAATAAGAACCAGGCCTAGATTTTCTTCATCATAAACTACAATTGAATACTAAATTAATAAAACTTACCTCAAACGCAATGAACTCTACATATTTTCTCATGTGATTTGATATGTTTAACGTAGAAAAGTATTTAAAATTCAATTCACGAAGAACTTTGCAAACCAGATTGAGTTTTGCCAACAGGTCTTAAGCACACCGAATCCAATCGATTTAAAATTTGTGTTCCAAACGATCGCACACGGGCCATTTTGTGCCAAATGTTAATACATTGTAATTGGCCCTACCTCGGTCACCCATATCGTCGCTTTAGTGCCACACGTCCCAACAGGCCCGGAGCGAAACGTGTCGCGTGCGAAAATGATCCCTTTCAACCCGGCCGTTACATTTCGACACGTTCGCTCGGACTTCCCGCGGCGGCTGCCTCCGAGGTGTTAAGCTGAAAATGAATCCTAACAAGCGGCACAAGGTTCCAATCAGCCAGGGAGGCCTGCACTGGAGGAAACAATTGCGTGCGAACAGATTACCGTGAAGAGCACAGGTTGTCATTTCGATCGCGCAGGCACAAGCCGGTAGCCTGAGGGGGAATGAAGTACAAAAGACAGGCTGCTTGCAACTTGGGCAGAAGATCACCCTTAGGAAACGGTGTTGCTCGATCAATGTAATTAGAGCGACGTATGGCATAGCAGCGCTGAAAGCTTTTTTGAAGTGTAAATGAGACTTAAATTTGGAGCCAAATTAGGTTCGCAAGGGACACTTAGCTTCACGTAGGCGTTCCAGTTGCCCGCACGTAGAAGCATTCCAGAAGTAAAACCATCCAACAGGGCTGGACCGTGCATGAATTCTCACAAAATCAAAATAACTCCACCGGCGGCACCGACCGATCGGGACGACCAATTATCGACGATTACCGCCGATCGGGCGGACTCGTTTAATCACACTTGCGCTTGGGGGTTTCGCTTTCGCGTTGGAGGTCATTACTTCCTCCCTCCCCCTCTCCCCTTCTCCCCCGGGGTGAGTCGTAGCAATCGGAAACGGGTCGCATTGCTCGGATTTTCCACCGGCCAGTGGCGCTTCGGACGTTCTAGGCAGACCCGCCGAAGATCTCTATCCCCGATCGAACGCCAATTAGATCGAGCGAAATCGCTTAACCTTCGCAACCGGGCCGTGGTTCGCCGGTTTCCAAAACGGAACGCTACAACGCCATGGCCAGTAAGACGCATGGCGAACAATTTAATAAGCAATAATGACATTTCTGTGTCTCATCGATTCCGTTTCCAGTGCGAGTTTGACGATACGTCCCGGGAGCGTGGTACGGAACTGATTCTTGCCAAGCAGCCGAGAACTTCCGCCGACAGCTTCACATTTTTCCGATACCGATCGCGGCCACTTACGTAACTCCCGTAAATCGGAGCTGGTGCTGGTTGAATGTTTTTTTCCCCCTTGATTTCCTCCCTCCTGGTAATAGCCGATAATTGAGACTGAAAAATTGTACTGAATCCTACGAGAACCTACGCGATCGGCGGTAGAAAGATCGGCGAGGGCGAAAGAAAATCACCGATCGTAGCATATTTATTAATTATCTCCATCGCTCGATACACGGTTTACGCTGATGCTGCAGTTTTACGCCGGTGTCTTTAGATGCCGCGCCTACCTTGGGATGGTTTTATGTGACGTTCAACCGATCTTCGACGGTGGAATTGGTGCTACAAGCGATTGCAATCTCGAGTGACAAGATTTTTATATAATTACTATAAATCTGCTCTAGATGTTCTTCTACCTTTTACGGATAGTTTTATTAGAGCGAAATCGTTCAACCCGATTATTGAATTCGATTGTTTAGAGTTCAATCGAACCGGGCGCACTGCCTCCGTTTATCCGCCGGTTCCGGTCGCTCGGAAGGTTTCTTCCCACCTCCCCAAATAAAAACCGATTGTTCCCATCGATCCGCTCAAGCATGAAGCGCCCGATCGACCCGATGAGAACGAGATCCTCACTTCCGGAATGCGCGATCTTGCGCGCGGTGCGGGCTCGATAATCGTTTTTCATCTGCGATGATCATCGTGGGACACGGGACACCCGCGAGTCGACCGTTTTTCCCACCGCCAGCCAGTTCGTTCGTTCGTCGTCATCGTCAAAGCTAAGCTAAGCGCGAACTAAATTGACCGAAAAATTTCTTCCTCCCTCCCTTTTCCTCGACGGGCGTGGAATATTAGACGGGAGAAGGTTCGGTGGATAATTAATTTCTCAAGCTCACCGGCTTCGAAGTTGTTGTCGGCAAGCGGGCGGCATCGCGTAAAGTGATCGCGAACGTACGATGCTGGTGGTAGTTGAATATTTCTAGTGCAAGCATGAGGTAGACAAGCACAAGAAATCGTAACTGTTTTGAAGTCCATTTGAAGCAGTTTATTTTCCATTACATCAGCCACTGTATTTAATGATGTTATAATTAAAATTTGTATAATTTATACATTTTTATTACGAATTAGCATTTTTTCTTTGATCATTTCGTTAAATCATCATTAAATCATTTAGAATCCAAAATCCAGCTTTAAGTTTTGCGTACAGCGCCATCTGCCGTCAATTATCATAAAATGTCTTTTTGAGTAGCTATGTGCGTTTATGATTATCGATCGAGTTGAGCTGAGATTGAGGTTCATAAATTTCCATGATGTACGGTTGCATAAAATATACAATACATTTATACTTCATAAAAATATTGTAATTATTGTTATTAAGTTTTTTTACAGAGTTTTAAGAAAGACCATGAAGGTGTTCCGCCTTCGCTTTGGAAATATTTTAAGTTAGGTTCAAGTTGTAACAGTATAATAAATTGCGTAACTTTTGAAATATACTCATCTTCATGTTGCTTTATGGAAATATACTCATATGTCAATTGTTATCAATTATTTTTTTTGCAAATTGCAAATTTATAATTTAATTTAAGGTATTTCTGACAAAAATCAACAATACTTGAATTAAATTATTAACATATCCAATCAAATCAGTAGGCAATTTAAATGGAATTAAATTGAAAAGCGTCACACTCTCGAATGTGTTTTATACTTGTTGAACAAATCCCATCGATTCATCACATCTCGCCGTTGATTAAAATGACACTAAATGTGCGGAGCTGTAAGTGATGTGCCACCGGAATAATTAACTTACGACTATTTCCTGACATCCACTATCACTAGCACACCTGCAGTGAACTGCAATAAAGCTTATCTTAACACAATATACTCACCGACGGCGCATGGATGGCGTGGCAGTCGAGCCAGCGATTACTTCGCCCGTACCGAAACAGATCCTTTAATTCAATTGGTATTGCTATCGTTATGGCAGGGTTTGGCTCACGTGTCACCGTCGCGCGTGAAGGTTAATTGAGTCGTAAAATGCATCACCCCCGGGTGATAAGAGTAGCAGCCGTGTCTGCAAACAGTCAGCCCAGAAGGAATCAGCAACGACAGCAGCAACAGGAGGCTGGTCTTTATGATGACCAAGGAGGGCCAGATGCTGCGTTTGGAAACGCTCCTCTTGTACTGGCCAGTGTCCTTACATTGTCTTCGTGGTACCTTACGCGTAATTTCCTGCCAGCAACAATCTGGTCGCCTCTAAACAGGGCGACGATAAACAGACGGAGGCAATCTAGTATCTAAATTGCTTTCCGAACTTCTGGTGCAGGACGCACGGTCGGTAACGTCAGGGGTTTTTTTTTTGTGGAACGCTGCAATGCCGCTTATCTTCACACCTGATCGGTTATCTCAATTGCTTACCTTGTAACCGGGGGCTAATTTACGAGCTTAGCGCATGTTACTGTTTACGCTATTTACACCACCCGATGCGGACCGATCCTTTTCTTTTCCTCTCCGCTCCTTTGCTTCTTCGGGCGT
This sequence comes from Anopheles farauti, assembly GCA_000473445.2. Lineage (NCBI taxonomy): Eukaryota > Metazoa > Arthropoda > Insecta > Diptera > Culicidae > Anopheles > Anopheles farauti. The sequence goes on along the minus strand of KI915042.1, from coordinate 253,539 downwards.
CACCGGTTCGTCGAGCGTCGTCACTCTTCAATCTTTCGGACACCTCCGTTCAGCTCGATGACATGATGACATGAAGAGTGCGACGAGGTGATGGAGAGGTGAAAAATTGAAACAAAAAAAGGAATGGGCAATGGGAAGATTCCGACTGAATCAGCGGCAGCAGTGTCAATCCGTCGGCATCCTTCTCGATATCGTCTCCCGAGCGCTCGGGATAGACATACAGCACAAGATGTTCACCGTCTCGATACACACGTACCGGGAGGGATACCGATCTCGGGTATGGCACAGTGTATCGCTCATTACCTAATTACGGCAACGGGGCTGTGGGCTTCGTTTCTCGGAAATGCGGGCGCACGTAAATCGATTCTCGTCACAAAGCTCCCGCCACGCAGGAGCAACTTTTCAACGAAACGACGCATCCGTAGAATTAACGATAATCCAGCCGAAGCTCGTCGGCAGTTAGTGGAAATTATTTCCACCGACGATCTGATTTTTGCTCCTGGGATGTTTATGAACATTGAAACCAGTTTCAGCCGGAGCTGTGTGTGTGGAATTAATCGAAGCCGCTTTTGGACGGAAGAGATAAAAGATGCCTAATTAAAGGAATCAAATGTCAATTTCGGTTTTTCTTCCGAAATGCAACATTCACACGAGGCTTCTAAGCGTTCAAATGCTGAAATCATATTTGGTACAAACAATCTGGATGACAGCCAATTAACAGATTCAACGTTTATGGTGTATTAAAATATATTTCACTTTTACATACATTTAAATTTAACTGAGCTTTCCTAAAACAATGTTTCTAATATTTTAGTTCTATTATTCCTAGTATTTTCCGAATTTTACGATCAGTTTTAGAAGATTTTTTTTTCTGAATTTGTGTGTTCTATTATACTTATTAAAAACCCAAAATGTTGAATTACTTTTAACTATTTTATGATTTATAATTATTCAATTTCAATACTGCTCGTATTTTACCATATGCATATCCTTTTTATTTTGTTTCAATCTTTTATTTTTTTTATTTTTTTTTTAATTAGAAACGGCCTGGCCGTATTGCTATGTTTCAATCTTTTAATTTTTTTATGAAATTTGCAATACATTCATATTTTGAAACATGTTTCCAATTTACAAGTCCTTACTCCATAATAATGCCACCATCAATAAAAACTCGAAGAGCAAAAAAATAACACAAAATAGAGTATCCGTTTTGCGAGAATAGGCAATGTTCAAGCATTATCCTGAGTTACAGCTGAAAATAAAATCGATATTCCACAAGAGTTTCCATGTTTTGTGTGCACAAAATATAATTTATGTAATTTTATTTTTCCATCATCGAATAAAAATCGCGAAGCAAATTTAATCAAATTAACTATAGCTAACTATTTCATCAAAATATACATTCCTTTCCAGCAAATAAGTAAAAACAAAATTGATATGCATTGGTCCCTGTGCAAAAAATAGACTAAAATGTGTGTCAGACGGATGTACGTATTTTAAAAATTCCAATAAAAACCCAGCCTCCTGTGCGAGTCGTTATGCAAATTGCGGCGGAATGGTTCATATTTTTCGCACTCGCAGCCGGTGGTGGCACATCGATATTCAAACTCGCTGCATTTGCCCACTAGACGGTGGATGATGACGGCTGTGAGGGTGTGCAAAGGATTTTTTTCCCTGTGGGTATATAGCCAAAGTAGAAAAAGAAAAAAAACACAGTCGAAATGGGCCACCGACTGGGACGGCGGGGCGGGCAGGATCTGCATCTAATAAATCACATAAACTCATCAATCTGAAATCGACCGAGATTCGTTCGAGATGGCTTCGGTGCAGGCGGCGGTTGGCGTTGGTTTGGATCGAACGGATTGAGATACGGACACGCTGAAGGGTCAATCGGAAAACGGACACCGAAAGCGAATCGAACATTGGCCGGCATGGGTAGATGGATGGATTTTCGACTGCCAGTTATTGGATTCTGCCTTCCGCCGGCCGATGACGGATCGATGTCCTACCCCCTTGACCGAACCGTAAGAGGATCGGCTCCGGAATCGCTTTAGTTCGGTTCATTCGGCAAAAGCTCGTTTGCCTGGCAGAAAAATAAAACATTCATCCTAACGGAACTGTGAATCACTTTAATAGTGTGTGTGTATTCATATGGAAAGGTTGAAATTCCTTCGAATTGCCTCAGGTGCTGATGCATAACATGCAAAATTAGCTATCCTCCTTCGTCGGTGCAATACCGATGAATGTGCCGTTTTTTTATCGGACGAGATTGTTTTTTTTATTTGTGCTAGCATTAATTTAAGACTATTTTAGCAGTTTTACACACTTTGACGCCTACGCCTCAACTAGAATGCAACGAAAATAGGAGGAAAAAAGTCCGATTTTTAATCCGAGCACTTGCACGCAGCGGTGCATATTGATTATGGCACCGGCGCATATTATGTGCGTTTACTCGCTCCTGGAACACACTGGCACCATTAGTTCGTCAAATATTAATCGGCTCGGATCCATTGCCCGTGTTTGTGTGGTGGTTTACTGCCGAGTGCCGAGATTGCAGATTGTGGCATTTATTCGCTGGGAGGGATTATATCGAAGAGGGTTGTTTTTTTCTTCTCGCTCGTTTCATTCTCAATCGGGTTTCACTTTATTTGCATCTTCCGGCGAAGATTTCCATCCCTAGCGAAACCCTGTGGCAGAGCATCCATTTGGATGAGCCAAAGTTTGCTCGGATATGCATGTGCGTGTGTTTTACGTGTGTTTGCACAACGGAATGGAATATTTATGTATCCATTTCCATCCATAATCGATAGTTCACCGGTGTTCGTGTTTTAACGCCGGTCGGTTGCACCAGATATGAAATCGGCTATGGATGGTTGGGTTTTGATTGCAAATATGCTTTATTTTTATGTCAGGTGAATAATTTTCCTTTTGAATCGGTCAATGCTAAGTTTTAATAGAAAAAAATGTTTAATAATTTGTCTACACTTAGAAGATTTACTGGCAAAAACAATTTTTCTTCTTTTTTTCCTTTCAAAATCCTTTTTGAAATATCAATTTAAATCTAAATTTTTTATTTATATTTAATCTTACATTCGGATAAGAAATTATCACACATTTTTTACAAATTACATTTGCATTCTAAGATAAAAGTCGAAATCGAATAAAATATATCATTGAAATTTTGTTTCTCCAAGGGAAACATTTTGATACGCGTTTTAATTATTGTAATTTAACACACAAGTTCGTTTCGTTTTGTTCCAGTATAGTTTATAATCAATAAAAATTTAATTTATTACATTCAAATAAATAAATTACAGTATCCGTCACGAGATGGCGCCAGTGAAGCAATTTTCGTGACAATAAAAATTAACATCAAAGCAACCCTTTTGAACAACACTGGTTCAGTATTTTTTGATTGAATAGTGAAAAGAATTGTATAAATAGCTTACCACAAAAGTTGCATCTGTGTTGAGCGTGTTTGATGCTACTATAACTCCTGATCCTGATCGTCTTATATTATTATAACCGTTTGAAGATTAATTTTTACACAGTATTTGTAGCTTATGATTCCCGATTGCATTGTTAAAATATTTCGACACAGTAAGTTCTCATATTATGTATCCTGAAAAAAATCCCTGTAATCCAGAAGAGGATCATTATCAAATCAATGACAGAAAAAAAGTATGTTCTAATAAATATTCATTTAGTATGGTTGTCGAATTGGGTGAAGTTTGACCAACAAATAATGAGCGAATATTTACATTTATATTTTAAAAACGCTTCTCACCTCAAACCATAACGCACGCTGAAACAAAACAAAAGGGAAACAAGTCAAACCCTTCATCACCCAAAGCACGACTCATCAGTTGTCTCACGAGGGCACGAGAAGCAAAATCGCTGCCTCTCGCCAGCAAATAAATGCATAACGGCAAACGCTCGATCTGAACGCTTTTCGCCTCCGGAATGCTTCACCTCCGCTTCCACGTTGCATCGGCAGACGGAACGTAGCAAAAATGTGCATCCGAGAAGAATGTGTTCTCTCTCTCTCTCTCTCTCGCCGCGCGATGCGAACCAAAAACAACGGAAAATAAAACACAGCGCACCAAAAGCTAGCAAGTTAGCAAGACAATAAAATCGCGCGGCACTCGCATGTGCGCCCGTCGGAATAACTTCGCCCCGATCGTGACCATAACGTCGCGAGGGAGGAAAAAATGGTTCTTAAAGGGTTCGCCCGAATCCCGGACGCGGGACGATCTGCGATCGACGCGAGCCGATTACCGATTCCGAGTGATCGTACGGCCACGGCAAAGGAACGCCCAAACACGGAAAAGGAATGAAATTAATAACTCATAAGAACGCAATTTAAATAATTTTGATTTTTAATTAACCATCGGCGCGCCGTTCGGCGACCCACGTCCGACGATCGACGGGTCTCCCAGTAGCGCCTTTTGTGCTTCCTTCTAGGGCGATTTTTGGGGCGAAATGGTTATGATTTCCTTTGCCGAGACGCGGGACCTGTCCTGCTACAACACGCGAGCGCTGTGAATGACAGATCGACATTCAGGGCGACCCGGCGACAGGGTCCCTCCGTTCGTCCCACGGGAGGTACACCTTCAGCGATGGGTGCCCACGATTGAGAAGTTATACGCTTCGCTCGATCGATCATACATTTTCGCGCCCGGAATGATGAAATGCGGGCACGACGACGGCTTCGGTGAAGGTGTGTAGCCGATAATTTATGATGTGCATCGAAAGCTTTGCGAAAGAAAAACGCGAACTCAAAAAAAAGCCCTTAATTTGAAACAACAGTTCACGGGTTGGATGAAGAAACAGATCAGCGCCGGAAGAACGGAAAGGAAACAAGAAACGATGTTCTCCTTTAATGGAGTGGTCATTCAGTTTCGTGACTGTTTGCGTCATTTTGCGTCGACTAGTTGAGCGGGCACAAGTTAATAACAATAAAATGGACAGCAAACATGGAGACAAATTTAGGAAAATTTATGACACAACCGAACGCAGAGCATGCGGAATGCAATGGGACATGTTTTGCTCAAGACTGCGGGTGAAACACAATAAAAAACGGTAAGAAATAACAGAAACGGAAATAGTTTATTCAGTGCCCTAACAAAATTGGGACACCCTAATGCTAGGTTAAGTTTATAATGCCTCACACGAACATTGATTTCTTAAGCGTTATGCGACAACCGAGGTGTGGATTTTCCTGAGTAAAAAACCATAATCGCACGGGGAGGGAGATAGGAACTGGGAATTATTAACGATACTTTACGTTTATGCATGCAATCAATCATACGATTACGAAGGAACGTGATTATGGCTTAAGGCTAAGGCTTGCTAAAGCCAACTTCCTTTCTGCTATTGTGCTACTTCTTCTTCAACAACTTCTGTTCACACTCAAAAGAGAGCGATTTTTTTAAGGCGAATGAGAATCTTCTTTTAAAAAATACAAATCATACGAAACGAAAAGTTTAAAAGTCCACCGCCGATGGACCGCGACGGACCGCGGCGGTGGATGGTCCCGGATCCGGTTGTTTCCGGTGGAACACGCGTGGAAATAAATTACTAATAGTGATAGTTAAAACGGTTGGTGTTTAAAACTAAATCCTTTTTTCTTCCTTACAATAACTACGACCGGAACAGTGCACGGGACGGGCAGCCTGACATCAGCGCTTCCTTCTGGCTCGAGCGCAGCTTCTCCCACCGACGCAGCCGAGGGAGGCGAGGGACGGATCTCGTTTGATCGAAAGGTCAATCTTCGGCCCTCCGGGCAACCTCACTCGCTCACTTTTCACCGCGGAAAAGCGTCCCGGAGACAAGATTAGTTCATCGGGGTTTTTGCTACCGGTTTGTTGCACGCAGTAGCGTCCCTCACCGCACCGACTCGGTATCCCTCTACATGCTGCTTTCTTCCACAATCCATCTCCACAATGGGGTCACAATTTCACATTCAGCTTTGGGGTGCGTCTGTGGTGCTGTACGAAGTTTGGTTTAATTGGCATTCGGGACGCGGCCCTATTCCCGATACGATGGCCACGATAGCCTACTTAAGCGCTAAGTTACGATCAATTTAATAGCCTAACACTAATAGCGTACGGAGAAAAGGTACTGTATGAGGGCGGAATTGTGCGACTGGCATGGCGTGGAAACATTAACAAAAAAAAAAAAGGGGAAAAGTGTGATGAGTTGAATGCCGATCGTTTCCACGAACTGTCTCGTTTCTGGAATGTCGTGTTGGCTTCTCCAGAAAATCTAAAGACTGAATCCTGCTGAAAAGAGAGCTCACAGTTACCGTATCATATCCTATCGCTTGTCTCCTCCTCGGCTGGAACTGGTTCCTTTAAAGGGAAAAAGGACCAGCGTGAAAGCGAAAGGATTCAATCAATCTCAGTCTTTTCAAAGGAAGGACATCTGCAACCCACCCGAAACGGTGTTCGAGCTTGACGGACACCACAGCATCTACTTATCTTGATCGAAAGAAAACGCCAGAAGCTTCTCGAGAGCCAGCGGCGTATCGAGCGCCGGCAGATTGTTGAACGTTTTCAATTCGGGAATTGGAACGTTCAGCTGAAACCGGGAAGGGAAGAAGAGTGGGTTATAATTTACGCGAAGCGAGAACTTCGTTTTACACCAATCGTACCGTTTTCCCTAGTTCGGAACACTTGACCTCCTCTAGGTTCGGTAATGCATCGTTCCACAATGGATCCAGCCAGAGGGGAAGATTCTGTTGGTGGTGAAGCGAGATTAAATATTAAAATTTCTTTACCACACGAAACCAATGCCTACCATCTCGGTTGGAGTGTCCGGTTTCGGTGGCTCCCAGTACGCGGAAAGCAGCTCCATGATGGAGGTACGGTAGAGTGAAAGGTCGGTCAAATTTTCACCCTTAGTCTTCCAGTTGGCGAGCGAATGTGACCGCTGTGGAGGCCCCGAAGGCATCTCCAAGGATGCTTTATTAAAAGAGCTTCTGCGCGAGTTGGGTTGCGTTTGGAACGCAGCGCCCGGTTGATCCGCAGTGTGACCGGATAAAAACTTGTTCGCATAGTTGGCGGCCATCAGGTCCTGGGCACCTGGATAAGCGTTGAAAGGTGTTGGGTGAATGTTTTCCTTGTCCATTAGCCCAACACCATCGCCACCGAAATCGTTGGTGCGGAGATCTAGATAAAGAAAAAAGAAAAAAGATAAAGATATTGTGGTGATGAGAAGTAACTAAAACACTGCAGAGAATATATCCATATTACCGTAGGTGTTGGGGAACAGTGAATTCTGAGAAGGATTATTGAGAAAGTAAGCATTCGGAGGACCCTGCGGTTGGTTGAATTGGAGTGAATTTTGAATCCCTGGTAGTGGCAACGACGCTACGTTGGCGGATTGTTGCAGTAGAGGCTGATGTTGTCGGTATTGCTGCTGCTGCTGCTGCTGCTGCTGCTGCTGTTGCTGTTGCTGGAGAACCTTAAGCAAAGGGGAAGTATTATCCATTCCCAGTGCTCCCAGCGAGTGACGTTGCTGCTGCTGTTGCTGCTGCTGATACGGCGGGAAGTTAACGTTGGTAATATTTCGCATTGGTGCCTGATCTTTTGGGATGCATCCACCGGCAGCAGACCGAAACCGTGCATCCATTGCAATTGGTTTGATGCTGGAAACACCGGCGTTCGGCTGAGAAGAATACGGCAAGGAGGAGATATCCTCCATAGCAAGCCAAGATTTGCACACTGCCGGGAGAGAAGATGCTGAGTGTTGAGAAATATTCCTTTTTGACGTCCCGCAACCACCATACTTACGAATGCAGTCACGATTTAGCTCAATGTCACTTTTTTCACCAATGTAAACCGCATTACACGCAACGAACACATCCGAAAAGGCATTCAACACGGACACCAAGTTAGGAAAACCTAGGAAGAAGGAGACAAAAACACAAATGAGACTTTGAGTAGCAAATTTCGAAACGAACGCAGCAGATTGGTTGTAGTTATTTACCAAATTCAAAGCACGTGCCCAACGACACGTTCAGTGCCGTTTTTAGATCGGCAACATTGATCGATCCACGCTGCTTCACCACTTGCACGATTCGCACGACAAACTTCATCAGCGCCGTCAGCGTCACCGTCTGCAGACCCTTATCTATTTCGATCTGGCGTGGTGGAAACGAGACAAACGACATGCAGACAATAAATGACATTAATCGTCTTCCCGGGCGTGCGGCATGCAGAATGAAGCCGGCTGGAAAACCCCTTCCATTCCAAGCTTACCGTCAGTGCGTGCTTCATATTGCCGATGTGCTTCTCGTTGAGGAACTCCTTGAAGCGCGCCTGGTAGCTACGGACCAGCTCCGGCAGCATCAGGCGTTCTTTGCGCGACTCCACCAACACCGTGCAGACCGCGTACGTACGCATCCGGAACGCGGGATCCTCGAGATGGGAGATCACGACGCACTCACCGTCCGACTCGAACACCTCCGTGTACGGTAGCGCCTTCATCGCATCGTACATGTTGGTGAACCCAAGACAGCTCGGCTGCAGCTGATAGCCGTACTGGCTTTTGTGGATGTTCAGTATGGCGCTCAGCCGAACCATCGCGCACGCCTTACCCGTGCAGGTCTTGATCATTTCCTGCACCTGTTCGGCGAAGATGCGCAACGCCACCTGGTAGTTGAGATAGATCTTACGATCCTCATCGTTGGTTTGTTCCATCTGAAAGTAGCCACGAAGGAGTCCTCAAATCCGTACAAATTCTTTGAGACTAAAACCCAACTTCACTAACCTCAACGATACCCCCGATCGCCTCCAGGAGATCCGCCAACTTCAGCAGCCCATAGTCACTCAACCGGCACTGGTACCCAAAGTGGTAGTGATACGAGCGGACAAACTTCTTGAACAGTATCGAAAACTGGGGCGCCTTGCGGAACAGCTCGACCACCTCCCCTGCAAACGCACTCGTCTTCTCCTGCTCGGTGACCGTCTGCCGGCGCTTCACGATCGAGATCATCACGTCGTTCTCGTTGTGCACCTTCGTCGTGATGGAGCTGCTGTACACGAGCCCATCCACGATGTCGTACAGATTGCACACCCCGTAGTCCGTCACGTCGAACGGTCGGTTCTGGGCGTGAAGGAACACCGTTGGCAGCTGCGACAGCAGTATCGATTTGTTCGCCCTGTTTCGCAAGATCTTCAGCAGATCGTTCGTGAAGCGCCGTATCTGGGTGCGGTGCGTGAGGGTAATGTGGCGATTTTCGCCATCACCCATCACCTGCACGACCGGTGCGAGTGCCTCGAACAGTTCGATCAGCCGCGTGTACCCGTAGTCCGCCACCCGGCATTGCTTGCCGAAGTGGTTGTGGTAGGCGGGAATGAAGCGTGTAAACTTCATCGTCGATTTCGGCGACATCTTGATCAGCTCGACGACCTCACGCGATATTTGCTGAAGAAACTCGTTCGACGGGCTCTTCGGCATGTAGCGAAGATTTACCGACCATGCATCTGTTTTTGAAGACAAACGATTTGAATAAAAAATAACGCAAACGACATCGTAGTAGACATAGACGAAGTTACTCACCATCGTTATCCTTGGTGGAATTTTGCTCATGGTCCATCCACGACAGCACCTTGATGCCGAAGCTGTTGTTAGCTATTTGAACACCCCGGATGCAGCACAAAAGATGCTCCAGCGGCACCCCGTTGTCGTTCGGGACGATCTTCACTTGCAGCTCGTGCTCAATGCAGTACAGGATGCTCGCCACCGGTATGTCGTTCTTGTGCGACTTCAGCAACGAGTAGACGAGCGATTGCAGCTGATTGATCGACATCATCACGCTCGGCAGTGGTTCGATCTCCTGCTCGGCCCAACCCTTCTCCTTCTCCTGCTGGAAGTGGTACATACAGTACGGCACGCTGTGCTGCGACGTCTCCACGAGCGAGCTGTTCTTGAGCGTATCGATCAGTGCCGGCTGCAGCGAGATGTGCTTCTCCTCGTTCTTGTCGAGCGTGATCACGCACACATCCTGCATGCGGTACAGATCCAGCACGCTGATCGACGACTTGAAGCGAGATTGGAACAGCTCCCGGAAGCGATTTATCGGCAGGCTGCAGAATGGTACATCCTTCAGCAAACCCGCCACCTGGCAGCGCAGCGCGGACGACTCGGCCGACGAAGGATCCTTGATGTACGAGACGACCATACGTTTGTGGCCGATCTTCTTCCGGTGCAGGTTAGCTACCACCTGCTTGGCACACTGGCACGGAAAGGCACAAAAAAAAGCGTTAATAAAACACACTCACGAGATCCTCCATAGTCTGCCCACTAACCTGTGCCGTCGGTACTTTCACCTTCGCCAGCGAAGGACTCTCGATGGTCAGCGAAATGACCGGCGTAATCGGTTTCAGTTGGCACATCAAAAACTGATGCATCTTGTGCTCCTCGATGGACGCGTCGAGGTTGCTGATTTGTAGCACCACCATCTCCTTCTGCTCCGGCGTTTCCATCGTTCCAGCGCCTTGCGCTCCAACTGCAGCCATCGGTCCTCCACCGGACGACGCTGGTGCCTGCGGTATCGGCGATATCGACGAACTTGACGAACCGGAGCAGGTCCCAGGTCCACCGCTGGTATTAATCGTACTGCTGCTCACGATACTGGCACTATCGGCGGAATAGTTACTCTGGTGCGGGCTACTACACCCGCTGTGGTTGCTGCTGAAAAACGTGGAATTCTTGCCCGAATCGGAATAGCTGCTACTGTTCAGTGACGAATTGAGCGACTTGTTGTTCGGCATCTGCTGACTGCAGGTCGTGCTGCTACCGGACGCACCTTGCGATGAAGTATGCAGAAACTGCTGATGCTGCTGAGCGAGCGGCTGCGGTAGGTTGCTTGGATTGCTTGGTGCACCGTAGTTGCTAGGACCAACGCCGCCGGTGGCTCCTCCATAGTTACGGTTCGGGTAAGGCGTGTAGCGCTGCTTCTGGAAGCAGTTGCCATACATTTGCGGCACGTACGGTGTTGTTTGCTGTAGAAAATAAAGCGACCAAAGGTGCGATTAGATGCGACCATTAAATGACCTTCTGCTCCATGAGGCAGCCTACTCCACCTTACCTGGTAATAGTTATAAAACTTCATATTATAACCACCCTGTCCGCCGCCGTACGACTGCCGCGCGTTGTACATCTTCGCGTTCTCCGCCGACAGGTTCGCCACCAGATCCGGAAAGGAGCGCATGTCGTAGTAGGTGTTGCTGATGCTATTGTTCATGGTCACGAGGATGGAAAGATGCCGCTACTGCAATGGAGGATCGTTTTCGGACGCTAGGACACCATTTTGCAAGCCAACGAATACGGAATGGAACCTAAGTACTGGGGGGCAACTTACCCAACAAAAAAAGACTCTCAAATTCGTTAGGGAATCGTCACGCAAAGGCGATTTTTTTGTGTTAATTTCGTTCGATCTGTTGCCAAAATGTGTGTGATATTCGATACAAATAGCTAAAATGATCGCTTTTCAGAACGCACCCAACCGCAAACCAACGCCAAAACGCCGCTGTATACCTCAAGTCTCACTAAAGACTTGCGAAACACACCGAATGCAAACCGAAAACCTTCAATTTCGTCTCGGTATCGATCGTAGTACGATCTACTAAAAGGACGCGATAGACGTTCACACGAGTAAAAATAAAATGGACTAGGTGCCGCTTAGCCTAAACAAAAACGATGATGGTCGTCGCACTGGTAGTGAGGATTAAAAGAGAGAAGAAAAAAAAAGACGACACGCCGTAGCACACACTTCCGGACGGACAACGTACGAAGGAACGGGCTGGTAGAGACAGGTCGACAACGATAACACCGGCACACCAACGGCACTGCGGACGCGCGCACAAATCGATGACAAACAGTGTCGGAAGAAAACAGTGGATACGACACGCAAAACGAGCTAGTGGTCGGTGGGAAGGAATTAAAAACCGGATGCCTTAAAATAGCTCTACTATTAAGCCACAAACTGCGCAGTAGCTGCTCCCGTGACTGCCGGCGAAGCAATGTCCTTGCACGCTTTGTAGTCGCGCTTGCCAGTCCTGCTGCTTGTGCATTCGGCAGAAGATCGCACCACTACGTGCAGGGTGTTGTAGTGTTTGTTTTAGTGCTTAGTACAGCCGCGAGCGTGATAAGGTGGTGTGAGTTTGATCGTAGTAGATTAATCTAACCAGTAGTAAGCGTAGATCGGATTGATGATGTTTTAAATTAAGGGGATTGATTTTATTTACAAAATGAGAATCATATTTCTAAAAATATCAAGAAACTCTTTTAAAAATCAGAACAAAATAAAGCAATAGATTAGATAGATTTTTTATAGATTTTTTATTTCAGATTAGAATAGATTTTTTATAGAATAGATTATTTTTTGAAAATTTGATAATATATGAATCCCAATGAGAGAGATGAGAGAGATGAATTCCAATGATTTGTTTTTTACCTCAAGCAATTTAGGCCATCCTTAATTAGTAAAGATCCTTTTTAGAAGCCTATAAGGGTAACTTATAAACAATTTAAAATATGTACAATAATAATAACTAACCATAGTGGTATACATCATGAAAATAAACAAGAAATAATGAAATGGATGGTAAACAGATGTTATTTTTTTTCAATTAAATGTGCGAATCGTTTAAATATGGCACAAAACATGTAAGTGCAAAGAAAAACTTAAAAACGGATGAATATTTAACGTAATACTTGAAGTGAGTGTTATAATGTATAAATGGGTTGAACAGCAAACGAAAATAATGTTTGTCCAGTAATAAAAACAAAATCTATAAAACTCGATAAACAACCGATAAGATAGGTATAGATAAAAGGATAATAGAATATTTTGGAAATAGTATCGATCATAGATGCTTGTAATACAAACATTTCAGCTGTTTAACTCTAACCTAAACCACTGACCCATATAATGCGGACGCACGCGCTAAACTGATAGACGATCGTTCGGTTTTTTTTGTGCATTTTTAAACAAAACCCAAGGCCGCTCAAAACATGCAATAAAGTTGTCAAAACGGGCCACTCGATCGTGCTGATGTCCCGTGACAGCATTGTCTCGGTGGGTTCAAAGTCGTCCGGTACGGTAATAAAACACCTTCACCTTTGGTCGGTGGTGGGCTTTTCAGGAAAAAGGGGGAAGGGCTTCATCGCATATAGGTTCCGCATAACGTTACCGGTTTCACCATTAGCTATCATGTTTCCAATTGTTCATCGGTTCATTAGCGGGGAAGGGACCCGATAATCTCGTCGGAACTATCAACAATTTAACGCCTCATAATACGCGTCTTTGATGTTGGTGGTGGCGTGCCGTATGCAACCCCCAGAATCACTCCATTCGCCCGCTCGAACGGTACGTTTTTCCGGCCAGCCCCGGCCGATTCGGCACCGCGGTGGTCATCTTGGCGCGTACGGGAGAGAATCGAGAAGGCAAAAGAAAAGGCAATCGCTAAAAGCGCGGTTTCACACACAAGTCGGGGTGACTTACGGTTTTATATATATATATTTTTTCATTTATGTTTGGAGCGACTCGGAGATGGATTCCGGGCGCATATCGGTTCGTTTATCTGCCGTTGGCTTCACACTTCCCCGGGTGCTTCCAAATCAGCCGGGTTTTCTCACCCGACCCGTGGAGAATTAATCAAAATCTATTGGTGCTCACTGAGATCGTAATCGGCGGCGGTTTTTCGGTGCCGATGAAAACATTTGTCTTGATGAAGCTGTACTCGGTGAGCTGAAGCGATCCGCGCCCGGTGATGTCCGCGAAGCGTTGCTGCGTTGCTCGGTCGATCAATATTTGTTTCCCATGCAACCGCGGTTTTTTTTTGTAGTTGTTGTGGGATGTTCGGTCGAGTTCAAACAAAGGCCGCCCGAATCCCACCGGCGTGGAGTGGCCGCGCGATAGATAGATAGATCGATAATTTAAATATCCATTTCCTTAAAGATCGCTGCATGGGGTTGGTTTCGATTGGCCGAATGGGGTTTTGCGTTTGAGCTATGACAAGCAAAACAACGCGTTCAAATTCATCGAACCACTACGTGTGGGGGAAGATTCACATCTTGAACAAATGTGTTTACGTAACATAATTTGATTTTTATTCATTTGAGTCATTTGATTTGATTTGAGTTTTGTTCATTTATTTACTTTATGATATTTTTTTTTTTTTTTTATTAGGAACGGCCTGGCCGTATTGCTACTTTATGATATTTGGAAGTGATTATATAAGGGATGAAGACAAAAAAATCAATTAAAAAATTTTATTAGTTTTAGTTGCAAAAATGTATGCTAGTCCTTTGTCAATTGCTGTCAAACAATAGGACATTTATTACTCATCTAACAATACAAAAACCATTTCTTATAGTTATAAAAAATACGGATTTAAAATATTGCCCCCAGGTTGTTCATTTTAAGGACATTTTTTATTATTTTATTTCTATTTTTATCTATATTTTTTTACTGACAGGGAGAAACGTTACTATATAGGGAAAATATCCAATGTTTAAATAATTTTAAAATACTTATTTAAGCTTCTTATTGTAAACGAAAAAAGTTCATACTTATTCATAGCTATGTAAGAAATAAATTAGAATACGTGTAAATTTAACCAAAAATAACTTTAAATCTCTAAAACCCATCTAAATCTTCTTTGACTTTCAAATAATCCCAGAATTAGAGCAAATGATTCGATGAGGTAGCCCTTCCGAAACAAAGCATACGATCCAAGGATTGCCCTTGCAGTGCGACCGCGATCACGATATCGTCCTCGATCTCCAAACGGGTCGCTTTCCCTTCGGTTCCTCCGGTCGATCATAAATTATATGCTCTAGTGAGCACCAGCCAGTGGAGGGGTCATCCTTTTATTTCCCCCTTTTGTTTCGTCACATTCCACCGTTTGAAAGTGAATCCTGCCGAAACTGACCCTTAAAACGATGGCACGCGTTCTCGCCGCTTCTCGCTTGCTGGTTCCGGTCTGTTGATTCGCAAATAGGGGAAACGGTGCGAAGCCATGTTTATCGAGCAATTCGATCTGGTTAATTTCAGCTCAAGTCGACGGCATTGACGAAGCAGCTATTACGAAGAGTTTGATCGTAGTAGACTGCGAATGCCAATGCGCTCACGGGGGACAAGGGAAAAGTTCTTTTTTGTGAAAGGGAACGATGGAAGCAAAAATTGTAAACGAAATAGTTTCCAGAAACCTCGCAAAATGGAAATTGATTTGAAAACTACGAAACTGGAACGAAGTTGCTAGTAAACAGATTCTACGGAACAGGTTCAATGCCAAATGAAACGATGGAACGATTCGATCATCCATATTTAGGACGGGATGGAGCAGGAAATCAAGTTTTTCATGCAACCGCGATTGCATTTTTTTACTACCGCAAAACACTTCGAACAAGCAATAATAGCATGTTTTCCATTTACCCGTAACCCGACCCTGAAATGGCGTTAAATCGGCAGCATTTGCCACATTCCTTCGCCGTCCGCGATTGCGGACTATAAATAGACGATACCCTCACTTTCGGTGACACACTCTTTCCTTCGGCGAATAAATTTTCGGTCCAGCTAACTCCTCCGCGCGTAGTTCCGTTCCGTTCTTATCAAAGACCAACGCAGTCACCACGCGGGAGGAAAAATCGGTTCGCATTATTCATGAATTTCGATTTCGGACGCACAATTCCCGGCACCGACCGTGTCAACCCGTCGACACGCGTAGTAGCGTGGGTTTTTTTTTACCACCGAAATTTGTCTTGAGTCTCTTTTCTCCCACAGAATTTCGGTCGGTGGCTTTGGGAGAAGTGTGCAACCGCACTTGACAGTTATTTCGCTCTCTTTCTTTCTCGAGTGTCCTTTTTCCCAAACGCGTTTACAGGAAGGTAAAAGTGTTTCCCCAACCAAATCGGATTAGGAATTCAATTTGCATCGGCGGCTGCGGTGGCTGCGATGCAAACGGATGGTGTCGTTGAATTGCATTTAAATACTTGAGTTGATCGTGGGTTTGGTACATAGAAAAAAATGCCAATCAGACAATATTGCAGCAGAATTATTGGTTAGGAATCGTGTTTGTAGTAAATAATTGTACAAGCGAGCGAAATAAATATGGTAATTCAATCAAAGAACTCAATATGCAAAATAACGTTACATTTTCTTGCGTTTTTGGTATTAAAAATGATGAAAAGATCCTAGCAAAAATGAGTAAAAAATATTTGAATGTGTGACCAATTAATAAAAATATATGTGGTTACTTTGATAGTAAAGCTAGATAAACGCATCATAAAATGTTGCGAAAAAATAAAATTAAATGTAAAACATCGTAAAAAAATGCGAAATTATTTAAACCGGTATGTAAAAGTGAACAAATTTATATTTTTTTTCCTAATGTTTGAAAAATAATGATTTAATGAAAGAAAATTTAACAAAGCACATCTCTGCGCATAATTTCAAGTTGCATATGTTTCACAACTAATTTATTTTTTTTTCATTGTTGTTAAAGATCATTCAGTTCAATGTTTGAATATATAATTTTTACCAAATCAAAAACAATGCTCTATGTTAAAATTGTATTATAAAAAAGACAGTTTTGTACCATTATTTCTCTAATTTGTTGGAAGCTCCTTACTCGTGCACCAATCGACTAATCAGCCTTCCAGCTGCAGCGGAACACTTCGTTAAGGGCCCCACTATCTAAGAAAGCGCCAAATTTTCCTCTTTACACTAACGGTAACGTTCATCGAACCATATCCTAACGTTTTGCCCAACTAACATCAAGTCATGAATAATTCAAACTGTCCCAAATATCGCACAACAACTACACGCAGCAGCTGCACTGTCTTAGCTTGAACCTTAATTGAAGCACTATTAAGACGGCGACCCCCGAGAAGGACGCGTATGGTTTCGTTATAAAATCTTTGGTGCAGTTAAAAGAAAATAGCAACTTTAACACTGCGCTGCATTAGACCGTAAGTCCTTTCGAATCGGAAAGCCACACAGTATAGCGGGAGAGGAAAAAGGACTCGATGTTACCGGAGTGGAAAAAAAAACACGTGGCCAAGGGTGCATCCCTAATAAGGACCACATTCGAAAGATCACGATCGTTATGGTTGATGCGTGCTGTATGCGGCTCGCATCCTCGTCACTGGAGCGAAACGCTCGGTGCTCTAATTATGACCCTCGTCCTCAACCAAAGGACAACAGTTGGTCAGTGCGCGCACAGTAAAAAAAAAGATCGATCGGGCTCGCTCGGGAGCTCGGTGATCCTTCGGAAAGTTGTCCCTTGGAGTGAGCGACAAGTCAGTTAGGGGCACAAAACCATAGGGTTCGCTAGCTGGCGCATGTGAATAAAATAAAACTCTCCGGCTCTACCAACTGTCCGACCGGCACGCGTTCCGAAAGGGCACACGCGAGCATCGCGACGTGTTCGGCCCGAGAACGGGGTGCAGTGAATCCTCTCCCGCACCGTCTGTTTGATATGGTTCATTACCTGTCATCAATCCCGTGCCCGGACGGGATGCATCGCAGGACACTTGGTCGTCTTCGTCGTCGTCGCCATCGTCGATGCGAAGCGCTCGGTTGCTTGGATTGATTGATTGTAAAACTGTCGTCGATAATTGAATTTGCTGTCGTAAAAATTGAAAATTTATGATCCCGCACGGGAAAGTGGGTTATTTTTTCCATTTATTTGTTGTCCACATCCTCCGGGCCAGATGGCGTCCACCGTTGGGTCGCATTCCGGTGCACGGTTTTTTTTTTGTTTTTCGCACCGAATGCCATCGGGACCCGGGGAATCACCGTGGCGAATGTAAACAAGCTCATAACACTCGTAATAATATGGCTAATCGTGTGGCGCTGGGCGGCGAAATCAATTGGACGCGGTTCGTGAAGGACCGTCCGGCGGCTTTATGGCCGAGTCTGCCGAGGCGTTTCGGTATCGATAAGCTCGGTAAAAGGATCGGTGTTGGGTGGGAAATCTGTCTAGTCACTTTCGGGCAATCAAGCCGGGAAAGGTGAGGGTGAGGGAAATCGAACGCGATGATGATATCGTTTTCGTTATTGTGGTGTCCTTTTATTTAAGCAGTAGATAATTGGAAAAGGAAAAGGATGAAATTTAATACCAAAAATTGTCCTTAGGAGCATTTTTTATACACAAAAAAAACATTAAACAAATTAAATTAAATTAAATTAATTTAAAAAATAAAATAATCAAGTGACATGATGAATCAAACACGCACAAATTTTAAAAAAGTTTTCAAAATATTTACAATGAATTTGTATTCGTGAAATAATTTATAAAATATCCCCGTTAAAAAGTCCTTGTTTCCTATTTTAAATGAAATTTTGAAAAAAATCAATCAAATAATAATCAAAGAGATTGAAACATAATTACATTTTTATAAAATTATAAATTTGTTTAACGGGTTATAAAATATAAAATTATAATATTATAAAAGAAAAAATATAACGACAAACTTTAAGAAATGCAACAAACTACGTATGAATTACCAGAAAAAAACTGTATGTAAACAAAACTGTTTATCAAATGCGATAACATCACTTTTGAAAGAATGGCTAACTGCGTTATTAATGCAAATTGTTGTAGCAAAAAACATACATCCAGAAAATAATGTAGAAACCTTTTTTGAATTCCATTTGTACCGATAGAGTGCACAAAGAAAAACTTCAATAGAGCGAGCGCACAATGCGGCGAGATCCTTGCATGCGAATAGGAATTTATTCCACCGCACGATCGTTCAACGCCGGCGTGCTGGAGGAGGAAAAAACTTTATTTTTTCACCATTCCTTCCACACACCACACCGAAGCGTAACAGTTAACACCTACTGAGCGGCGACGGTCTAACGGCACGTTTCCCCACGTGGCACTTTTTCCGCACTAGAGGGGCAAAAAAAAACAACAGCTAGCTACAGGGCACGCGTCTCTACCGCGTAAGAATGTAGCGTAATTTAAGTTTCGTTCACGCGCGTGTCTGGCTCTGTGTGTGTGTTTTAAAAGCAGAAGTTCGACGGGGAAGCGAAAACAGAGCAACAGCGGACAGATGTTCCGGTTCCGAATCCTTACAAGAATCGTGGAAGCACTTGTGCGCGAGCGGGGAAGGGGCAATAGTGCGATGTTTCTTGACGACGAGTAGTAGGAGCCGGTGGTAGGGCAAGTTGAACTGACCGTGAAGAAAGTTTCTTTTTCCTTGTTGCTTTCTGTTTTACCAGTTGGTCGCTAGAAACGGTCGGACTTTGATCGTTGACTTTGATAGGGACATGAAGAACTGGCAGGAGTTGATCGACCGACCCAGTAATGAATCCCTGATCCACGACCACTCATGACGTCGAAGGTGGAGTGTTCATTAATACGATTATGAATTTATTATGTATGAGATGTGACCGAGTTGTACCCGCATGGGCGATAAACTATGTGTGGTGTTGATGGTGGCTGCTTTCATGAAGCAATGTACTGATGCTGTCTATTTCGGTCGAATTAAAGAGCGATTCGGTGTGCTTTTTCTTCCGTTGCTCAATATTTCTCACACTGACTGCAAATTGTATCATTAAAACTATCATACATTTCTCATACAATCTTGAAGCGGTGAATATTTGATGTAGGAAGTTTGAATTTAAACAAATCGATATAAACGTGTCATTTTAAGTATTCAATCTGATACGTTAAACACTACAACGATAATATTGTTTAAAAATCAGTGGATGAGTATTTGCGTAACTGAAATAAATTTTATAAAATTGAAAATTTTCTTCTTATGTTTCAATTGTTCTAAACTAAATGAAGATGCAAAGCATGATATTGGCTGAAACGTTAAAAAGTGTTGTGCTCCTATACAGTCCAGTTTTGAGTAGTTCCAAAAGATTCCTAAACAGTTTACATTATTATTTTCTGGACAATGAAGAGTAACTTTTACCAAATTTGATTCAATATTGTTTGGTTTAATGAAATTAAAAGATATTTGAAACAAATATAATATTTTTATACATTTTCGCGAAAAACTCTTCACTTTTGTTCCTGGTTGTCGAAAAATATTATTCTAGTTTGTTACATAAAATGTTTCAGATTATTTATTTTACAAAATTAAAACAACTGTTCCTCTTTTCACTTCATTACTTCTTGCTTCTTAACGTGTTTACGTTTGTCCTGAACAAAACAAAGCCGTACAATGTAATTCGTTTATCACGTCCATTCATTCATCAACACGTTGTGAAATTATTTCCGTGTCTGGGGATGACACGGAAAAGCTACGTCGACATGGGAAGCTCTTCTTCAACACGAAACACAACGAAACGAAGCAAGGACATTTACGGGCACCGTTTGCCACGACGAAGCGACAATCGATGCCGACCCGGCATCAGTCCGTTTCAATATCCGATCCGGCCGGAAGCCAGCGCCCCAAAGCCCGTGCGGATTATGGTCTGCTTTTTTGCTGGACGTTATTCTGTGTGCGATTTATTTTCGCTCATGCCCTTCGGATGCACATCACTTATTCAGCGCGATGTTTCGCGGTGCTACTCCCACGCTTGACGTCTACTCAGTGGGAAAAATCAATAAAAACATCAAACTGACAAACATCTCGGCGGAAACGTTAATGCGATTATCTATTAAATCCGTCACTCGGCGATTTTCTCCCGACCTCTTCCCGCCGTGAACGTTAAGTGTCCGAGATTTGTACTGCAGCAGGGGTTGTCCGTGCGGAAGGTGGATCCAAATCCGGTTGCCCATCGTTACGGTTCATTAATGAGCCGACCAGGGTTGAACCAATTATTTGAGAAGAAGCTGATCCGTTTATGGGTGGAGAAGGAGGAAATTCTCCCCAGGATCAAAGTGGTACGTTTGAACGTTACTGGAATTCTATAAGACTCCTTTGATGTTGGAGAATTGAAATCGCTGGAAGAACATTTTCTCCCGTTCATTAAGTAATAGTTGCTAGCTAAAGCAACTGGTTTGATTAATTGTACTATACCGTTCCGAAATTGGAATCAAATCATCCCTCCGTTTGTCGATCCATAAATTTCCAATAAATATCAAATAGCAGGCCATGACATTCGTATTTGTTGTGTTTATTCCGTCCGAAAAACATTGATCCCGCTTCCGGACGCCCTCTAATTGATCGTTGCTGCTCCGGTCGCCACAACGAATTATTTATTTTTTATGACCCTCTTTCTGACCCCTACCTTTTAAGCGCGGGTCCCTTCACCACCACCACCACCACCGGCACGTGCTGGAACTAATGATCTCCCGCTCGTGCACGCGCGACAGGAGCACGTTTCGTTCCTTTTCCTTCCTTTTCCTTCCGTTTGGTCGGCGTGCGGTCACATTGTAAACATGTGTGCCCCGGGGACGCAGAAGCCCCTTTGCCGCTTTATTGCAGATGGGTTGTACTCATCCTCGGGCAGGGGCAGTGATCGTG
Source organism: Anopheles farauti (assembly GCA_000473445.2). NCBI lineage: Eukaryota > Metazoa > Arthropoda > Insecta > Diptera > Culicidae > Anopheles > Anopheles farauti. The sequence goes on along the minus strand of KI915042.1, from coordinate 232,092 downwards.
AAAATAGGGAGCCGACGCTCGGCCCCCTTTGGTACGATCCTTGTTCCTTTTCGCGTTCGTCGATCCTGCCGCGCCGGGTCGGGTCAACAGCATACTGGCGCAGTTCGTTTGCGTCCACCGCTCGGTGCAGATCAACAAACTCCGGAGTGTTGTTGTCTTCTACTGTGCTCCTGTTCCCGCGATGGAGCACTACACGATGGGCATTGATAGGCTGGCTTCTTATGGTGCGGTGGATACGGCCGGAAGTGCCGGATTTCTGTCGCACTATCCAACACCGGACACCTCCGTGTGCCGCAGCAGTTATAGTGCCTCATCTCCCGGGACAAGTCCTTCGATAGCCGGCCCGGGAGATCTCAGCCACACAGCCAACTTCGGGCTATCCTTCGCGGACGTCATGTTCGATGGGGAATCGTTCGTGCAGATAAACTCCTCCGATCTTCATATCTTCGAGAGCGGTACCGCCCAAGGCACGGGTGCAGTTATTGATCCCATCGAAAGGAACCTTCCGACCGTTCACCACTACCCGCCAGGACCACCAGGATCAAACGATCTACCGGCAATATCCACTCCCATTAGTCCCTGCGAATCGAACCCCACCCATCGGCGGTTGTACAAATCGCGCAAAACCGTCTCGGCGATGCTGGGGAAAGATCGCCGGAAGGACTGCACACCACCTAGCCCGACCGTGCTGAAGAAACGACGGCTGGCCGCGAATGCCCGCGAACGGAAGCGCATGAACAGTCTGAACGTGGCGTTCGATCGGTTGCGCGAGATCGTACCGTCGCTTGGGCCGGACCACAAACTGTCCAAGTTCGAGACGCTCCAGATGGCGCAGACGTACATCAACGCGCTAAGCGACCTGCTCGAGCGGGGTGCCGATGCTACCACCTACAGTCTCTTCGACGGTCTCGAGACGCGCTCGAACGACACCAATAACAATAGCAGTGGCGGAACGGGACGTGACGATTCCTGCGGACAGTTGCTGCTGAGGGACGAAGATTCTTTGGACGATCACTTCCTGGACATGGGGTATGTGTAGGAACGAGGTGGAAGTGGTAGTGGATTCTTGCAGTGATATTTTGGGAACCTCAGGCAAGTTAGGTTCTGTGTTAGTCGTTTATCTTTAGTTCAGAATCGGAAGTGTTTGCTCACGAAATGTACATCTAAAGAGTGGCAGATGGTACCACAGTACGAGTTAGTAGTGCTCTAGTCCTAAGCGTTTGTGTGTATCATCTGTCCGAAAAGTCGTCTCAAACACAAGATATTTAATAGTTTTAAGCAACGTTTTGAATGTATTTAAATAAAGCAGTATGATTTACAGTGATTTTACGCTTAGGTCCTTTATTTGTTTTTCCATCAACTACTTGGATCACATCGATGGGAACAACATGAATACGTTGACAGATGTGGTATGGGTTGACATATCCACTCACTGTCAGATTTTGCAGTCGTCTGACATGTGACTGACAGATGAGTGCTGGTAAAAATAAAAAAAGTTCTGAGCTCGACATCAGAAGTTAGGAAAAAAAATAATGAAATTAACGAAAATTCGTTTTGAAGCCACAAATAAAGATACAGTTGGTTTTAAATTACTATTTCAACTTGATACTGGTATCTTTTGGTGCATGTATTACATTTTTCATGATTCAATATTTCCTTTAATCAAGTAAATGTTAATAACTTACATCAAAAAGCTAAGTTAGCAACAACATCAATTATACCCTTTGTTAACACAATTAACCATGATTTGGATAACTTATAATACAATTAGCCATGATTTGATAACTTAAACTTATAATTCCGTAATAAAAATCGTAAAATATACTTTGATGTGATGAAACTATCCAAAATTCAAATTAACCTGTAGTAAATCTAATTAAAAATAAATTTTCTCAAAAAGACATTAAATAAGCGATTTTACACAACCACTTCTTCTAACAATGAACGAGTGAAGGAGTGAATGAAGTAACCGGTCATCGACCCAAACCCTTTCAATTTAGGCACAACTATTCTGTCCCCAATTTCACACCCCGGGCCTTCCCCACTAGGCACGATTGCAAATTTTCCCACCCGCCTACCGTACACGGGATGGTAGCGAAATTAGCTAGCCGGTTCCAGGGCAGGTTCGGTGCTGTCTTAATTGAAAAAAGCACCCACATCCTGCACATTGCGTTCCCATTGCCGGGCCGATGCGGTATCCAATCAGCCCATATCCGGAAGATAAGTAACAAAACTCGCACCTCGCCCGAATCGCCCGAAATTCCGTGCCCGAAGCCACGACAGTACGCGCGAATCCCGGATATTGATTCGGTGCGTTGCGGTTCTGTTGGGGCAGTTGATTTAAAACCGGCCACTGCCGCGGCATGAGAACTCCATCGTCCAACAAAACGAACTAGAAACGATAAGGTCCAGCGCTTTACGCGGTTCTGCCCGAGAGCGAAACATTCCCACAGGGCGTGGGGAATGTTTTTTTTTTCATTTTCGGAAGTATGTCTCGCGGAAATGGGCCCGGGCGGAAGTAAGTTTGTTGTGCGCCGTGGGTTTCGGGTCGAGACGCGTCCTTTTCGCCGCGTCATCCCCCTTCCGATCGGGCGGTCGCGAAGCACGACGCTGGAAAGGCGAGGAATTTCAATAACACTTCAGATTGTTTGAACTGTACCGCTTAGTTGGGCTGGAATGCAATGGAATGTGATGTTTTTTTTTTCGTTCCATTCTTTTCGTTCGCCTTTCTCTCAGACTATTTGCGGAGAATGCGACGAATGTGGTGGCGAAGACTTTGCCCAATGGGTTACAGTAGCGGCGTGTTGGAATCGAAAGAAATCACCACGAATCACTTGCCTGCTCGAGTCACGTGTTTGCCTTTGTTGCCTGAAATATAATCCTATACCAAGTAGGCGAATTTGATATTGCGAAATCACATGATTTGCCTGCTTTGATCTCGACGTAATTGAATTTGCTAAGCCATCGATGCCCTCGTCACGTTCGGCAGTAATTACGTAAGCTTAGGTTTTCTAATTACCAGCAAATTCGTGTGGTATTGTAATCGATAGAATTGAATTCACTTCAAGTCGTAGGAATTTCGGTAAGTACCTACTCGATAGGAAATGGACTGTACTAGCTAATATTGAAAATAAAAAGTTTCATAATTCGAACAAGAAACAGAGAAAACATATTAAATTTTTCAGACCTTACATGGAACCCCTCAGTTAAATTAGCCTTAAAATTTAAACCATTCTTCAAACACTGTATGGAACTTAGTAAAAACCGTTCCTTTCCTTTGCTCAGGATTCCTTTGCGACAGACGCCTGTCGCGTGTTATGATTCCGTTGCGCCAATCGGATCGAGCAGTTGTTGTGAACGATTACGAGGACTTTTCCAGCGTCCCGTCGACCAGGCGGGAGTCAATATTTTCTCATCGACTTTCCCGTGTGCGAGTTTTCTCGGGACCAACAGTACGGTGCCGTGGGCCGAGACTTTCCACCCGGCACCCGTGGCATCATGTCAGTAGCCGCGCTCCACTTGAAACCCGGAGCGGCTTACGCACGAGATTTATTTGTGATGCTCTTCACGCTCGTCGAGCTCTCCTTGCATATATAGTCCGCCACGTCTGGCAGCTGTTCGATAGGAACGAGGAAAAATCGCGATTTATACAACAGCGCGTCACCCGCTGTCAGGATAGTGCAAACATATCGAACGACTCCGCGGACGACTAACAAAAGGGTTCGGGCAAAGCAATAGCTACTGTGTGGGTTTCTGCAAAATAAAAGGATACTCAGAAGCAAGAAGCAACACTGCAAGGAAAACACTAGATTACATATCAATTTCCGTTCCCAGCTGGATCGGATGGCACGTTATCTAGTCTAGCATTCCCCGTATAGAGCATGTCGTGTGGACTGACGTCACCGATGTCATCCTGGGATGTAAATTTAAGCACGCTGACGGCGGCCATAATGCGATGTTTGACACTCCCGCGTGAGTTGTTTTATTTATAGAAGCGGCCTGCGCTGCACATTCAGGGACGTTTCCTCGCGGATCCATTAAGAACTGATCCATATATTACTGATATGATGGAGGTGTCACATCTTGGAAGCTGTTTAATGCTTGTAAATGGAACATAGCTGGAAAAAAGGCCACCAAGTTTTATCCTATAATGCTTATTCACATAAATTATTTTTACAGCAATATGGTTCGACAAATCCTACAGAACTAAGGAAGCTAGGACGTTTATGGTACATAATTCAAAACTTAGTATCGTTAATTTGAAGGAAAAATTCAAAATATATCTGCTAGAAGGAACATACGATTTATTTATTACTATTATGAAATTAAAAAACCCAATGACACCTGTCAAAACAAATTGTGAAAAATTTACAAAAAAGAATTAAAGCGCTGCATAACTTCCTTCTAAAGTCCGTTTCTAACATCTCCGTAGGTCACTGAACTAAACGCAGGAAACCATACCGTCCGGAATTCTCATCAAACTCTTCGCCTTACGGCACGATTTTCTACCAAAGCAACATCTTCACACACGTAAAGCGTGCCGAACCTTGCAACAATAGCAAATTGCACTTAATTTTCGCTCCCGTTTTTTGAGTCGGATTTCCTTTGTTGCGGCCAGCGCGGGCAGCGTTCTATTGTGTTAGAGGGAAAATTATCCATCGCATTCTTTTTATAGCACAATTTTTTATCTGCCACCAACACAAATGGTATGCAAATTAAAACCGAACGAACCACCACGACACACAACAATAGCCAGTGCTGCTAATTCGTGGGATTCGGGGTGCAATGCACTACCAACGACCGGGGTGTGTTATGCAACATATTGCGGGTTTCTTGTTCAAGTTTGACTTGCAGATCCTGTTCGGTTGGCAATGCAATTAAAACTCCTTTCAGCGTGTAATACATCATTTCCGCTATCGGAAGCTTCGATCACTGTGCAGAGAAAAGAAGCGAGGATGGGAGAAAAGAAGCGAAAGAAGGAAAAAAACTTTACAATAGCTTTCGATCGCAATACGCAATAAGTAAATGTTTGCTGCTGCGGTTGCACAAACCTCAAACATATGTTCAGCAATATGTCGTGAGGGAAAGCATTGGTTTATTGGGTCCCTTTTTCCTATAACTGAATTTATAAGCAATATTGCAAAATAATACTCGACAGCATATCATCGAACCGAATACTCTTCCTGATAAACTTTTCCGGTAGTATTTGACGAACACAAAGGATATTTTTGGTATTTTTTCATAATTAAACTGTGATTTTTACCAAGTTTTCAAAACCTATCAAACATTTTAATCGTTTATTATGATTTTTTCTTTCACTTTCAAACAGATTTGTTTTTAATTTATCATGTTTTTACGCTCATGAGATATTTCCATACAATTTGGTTCGGAGAAAGATATGAATCCTTTTCCTAATAACAATAAAAAATAACTCAAGGACACTATTTCATAATTCCATTCTATTCCGGACAAACGAACACAATGTCAACCCCAGTATGAAAGCATGCGAATGGAGCAAAGCTTCCAGGAACTATTTCCCGCTCCTGTGTTTTGGGAAATAGATAAGAAATTGATGCCTGCTGTTACACACCTACGCTCACATAACGCCCATCACACAAACATTAGTTTCAATCGATGTGTCAGCAACGTAATACCGGCAGAAAAACCATCGATCGTGGCTCTACAATCGTTCGCGGTATTTTTTGTGCTCATCAAACGAGCGCGGAACGAGAAATGAAATCTGATTCCATCCATCAAGCAAAATGGTAGCGCGAATTCTGACGCGCCTTGCAGCAATGGCTGCGACGGTAAACAACTGCGAATCCTGTTATCCTTGGCGAGAAAAACAACGCGATACGAAAAACAGCTCCCGCTATGAGTGTCGAGCGGCTGAAAGTGGCGGCTAGCAAAGTTGTTTTCCCGCAGTAAAAAATCATCACGGCACGGTGGGGATGGGGCTAATTTCGTCAAATGATTCGTGATTGATAAATTGAATATGCGAGTGTCAGTTTCATTTGGCATTTTTATGCGTATTATTAACGCGAATAAAGATTGATTTTATTGGTTTTATGAAATTTCGACATGCCCTAGTGAGAATTTTCATTTACGCCCAAAGCTATGCAATGCTAGAACACATGCAAAAAATGGCTGCGTTCTTTTAGAAGGCTGCGTGCGGGAATGAATATTCAAAAGCTTCCAAGAAACGTCGAAGGCAAGAAGGCAGGTTCGCAGCTGTTTTTTTTTACTTTTAACTTTTATCGAGTTTCGCAAACCGTAGCTGCACTATCTAGAAATTGTTAGGTTTTTTACTATTCGCAGTTTTTATGTTGCTACTTTCATGCCGGGTCAGCAACGTGCAGCAAACTTCCACGCAAAGCGCTTTGTCATCCACTCAACGGATCATGCCGTTCTAGTGGAAAAACTTTCGTTTTAATAAGCCGATTCGGAAGCGAAACTCTTCCACAGTCCGGATACCATTACGCACACCGGTAATGGTGCTTTATCGTCGTAGAAAGGGGAAGTTCAACGCTGAAAACTTTCATCCAACGTTAGTGTTGATAGTGCACGAAACGGCGATGGCACTTAAGAGCCCGGTAAAGATGGCGATTGAGTAAGGAGATAATTGTAAAGAATGATTAACGCAGTTTGGAGATGCAATGCACCAGACGCATAAGGGTCAGTTGATGTTAATTTAATCTTTTGTTAAGCTTACTTACTGTTTGCTTTCGATTTTTTTCTTTCATTTTTAAGCGTTTTCTTCTTATGGCACTGAAGGCAAATTTCCCAGCGTATCCCATCGAACAAAAAACGAACGGAAAAGCGTGAAGAGCAGTTTTTTTATGATTTTGCAACAGTGTCTAACAGTGTGATTAACTTTGCATTGGTTTGTTTGTATATTGTTTTATTCTGTTCCATCATCATTTGCCTCCACCGTCCGTCCGTCCGCGTACATCCTTGTTGTTGGGTATGCGTTTCAGCGATATTTTTCTGTTTTTAGTTCTTCTTTCGCCTGCTGCACTGCGGTCTATTTCTCTGTCTCTTTCTCCCTAACGATTTTTTTCTGTTTCGGCACGCACCGTTTATACAACCGCGGTTTGGCGGTTTTAAAACAATTGGTGCGTCTAAAAAATAAAGATTTCGTAATCCAAATTCACACATCCTCTGCAGTATCAGTACAGCTCGAATCTTCCTAAGCTTGATCTTTTTTATGGCTGATTCATTGGATGGTAACAATGCTAGCAATGCTCGCTTTTACAGTACCATTAATTCTTCTACTGACACTGAGCTGATTCATCCAGACATTTGAGAGGGAAACTGGGTGCAGGGAAGAACGATGAGAAGCTGGTATAATTACAAATCGGTCAGCAAATGCGGCAGTTGGGAAACATTGGAGCGGGAATAAAATGGGGTTTAAAAATGTTACATCCACATGAAAAAAACTGCCTCTCGAAAAGGTTCCCGAATCTTTTGGCGGCGCAGAAAAATCAAACACGAGTGCACCTTACCGCAGCGCAATCGCCCCAAACGGTGACGGGAGGTGAATTTTACTATTCGTTTGTTTGAAAGGCTGGGAAACGGTCCACCACTCGCCACCATCATGACACGCGATGGCGGTTGTGTCGCTGGAACGCTGTCACCGCAGTTAGCAATCGAGCGATATTCCCCTAGCACGCTCTGACCAACGAGAGCGAAAGAGACGGTACGAAAGCACCTCCCTTCGCTCGCGATCCATCGAGCACTGCTATTTGTCACCATAGAAACGTCACCTTTTCGAGAGCTTTTTTTCCACTCACTCCCTGCCTGCCTCGCACATACACTACCGTGCGTCGAGCAGATTCGAGCTGTCAGAATGGGCTTTTCGAGCAGTGGCGAGAGTTTCGGTGACATTTGACAGCCACTATCCACTACCCGGTGTTACTCGAGCGACGTCAAACTTGTGTTTGCGTCCTCACGTGTCCTAGCCTCTGTGTGTGCGTATACATCTGCGCGTGTTTCTGTGTATGGCTTCTTGTGTGGCTGGGCACCAACTACATACACAGGGCAGGGGAGGGGGAGGGCACATTAAGTCGTCTCGTAATATGCTGATTGTGTTTGTGGAAGGTGTATGTATAATTGTTATCGTTAAGATAAATACTGTTGCGTGTGCAATCGTAAGTAATTTCTCTTCCTCCCATTTTAACCACTATTTAGCAGCGTCAGGTCTTCGTTATCGCTTGGTCAGAGCAACTTTGGGGTAAATCTTACAACGTTGAACTATTTATGTCTACTGTATTTTTCCATGTCCAACCTAGCGCCAGAGTGCATATGTATCTTCAGTGCATCCTTTGACACTTGCTTCCACCACAGTCTGGACAGATTTGTTTGCCTTCGGAGCTTTCATCGATTCAATCGTCTGTTTGGATTTTCATTCGTGTCATTCCAATTCTGTTTTTATCGTTTTTTAAGTGGGTTTGCTCCAATCAAAAAGTGAAGTTATCCTGCATGAGAAATTGTACGAAAAATATCGAACATACAGTTGTGAGTTTTAAACACTATTTCGTTAGGGCTTGAAAAACATATTGATTTTATCTTGCGTAACTAACCAGTATAGCGATGTCATGTTAAATCTACGAGAAAAGAAAACCTTTACAGGACACGAATCCATCATGGTACACTTTGTTACTCTTATCTAATTCTCTACTGCGCCCCCTATCCTTACTAGGCACGGGGCGCCGGATATACATCGAGAAGCTTAGAGCTTAGAAAGTTTCGTAAAATTATTTCTTTTGTTTTTTTTTTATCTCGTATTAAGAGGGATACTGCATCCTCTTCCCTCGCCAAGCAGAAACAGTGCCTCGTTATTCCCCGATCTCGCCAGCCACCAGTGTCACCAAAACCACCATAACCAGAGATGTCAGTGAGTCCTCCTCTGGCTCCTCCGGGTTGCTTCAAGTTTGAGAAGGTTAGACAGCGTTGAAACAAACGAACGTTTGGTTGTGCTCTCTTGAACCAGTTGAACTATTTGGACATTTACTTCTTCGTATCGTTGTTGGCAGGTTGACCAACACAGACTGTAACAAAATAAATACGTCACACACATATGTGCGGGGACCTTTTGCTTCCTTCTGCCTCCTCCCTGACGGCGCTCTTCTGGGGAGCGTGCCTGCTTGCTTAGTGCCTCGAACCGTTCGTTTGATCGTTCCCCAACACACATGCTACGCTAGGAGTTAGGAGTTCGTAAAACGTATGCGTAGGTATGCTTTATGCCTTTTCTATGTGTATATATCTATATATGTATATATATATGTAATGTGTATATATATAAATGCAGCGTTTGCTTCTTTTATATAAAATCCTTAATTCACCATCAGAGCAGCTAGGAAGTAATTTGTGTTTGCAATAAACGTTTTTTTTTTTGCGCGTTACATACAATGCATCGTAAAGTGTTTAGTTCCGTGTGTCGTAATCAGATGTGCTGTTTCGTGGTATCCTTTTTCTCGTGATCGATGAGCCGCGTTCCCGTGAAAGGTCGATTGCGTAGTCCTGGTTGCCGTATGCCGTGTTTAGAGTCTATTCACCATCGGTAAAAAGGTGAACGGGTGCGTTTCGATAAAAACCAAAAATAAAACAACAAGGGTTCTATTGTGTGATATGGGAAGATTTTAACTAAACTTTCAATGAAAATACTACTTTTCTATCTTTACAGAGTAATGAAATGAAACATAAAAATTTCGAAAAGGATGAAAACATGAAACATAATCGAATGTTTTTCTATGGAGGATTAGGGCGGGTGCTTAATGGTCCAGCTCGTTCAGCGCTCATCCCCATTTCTGGAACAGACCCATGCGTTGACAGCGACAGTTCGATCCCCACAGATTGCAGCGGCAGGAGCTGTTGTGGCAGCAGTCGTTCGACCGATGGTCGCAATTGCCGCCCCGCGGAATGCATCCCCTTCGGTACACCTGAATCAGGGAAGATCGTCTGGGAAGAAAGTAAAAAGAGAGAATTTGATGTGTTCTATTAGTTAAGCAGATTTTTTTTTATAATACATCAACGAATTAAAGAACTAGGGGAGTGTAAACCAAGCGCATGTACAATTGTTTCGAACGATTTCCAATAGGTGGCGCAACTGTTTCATGTTTGCTAATTTGAAGCGAATCGTTTTACCAATGGTTGCTGAGGTTTTCGTGCCTGAAAGTTCAGTTTGGTATTTTTTTCACAGTCAGCAGGTATTTATCAATCTTACAATAAAAATTTTGAAAAAAATCATAGATTAAACTTTGGTGCAGTGCATTTAGTACATATTTCTGCAACGACGCATTTAGAAATGTTTCATCTTGTTGTGAAACGACTGGGTTTTGCTTTTGGTGTGTAAGACTATATTGAACAAAAATGATTGATTGTTTATTCGTATCTCTTCGGCAAAAAATTCTACATTATACGCGGTGCCGCATTTTTTATACAAATCTTACAAAATAAACCTACCCCCAGCATGGTTCAGGAAATAGATAATTAACCTCATTCAGCAACACGAGCTAACGAGAAAACAGCACAAATTCCTACATCACAAAACACGTTAATTACATCGTAAATAAGTGCGCACAGATTAAAGCAAATAGCTATTAATCAACGATAAACTGTCACGCGTGTCGACACCGGAAAATGACTAACGCAAATGCGGTATGTCACGCGCGCTAAATTGACGCGCACTTTTCGCTAGCATTCCTGTCTTTTTTCACGTAAAAACCGCAATGTTAAGATGCAAAAATCATCCCAACGCTTCAGCGGTTCAGCAAAGCGAAACCGAAATGATAACGTGAAGCTGAAAATAAGATAGAAATAAATATAAAAAATCGTAAACATAATCACCGCAACGTCAGTAATCCCACCTCGCACATGGCCGGGGTCGCGGATGCCGCCACCGAGATTGGTTCTCCTGTGCGGTCATGGTGTAAATAGAAGCACGCTTTTCATGTACGGTCGCAGGAAAAAGAAAAAACCCAGCAAATAAAAACGCGATAAGCACCGTGTCGAAATATGTGTCAGTTCCAATCAATTTCCACGCCGCCTTCGCTCTTCGTTAGACGGATTTGTGGTTCCTTTTTCTGTGGTTGGTGTGTTGTGGTGGTAGCGTGTGTATGATGTGCCCACCCCCTCCCGTATGTGTGTCACAACTCAGCAGCTTTTCACTCGCGCCATCCCAAACACCAGTGGGTTGGATTAAGCAACCCCGGTAAACCGAAAAGCCCACAAGCTTAACCAATAAGTGCCGACAGTGTGGCGCAATGTGGATAGCGAAGTGGCCAAAAAAAAAGAGCAAACTGAAGCCGTCCAAATAAAAGTGCATGGTAGGATGGTTGTACGCCTACGGCGAGCAGTTTGTGCTCCGTGCAGAAGCGCCAAAGTAAAAACCCTCCACTCCCGCCTGGGCCGATCAAATGCCCAAGGTCAAACTGTCTGTGAGCGGGGCGAAACAATCTGTTTTCGGACGGCTGAAGCTTTCACTGTCAACGCGAGAGAAAGAAGAAGAAGAAAAAAGACGCAGCAAACCAACAAAGCGATAAGGGCACTGGCGAGAAGAGCGAGCGAATAATGGTCACCAGTCGGCCTTGGTCCTTGGAGATTGACGTTTGTTGTTTTGGTCCTCACGGTCATCCCTCTCCAGGGACATTCTAATACGTCGTTCTACTTATCATTATCAGCTTTGCGCGATGAGTTTTGTTTTCATGTTGTTGTACGCCTGCTTTCAGGTCGGTTTTTGAAGATCACTTGGCATTTTTCTGTTTCCAGAGAGCTTTTACTTTTGCCGTCATGATTTCCTGCTGTGTCCGTTCTGAGGAGAAAACAACTTTGCTCCATTTTTCATCCCTCCGTTGGTGAAATGGAATTTTCTTCACGTCCACCGGATTGGTTGTAGTATCGGGTCGTAACACATTCCGTCTTATCTAGTTCCCCGCGGTCTTCCGATTGAAGTGACGGGATACATTTTTACGCGGCGACAAAAACACGCCGGCGAAACACTGGTCCATTTTATTATGCCACACGTGCCATATGGGACGCGACATCATCACCACACGCACGGCTCGATGAACCATCATCTGATATTACTTTATTGGGAAACATCCACTTCAGAATGTTTTCACTAGTTCGCTGGCTTGTTTCAAGTATGTTTGGTTTTCGTGTCTCCCCTAATCGATCCTTCATATCGTAGAAATCTCTGGATCTTCCGCACCAGCGCGACAGGCAAGGAAGGTAAATTGAAAAACTTTCCCTAAACTCTTCGGGGATTTAAGAGGATCTGTCGCCAGATATAGAACGCGTAGGAACTCGAAGCAGATCAGGAAGAGATTTTATTTTGAAATTACCCAAATACAACCTTGCAGGCTGCTTTCGTTGTAGAAAAATTGATTTATAAAGTTAAAATTGGTTGCAAGAGAAAAGATTGAATAGAAAAATAAAGTTACCGATGACCTTTAATATATTTTACATAATAGAAAATATACGAAACATTTGCCCTCAAAAGGTATGTTGGAATGCTTTCGCACGTGCTACAATTGACGTAATCGATCTAAATTGTATAAATCCTCTTTGAAATGGGAAGTGTATGCATTAAGAAATTGTTTTGTAATGCAAATTACATAGTTTGCGAATAGTATTGAATATTTTAACCAAATTGATCTATACAGTTTGCATGCTTTTAGGCGAAAATCGCTTGGATACCGGACCGATCCTAACCAAATTCGGCTTCTATTTTTTAACTGACGATAAAAAAAATCTACAATCTTCTAAAGCTATGGTAGATTAAATTCAATAAGCATTTTCAGCAAAATATTACTAATCATCTACGTAAAACCTTCCAGCCTGGATACAAACTATTGTGCTAAAAGAATACCTCTTCAATTTTGCATTATTCCGGATGAATGTTCTCACCACGAAGTATGCAATCAGCGTTACACATCGTTTAATTTGCTATTTACAGCCGCTTTAGTTATAGGGTTTTAAATTGCTTTCAAAAAGAGTTACGGAAACAAATATTAAATTGTTCTAGAAAAAATGCAAACATGCTTTTAAATGCTGTACTTACTTCGAGGCAGCTCCTTGCAGATAATTTTCCAGCAGTCCATCGTCCGTTAAACTCGCCCGGTCGCTATCCTCCACATCATCTGCAAGTGAGAGAAAAAAATTATATTTTAGATAAAGTATATCACTTCATAACACGTTTGCTCACACCGTGCTGTTGTCGGGATCGATAAATCATACACTTTATTGCTAACGCGCCAACATGATTGACTTCTGCCGTTACGATCAATCTATCCGTTTTCTCCTTCGTCCCGGGAGTGTATGGGTCATCAACGTCGCACAACCAATTTCACTGCACGAACGATCAAACCCGCAACCTTGGCGTTCCATTATGGGCACCGCTATTATGCTTCAATTATCACCCGTCAAATATTCACCGCTCAAATCACTTCCCCCCGCACCGGCTACCGGGCTGTTCGATCAAATTTTTCCCATCGGAAATCACAGGCAGGAAGCCGAGTGAGGGAGGGAAAAGAAAAACAGGCCCAACAAATTTCATATACGCCGGAAATTATCCCGCAACCTAACACCCGCTCCCCCGTGGGTGTAGTTTGGTTTCGCCCGTATGGCTGCGTACTGTCACCCGAGAGAGTGTCGTCCTTCGCTCTCCCTTACGCATGGTTTCAAGCGAGGAAAAAAAGCCCAAATTTGTTGCGAACCGAAGTTAACATCTACTTAAGCGTACAGAGTTATTGATCCATTTCGGAAGCATGCTGGTGGCGGTGGTAGATTCCCCGGGGAGGTGTGGCAGTGTGGGTTGACTTTTGTGAGCTGTAGCACGTCACACTTGCACTTTCTTTTACACACATACACACGATCCCTCGTCTCGTTTTCTCGTTTCCGGACATCGATGTATCGGTAGGCGTTGGTCTCAGGAGTGAGGAGAGCTACTTTTGGATGGCAAGCTTACCATCATCATTCGGATGGATCGTATTTATTGGAAGCACATTTCTTTTACACCACCCTTTCTTATCGCTAACCGGACACAGGGCGGGCACACGCAACGTGCGATGTAATTGAGCATTAAGTTGCCACTAAGCAGCAACGAAGTGGAGGAGGAGAGTCAAAATTGAATGCCTACACACACACACATAATATAACACACGGAATGTGACGAACAGTACGGAGATAAATCGCCAGCCGTTACAACACGCTACACGCTACGCGATGACGTCGGGGAGGTGTGATATTATATTGGTTTCGTGTTTGTTTTATGGTAAGTTTATCGAAAACGTTCGGCTCGAACCAACTGTGCGGTGGATATGCGTTGGATATCAAACTGTGTGGGCGGCTACATACGTCCAGCATTCGACACTGCTGGCATCCACCGTGCCGCGCCACCGATGAGAAAGTGAATCGAGTCACATGTGGAAGCTTTCGTGACCAGTGGCCGTGCGGGTTGATAAGTTTTGAGAGACAAGTTGGGTGTGATCGGTAGGTTCTATAAGAGCATCGAATGTTGGTTTATTTTAGGAATTATTGATTGAATGCTGCAGTAAAATTATAATAAAGCTTAAACAACAGCGTGTTGTAGCAAAGATTGCATACCTTTCAGGCAATGTTCCAATGTTCTAAAAACGGTGTTTTTGTTTCACAAACATATTAACCGAAACAGAAACATATATTCATACACAGTGAGCAGAAACTGGGCTGTTTGGTTTTCAGTAATCTCCCACTAAACCAACCCCCTTAAACCATTGTAAAATATGAATAACAAGCTTTGTACTAAATTTTGTACTAAAAGTGTTTTTTGGCAAAAGATTAACTAGTTCTTAAAATAATTAGATATTTCAGTATTCCGCTGCGTATTGCAGGCATTTAATAAAAAATATGTTATTAAATTACTTACTCTTGCTGTTATAATCCCAAATTATGCTCAATCTATCTTTCGGAAGGATCCAAATTATGAATATTTTGATAGCAATAAAAATTCATTAAAAGACACTCGTTCTCGTTCCAGGAACTAATCCATTTACATATTGTGTATGTGTTTTTCTTCTCTCTTTTTTCTCTGTTATCTTCCCTACCGACGCACGCAATCGATCGTGCAGCAACAGGCCCTCCAACTCCAACTCCAAAGCCGTGCGGCAGCGAGCGCTATCGGTATCAATTTCCCATCAGCGAATGAGTGTTTGCCGTACTGAAAGGGTGTGGGACGCACGCATGCGAAGGGCACAGTTAAGTGATACTGTTAGCTAGGCAGCCGTATCACTCAACAGGTGTCTGAACAAATTTCCAGCTAACTGCCTCCGGTTGAGAAAATGAAAGAAGGCTTTTGTATACAGCAGACTGGGCGTTGCTCCGGGAGTTATCGGAAGGGGATGCCAAATTTTGTGAAGCTTCTTTTATGAATGGTTCCAGCGAGGCGGGTGTTCAAACATGTAGCAAAAAGGGAGATAAAACAATCGCCGATATTTTTATCATACCATGATGACAATCTGGATGGTTCGGCAGCACCAAGGGGAAACGTTTCAAAAACACATTCGGCCATTGTGATTGCGCTCGAGCCAAAGTGATATTTAAAAATTCGCTTCTTTTATGTCGGAAATAGACCCAGTACACGTGTTTTTTTATTCTAACCAAGCACATTTTTTCTATATTTTTCGCATCAACGAAGGCAGCTTATTCAAACCTGAAGAGAGAATGGGGTTGATCAGCAAGACAATTCAGCCTAAAAGTATGCAATGCTCACGTCACAAACGCTTTATCAACGCTTCATTTGTTAGCTTTCAGCGCACTGTTCAGCTTTCACAGCATCATCCAGGTCAGATAATCAAGTTGCTATAGATGAAGATACGATTACCCATTTCAAACAAATAAAAAGAACGCCCACAGCGTCCCAGAGCTTCCAGCCGAAGACGAAGGAAGCCATAAAAGTTAACCTGATTTTATGCACTCAACGCAACCATCACGGCACGGCTTCTTTCGCCGCAAATGGCACACGGCCCACTCGAGAGCAGGCCCTTTCGTCGCCCCGTCGCTCACCGTGCATGCGTGAGACCATGTTTTAAAAGGATGAAGCCCTTATCGCTTCCCGTGTAGAGCAGGACAAAACATAACGTACCACATTAAATCCGTTCAATGGGAAAAGTTTTCGTTCGAAACTAAATTAAAGAGCATCCGAGGAGGGCACACGAGGAACTACTGCGCCACTAAGTCGATTGGCCACCCAGTCCGAGGTCGGGCCTGGGACGTTCGGTTAGGTTCATTGCGCCTACCCACATGCTGTTGGACGATCTAATTTCCAGTTCGCCACGACACCCACATGAGCCGCCTTCGAGCACTTCAAAGCAATCGACCATCGTCTCACGGAATGACTCACTCCCCGTAATTTTGTCAACGCCAGCATAATAATGATGCTTGTTGATTTAACGATATTTGATCCTGCTCGACGGCAAAACCGTGCCGAGTAGAGCAAGGCACACACGACGATCGTGGAAGCATGCTTGCTTGCATCTTAAAAAGCACTCCCTCGAACACCGACAGGGTTTTTTTTGCGAACTTCTTTCACTTTTCCTTTCGTCTAACCCTCCCATCGGGAAGCCGCTTGAATCTATCTTCATTTCCCTCATTTCCTTCCCGTGGCGTGTTTGCTTTTCGGCCTGGTGAAAACTGGACGGCACCCAGAGTGTGCGACAGATGATGATGATGATCCATTTTTATATTTTTACATCCCCAATTTAAGGGTGGCTCGTGAGCGGGAGCTAGCACTTCCTCGTCAAATATTCCATTCGACGAAAGAGAGAAAAAAATACATTCCGCAGAAGCAATCCCGCTGTATGTTGCGTTTTGATGGGATGATGAGAAAATTACGCACGCAAAGTGCGATGCGGCTGGATTATGGAGCAAATTTTGGGAATCACGTTTCTATAATGTAACTCAATTTGACATCCGGTGCTGTGCTGGGCCCTAGTGTTTGATTTTACTTCTGTTTTTTTTTTTTCATTTCTAGGGGAATTTTAGGCTTCGGCAGCTGAGGTTGAAATATAATTATTAAATTGAAAGCGATACACATCGTGATGTGGGTGGGGTTGGTGGAAGGTAAAGGAAAGGTACTTCAAGGAATAAAAATACCTGTAACGTGTGTGACTTTGTCAGGACGGGATACGCCCACTCATTCAACGATAGGAAACCTTTCGGTCGGTGAAATTTAAAACATGTGTTTTTCTCATACAGGTTTTGTACTGTATGTCCCGTAGAAAGAATGATCTTAAAATTGCCTATAGGTGGTGAAGTAAATAATGGATTTTGTTACGATTGTCTTAGTTTGATCATATTTTTCACATGCTAATTTTTTAGATTTAATACATTGTTTTTAAATCCTCAGTTTTTACCTAAACAACACGTTATTTGCATTTTTGTTAAAAAAGTACTTTATGTGTTACAAAAACTTGCTGGTTCGATACGATATATAAATAAAAACGCCTACATTCCTGCAACACGTATTACACCTTCATTAAATCCCTATAAAAAGAATGCTTTTGCATATTAAAGTGGTAAGACTAAATCGACCGACGATCGATAATTACTACCACACTCCTTTCGAACACGAATTTCAGGACTGAATCATCAATCACCGTGTCCCAATTCAGTCCCATATTAACCCAATTATTCGACAATGGTCGTCTAGCAAACGCGTGGTGCTGCGTTTTCAAAC
Organism: Anopheles farauti; assembly: GCA_000473445.2. Taxonomy (NCBI): domain Eukaryota; kingdom Metazoa; phylum Arthropoda; class Insecta; order Diptera; family Culicidae; genus Anopheles; species Anopheles farauti. The sequence continues at coordinate 214,376 of KI915042.1, read as the reverse complement.
TCCCACAAATCAATCCCACCACAACCCACCATCGTTTCTACCCGGTTCAGTTTAATCCCTTCGCTCAGTGCAGTGGCGCAGGTGACTGCGATGATTGCATTGCCCTTTGGTCCCGTCCGACGTACCCAGCGGCCTGTTTGGTGTTGCTTTAGAGTGCAATTTCAATTTCCTCGAACTTCCTGCAACGAACCTGCAAGACGCTGGTGTTGGCTTGAAGTACTACGGACGCCATCTGGTCTTCATCTATTACCCTCTGCCTCCGGTCTGGGACGTGGTTGGCGTCGTGCTCGTACCGGAAACTTCATTTATTGCATCCTAGAGCGAGCTGCCCAAGGGACGGGCGATGCCAATGGTTACAATGCGGACGATTTAACCCAAAGGCACCCATTAATTGAGCCCGTTCTGGAACGTGGAAAGTGTGTCACCATGATCCAATCGGGATTTTAAAAATCTGTTAAGAAAAAGCTCTTTGCCTTGGCCACATAACGCCGCAGTGTCGCTACTGGGGAAGCATTACGTTGATTAGATCATAACAAATGCCGACTTTAATGGTGGAAACTCGTACGAAGCACTTTGCTGGGCTGGGCAAACATAAAACGGGTTGTTGTGTTTTTGCAACACTTTTGATTAATTTTTAATTTTCATATCTCAAAGCCGACCCAATTTGTAGCATTTATCTTGCGAAATTGCACTTTGAGCCACTGTTTGTATAAAAGTTTAATCCTTACTGTTCACCTTCGTGCTGAACCGCAGCCTAAAAATCTCACCAATGGTTAGCAATGTTCCAACCAAAACTCCAAATTGCACTGATACATTTATCCCTTTTAAAGAATGAGCTCTCGGTTTAATTCTTCACCCGTTTCGTACGTAACGTTCAGACTAGAATCGGATTGGGGTTTTTGATGCCAGCACGATAATCCGTTTCTACCCTGCCCCAGTCCAGACAAAACCCATTACCATCGTGTGCTACACCGGAAGTACGCAACCTCTGCCCTTGCACCGTCCAGATTCATCGTAGCCAGCTAGCTCAGCGATCCGTGCACAAGAGCGGCCTTGTTTACCCACCCCATTCTAGACGCCATTATTCAAGATTGGTCCATGGATCATCGTTTGCACAAGCGTGACGGCGTATTGTGTTGGATTCGGGATAGCTTTCTTTTATTTCCTCCACCATTCATCGACCGTAAGTGATAGGAGCGAATATCAAGCGAATCGCAGGAAGTGTCGGATTTGATTTGTTAAATTGATAGCGAGAGGGGTAGTGTTGCACAAAAGGTATGTATTATTGTCGTTGAATGAAGGAATGAACTTGAAATAAGTATTAAAGTACAAAGCCCAGCTATATCTACTGGGATTAATATTTTTTTAAATATAATGGAATGATATCGTTAAGCAAATTGTATACATTAAGGGGCATATTCTTTCAACCATCTTAAATGTATGCAATTCTGCGTTTTTCACTTTGAGGATTGTTTGAAGATTTGTACGATTGTTTGATGATTAAATTGTTTGGGGGATTGCATAAGAGCATGATATATAAATATAATAAGTTAGACTTTATATTTATCTTTTCATAAACTCATCACAATATACGATACAAAGGGAAAATGTTCAAACAAATTATCTTATTCAAACGTTAACAAAGAGCCAAAAGCTTCCGATTCCCCACCACATTCTTTACTAACTTAAGTAACAAGAGCATAACACTCCCTCTCTTGAAAGACTCCCAAATCTCTCGAGCAAGCACCAGGACGGTGAAAGCACTCAACAAACGCAAAGCAAACACACTCAAGACGCAACAGTGCTGAACAGCGGCAGCCAACGTTGATATCGTGTTTCAACGAAAATACATTCGCCCATCGACATGTTCGACTTTTCACCCGAAACTTCAAACTCTTTCCCACTGTCCACGCTTGCGTTCTTCAAAATTCAGATAGCCATTTCCATCGGATGGACCCGATGGACAAAAATTACCTTCACCCAAGCTGACAAGTTAAACACTACAACGCGGGACGCCTGGACGCCTGGACAATGTCAGTCGTCAAGTTTCACGTCGAACCGTGGACGAACGGTGAAAGCTCGAACCTTTCCCGAAGAAATCGGTTGATTGATTTTCCAGTCACGCAGTGACAAGCTCCGGGACCGTGTTGAACTAACTCAATCAAGCACAGAAACACAGAAACACACACACACACACACCGTTCCAAGAAAGTGCCTCAACTTTGTGCGTCCCTAACGAAGTCGATAAAGATGCCAGCAGGTGATAGTTGTTGCGCGCACCTGAACATGAAACTTATAATCACTTCAGGAAGCTTCTTCTTACCGAGCGCACGGGACCGGGTATCGATGACATCCTGGAGATTCATCCAGTGCCGTGACTTAAAAAAACCCCGGGACACTCCTTTTACCCTGCCATTTCCACCTTTTACAAAGTGTTTTCCGGGCTAATCGAATTACCATCGTCATCAACACCGACAGCAAGCTGCATACGTAATTAAACAATGGTCGTACACATCTCCTCCGCTCTCTTCGGCACTATTTTCTTCTCAAACTATTTATTTACGTATCATAAACCACCCACTCCGGGAAAGCAAACCTTGCGTGCGGCTGGGCCGTACCAGGTTTCATTATAATTTATGCCGCCATTTCTCACACTGCGGGCGGCGCCGGGCGTGAAGCGATGAATATATTACCATTCCCAACTTAAAGGCGGCCACTTATTTTTTTCTGCTGTTTTACATGCTGCACGTAACAATGTAGGAATAAAATGGTTCCGGGTTGTGATGGTTTTGTTTTTGCTGCAAGCGCTTACAAGGCATGACCTGGCACAAAGGTACCATAAATATTAGCGCACAGTAACGTGTAGTGTGCATCTCGCCCTTGATGATGCGACATGGGTTGTAAAGTTGGTTCGTGATTGAGATAAACAGCTCGAGCGGCGAAGGTAATGGAATTATTGGTGTTCTCGCCGAGTGGCTGTAAAAGGTAAACCATATGGTTTAGTTTGCAAAATTGTAATTCGTTTCCTCCGCGATGGGTTCGGTTGGGCTCTTTCCAGATGGGCTTGGAATCTAGTTATGCCAAGTGCAGAAGGACGGTAGTATAGAAAATTTACAAGCATTTGTACTTTACGCTACTTCAAAACATAAATTATATTTTTTTTAACAGATACTAAGGATTGTTCTTTGTGAGACAAGTTTGTAAGTCGAGTTTTGTCGACATACAGTCGACATTCAAATTGTTCTGTAATTCGTCTCGTCTCTTGGATTGTTAAAAATAAATGCAAAACTCTTCAATAAGATGCTCTTTTCGTACTTCTTGCTTCACAAAAACTATTGTTGACTTCACAATATCTTTCCCCAGTGCTCTATTTACACCCGCACAGTGTTCCGGCTCACTACCAAACGAATGACACATGGAAGATGTGACACACCACTAAGAAGCACTAGAGCATTTTCCCGTCCCCATAAGGAACATGCTTCCGCTGATGCAGATCAGCAGCGATCCGAAAATAGCACTCCATTAAAATATCCACCACACTACATAAATAAGGTCCATAATTCGCATTGACAAGCCGTCCCCAGTCCATCGTAAAGGTCAAATTGCCAAAAGCCCGGAAGCCAGGGAGAAATTCGCTGTCAAATATTCGCCGAACCGTACAATCGAAGCTCATAAATTATTCATCGCACTGCTCTCTCTCTCTGCTGGCCGCTAATTTCGTTCCTCCGGTTCGGTTCCTCAAACGGTCCGTTTGCGCACGGGGCACATGTATTGGGGGTTATACCCCCCCCCCCCCCCCCCCCCCCCC
>KI915042.1:178343-210468 GCA_000473445.2 Anopheles farauti | reverse complement strand
CCCCCCCCCCCCCCCCAATCACCGGTTTAAATTGCAACGATATTAAACAGTGCGAGTGGCAGTAATGGGAAAATCAAGTAAACAAGTAAGTAAAAATGTTTCTATCTATTTTTCTCTCCCCGGTTATGGGGCATTCAGAAGCCAGGCAAAAGTTTAAATTATGTTTTGCTCGCTTTACAGGTAATCCACAGAAAAGTTGCTCCCAGTTCACGCTGCACCGGGCGTGCAAGCGGAAACGGAACAAAACGAAAACAGCTCCACACCAGAAATAGGTTGACATACAATTTTTCTCCATTTTCCTCCGGGATGTCACGGTCATGTGGAATGGAGAAGGAAAAAAACGACAACATCGCACAAGCACTTGCGCCCGATGTCCGGTCCATTTTTTTATTTGTGTTTGCAAAACAATGCTACAGCCCTTATTTGTTCGCTCGCTTCCATCTTGCCGACGCGTTGACGTGGCTTCCGGTGTTGCCGCTGGAAGCACACACGCACGAACGCACGCACGCACGCACAGCTGGAAGGAAATTGTAAAACCATGTCCAGCTGGTCGGCTGGACGGGTGGAGGATTCCCATCCCGCGCCGCTTCGATTATCGGCATGCTCGTCCGGTTCGGTAAACAGTTTACCGTGCAGCAAATGATCCCGTGTTGGTGAGGCTCGCTGCACTACATCACTATAAATTGACCGCCATTTTTTTTCCTCTTTTTCTACCATGCTCTCTACGCTCGATCTAATCTGAATCGCTTTCCTCGTACGCTTGCTAATTTACCACCGTGACCACCAAGAACGTGTCGTCCGAACGCGTGCGAATAGAGGAAAAAAACCAACCGATATCAAACTCAATTACGTCCACAAGTACAGTGGCAGCCCCGATGCTGCTGCTTTAACCCCAAGTCCACCCCAAGGGTTGCCGGAAATTAGCCCCTGTTTGACGCATCGCGTGTGTGAAGTAGCAGCACCAGCACCAGTGGCAAACGTTGTTATTTATCTTAAAGCTCATCCGCGGGTGGTGCAAAGCGAGGGATAAAGTTAGTCCACACTTCATGGCAGGCAACACTCATAGCGCAGCCTCACTGTGGAAACTTTAATTGACCCACTCGGCACGCATTCACCGGAGAGCGAGAGACCGGTGGAGCGCGATAGAGGTTATATCTTAGGATAAGAAATAGATAACAAAGTAGGTTAGAAAATATGACGATTTAAGCTTTTCGAAACAGAAATATCTAGTTTGGGTGAACATTTTCTTATCACAATTAAAAAATAATATTCAAAAATTTTGTTAGTGCTTCTACACTTATTTGTAATTGATTAAAATTTCTCATCGGTTTCTATAATATTAGGTAAAATATTTTCAGTTTTCTATTCAACAAAATTAAAAAATATAATAAATTTATTTTGGCACAATTAAACATGAACACTGGTTACACGTTCACTGGGTGGAACTTTTCAGTGAACCATTTCCAAAACATTTCTGCTAGTTGAATGATCAACACAAGCCTGCTGTGTGGCAGGATGACAAGCTTGAATAATTAAACTCATAAATCACTTAAATGCTTCCGAATGCACGCTGGTTAGCGATGCTTAACGCCCGAAGGTATGTAATCTGCAATCAAAAATACATCTCTACAAGTGGAATCCGCTGCCGGTTGTGCGCACGCTTCATGCGAATTAAATATTAATAATTTTTGCAATTTTGAATTGCTCCACCGGAGCCATAATATACCACGAAGCTCGTTTATCTCTTTCCAACATTTCTAAGCTCATTTTCAAACCCATCCACCGCGGGCGCGTATTCAGCGAGCACTAGCACCAACCGGATGGCGGATATTACACTACCGGCAACAATCGTAACAATGGTTTGTTTCGTAGCGCGCTCATGCCACCGTGCCGGGTGCACCGGAGCGGACAAATAATAAATTTAATCACAAAAGTCACTGGTGGGCCTCCCGTTTTTTTTTTCATTACTCGCCCTTTCACTATCCCGGGGTGCACAGAAAAACACGCTTATGGAAAAGTGGGAGCGGAACTACGGCAACGACTATCCTACGCCGCCGCTTGGGAAACGGAAGAAAACTTCCTCGAGACAGCACGGCACTAGTTATCGGTGCCCCAGATAAGTGGCTGCTTCAGGAGTGGTGCCAGTGCTAGCTGCGCTTCACATAGTTGGCCGGGTGTCATCCCATTCCCGGGAGGGAAGGGTGTATTTTTTTTTGCTTCCTCTTCTGCCCAGTGCATCATTATAGCACAAGGAAAACTCAACCACGCCGAGGACGTTCCATTCTTCAGCGTTCCGCTATTGTGTGAAGGCTTTGCTCCAAAGGCACCTAGCAACTTGCTACTACAGTATGTAATTTTGCAAATTTTACATCCCACCTGTGATCCCCTACGTTAATCATGGTACGCACCGTGTTTTGAGCGTGGAAGTCCATTCGAGAGCTGATAAACGAGATCGCTTTACCAGGGTGTGCGTCGCGTGTAATAGTCATTAGTCTGTCGTTAGCCCAACGCGTTGGCATTCCCGAGCGTACCTTCCTTAAGCCGTTTGAAGTCGCGTCACGGTGCCTCGCAGGGCATGATGATTAAATTGCATCGTCGTGTTTCCATCCAATCCTGATGCGCGTACGCTTCTACTCAACATAGCTCGCTAAGTTCCCCTAACAAGCGAACGATACAATATCCTCCTTGCGTGCTAGAAAACCCGAAGGCTCTATTGGTGAACGGATGCAAACATCCTTGCCCATTCCGAGTAAGTAGACGACGCGGACACAATCTTCGACAAGATATTTCCATTTCGTGCCACCCTTCCCGTCCGCACACGGTACGGAGCGCTTGGTTTGGTGGTTTGTGATGTGGATAAATTTGCACTGATTAGAACACCTGGTAGCTAAATATACGGCAGCTTCTTATTCATATTTATAGACACGTCAATTGACGCGATTCCGTTTCGTGATGTGGTGCTAAAATTGCAATTCTCGGACTCGGAAACAATTCCGAAATAGACACGTCGAAAACGGATATGGTTGAGAGACGATCAGACGGCGTAACGTTTTCGGTTTTTTTTCGGTTTAACCAACGCCTAAATGTATGCAATCGAACTATGATGAGAGTGCTTTTTAGTACAGCTTTAGTAATTACGATCGATTTAAAACATTTTTTGGCTTCGAAACATTAGACACAATTTTATCCTGCAATCCTGTCAAAATTAAATACGTTAACAAGCGCTCGGAACAAAATTGGATGTTCGTTCTTGCAAATCCAATTCAAAATAATGAACCACAAACACAAACAGGTTCAAAGGTATGCATGTATTTTGTGTCCCCTCTCGGATGGCTCATTCAAAAAAAGACATCCCCGCAATAACTTGGAAATGATCTTTTAATCTCACCTTCCCAGCCGGTGCCACCGAAAAACATCCGTCCCGTGCGCATAAAATCAATCACGGCGCTTCTGGTGGCACCCCGAGAAGCTTCAGGTTAATCTATTTTTCGATTTTACGTCTTTATTTGATCCCTCGTTGCCTTGCCAACGAGGGAGGGAGGGACGAGTGAAGTATGTTTGTGTTGTTTGAAGCGAAGGATGTCTACGTTTTTTTTTTGTTATTATTGTGTTTTTCCTCCAGTGAGCTGACCGATAAATTCATCATTATGCTCTACCGAGCGAACAGGTCTGCCTCCTCCTTGTCGATGTGCCGAGTGGAATGGTTATTTTTCAAATTTATTTTCCCATCCCTGCGATCCCTCTTGGACGCGGACGCGGGTCATAACGTTATTGGTTCGGAGAAAAGCGTCCCGGTACCACCCAATATGGCACGCGAACACTCCAGCGAATGTTCATTTGCACATTATTCATCCTGCGGCTTGCTGGCGGTGTGTTTTGTTTTTTTGCACCTTTTCCTCGGCCAAGTTGCCGCGCGATAGCAACAAATAAACTTCGGATCGGTTCGGACAGTAGCGACCAGGCACGGTGCCAAAGCTCCTAACATAGGGAAGGTCGCTCGGACAGTGAAAATTGCTCCCGCTGCCAAGGCAAATGAAAATTGATTTATTGGAAGAAAACCTTCGCAGACGAGCGGAATACTAATGAGTGATTATTTGAGCTCTTTCTTTCAAGTTTGCACAAAATCGGTTTGCCATCGTCAAATGTGGGACGCATCTCCCACTGGGACCTGGAAACGTTAATTTTTATCAATAAACATCTTGCAAACACAAAAAGTTCATAAACGTTTTGAATTTCGTAGCCATTTTTTCAAACGTGAATCGTCGCTGGATTTGCTACAGGCCAATCCACCGGAAGTAGCCCACCGACCGTAACTCTGCACAAACAAAAAATCACGTGCCCGTTACGAGCGATGACTTATCGGTACATTTTGAAAGGGAAGCCAACCAAAAGTGTAAATACCACGCCATCGCACTGTGGTTTTCATTGGAAAACGAGGGCAATTATTTTTAAAATATAGCATGAGTGGCGAAAAGAAACGTGTTGTAAAAGTATTTAATTCCAACGCATCCTACGCTGATGAATTTTTGTGGCAAACCGTTGCAATCATTAAAGCTGGAGTTCGATATGCGAGGATTTTGTATTTTTCTGTTGTATCAGCTACTACCACGAAGCGGTTCAATCACTCGAATGAATCTAGCAAGCTCTGAATTGGAGGGAAGCACTCGTTAGGGCGGATTTGCTGATGCGGTGTGCTGATCAGAAACGTTATTGATAAGCAGCATTTGACCGAAAATATACACAAAACAGTATTTAAAAAACCTTTTTTGAAGGTATGCACCTAAATCTGGCCAAATTTTGAAGGTATGCACCTAAATCTGGACAAAACCACAAACAAGAAAAATTACAAATATCTAGCTTCATTGGCATAACACCTCCCGTTTCCAAAGCTATACGGTTCGAGTCTTGGATGAATTTGCGCCTGAAAGTATGCAGCGCTTGTACAAACAAATTTTAAAATATGTTGCGCCTATTTAAGATGAAGTATTGCCTTTCATTTCCAATTTTCAATAGCAACACTTTACTTCATGAACGTGAATGCGTGAAATAAATGTAATATACAATTTTTAAAATGAATAAAAAATGAAGTTTTTAGTATTCTTAGGGACAGATGAAACAAACAAATGAAAACTTAAACACTTTTCGTGGACGTTTACAAGGAGATGTATTAATATTTGACTCCTATCTAACGGGATTTCAAATATTTAATGCATGAAATTCAGGAAACAGCTTGCAGCCAACTAACCTTTTCGAACCCCATTTTTTAAAACGTATTTTAAAATTCAGTGGGATTGATTTAAAACGTGATTTAACCAATTGTCTAACCGCTCACTGAAGCTTACTATTAGATTTACGGCCAGCAATAATAACCCTTCAATAACTTGGCCCCATCCCACACGACGGTGTCTTCACCTCATCAACACGGGGCTCAACCCGACCGCCTTCCGGTCCGTAAATGAGCCATCAATCAAGCTGGGAAACGGTTTACGGCAAAGGACACGGTTCGATGAAATTGGTTCATCAAAGCACCGGATGGCACCGTTCGATCACTTGCGGCCTGTCCATCAGGTACGGGAGGTTTGTTTTCTTTTTCATTTCGGGATACCGATTTACGTCAACTTAGTGTCAAAGTCTGAGTTTAGTGACGCACTGCTTTGGCAGAGATTCGGAGAAGGGAGAAATTACTGTCGCTAAAATGTGTTATAGCTTTCCGTTGCTTAAGCGCAATAAGTGACCAAAATGGACGGTTTGGTGAAGTGGCTATAGGGGCCTTCGGTGAATTTTATTCCTTTTTTACTCACGGTTTCCGGGTAGAAAAAGACGTGTTTATTCAATATTTCTTTTGTTTTGCTATAAAATATTAAATAAGCTCAATAATTGTTAAAATAAACACGAATATATCACTACAAAACGTAAGCATCAAATTCATAAGAAACAAGTCAGTCCTTCATGCCAATCCTTAAGACCGTGCTGAGCTGTCTTCTTGCATGATTTAGTTTTGCACATGAGTTAGCCGAAATAGAAACCCACTCAAAGCTGCCCACTCCCTAAGCCGATGGGGCAACCGAATCGAAGTTGATGTATTTTTGGTTGATAAATTCCCTCATCATCAATGCGTGTGAATTCGTGTGAACAGGATCTCTCGCAAATGGTAAGCCTACCTTGACCTCAACGCACACACACGAAAAGAACCATTGATGCATCATGGGAAAGCGTGCTTTTCCACTTCTTTTTCCCGCTGACTGTTTCGTGCCGAGAGTGAAAAGCACAATTTATCCAGCGTCAGCTGTCGGTGACGCCGGCCAAAAGCTACTCCAGGCGCTACTTCTAGGATGTGGTTCGACTCATGTTTCCTGTCACTGGCAGGACATTTTTGGAGCCGATGATATGATGACGAAGCGATCCCGAGCTGAGGAGCTCGTAGGAGGAGAATACACACTCGTAGAAGTCGTCCTCCGGCAAACGACCTTTCCTTTCCGGAACGCGCACCGGAAGATGACTCACTTCCTTTTTTTTTTTCCATTCGCCATTCGGCGAATGTTTAAAAGCGCTGCTCGCGAGTTGTGACGAACCTTCCGGGCCGTGAAAATTGATCCCCCAAAACAATGCGCATCCTCTCCCGGAGAATGGAGAAGGAGAGGAAACTGTCGTTGTTCCCCTTGCCTAAAAGTCCACAGGAAAACGATAATTCATAATCGTTCAATTGCTGTCCGAAGCAATTTCATCCAACAGCCACGACTCGGCGGGAGCGTAATAAACAAGCGACTTATTGTTCTGAAAAGTCAACCAAACTTCGGACGGTTGGAACGAGCCAAGCCGGTTTCGGTTTCCCCGGTGGATAATCTTGCAACCAAACTGGAAAACAACGCAAAAAACTGAGCTGGAAAAGGTTAAGAAAAATGATGCAATCATTCAATGTCGTTTGAAAATTCGGTCCAAAGTACGGGAGGATGGGAAAAGTAAAGAAACTGTGCCATATTCGCTGTATACTCGAGCCCGAACAAAGAGAACATCCTTTTCGAGCGCGGGTTATGATGAGTTAGTGTGTGATATACAGAAAAAAGAACAAAAGAAAGCGCCTGTTTATGAGCGCTATATACTTTTGATATGCCAATTGCAGATACCTAGCACCCGGTTCCAGAAGCCAATTAATCTTACACGTACGGATTTTGTTTAATTTCCCCCGAGTCATGGAAAAAGATAAAGTTTAAAGATGATTACACGCGGCAGCAATTGAATGTTATCGTTTTAACACTCGGGCAACATAAAAATGACTCCATGTTTTCGAAGTGTTTTTAAAGAGTTGATCGAATATATTTTGAACAGTTTTGTGTTTGTAATTAATTTTATCAACTTTCAAGTTTATACATTTGTTTACTATAGTTAAAGCACGATCTATAATTTTGTTCATCTAATATTTATCAACAACTTAATTTTGTTATTTAAAAATGGTTTAGAAAATTTATATCAATTTTATAAAAAGTCTAAAATTTACTCGTCGTGAGCTTGGTACATCCACTTGGAACAGAACATCATTGTTGTTATCATTGTTATCAATATTAAAAAGATATTTCCATCGCTCTAACTCCATGAACTCTCTAAAGCCTCTACCAACGCCTACTTGCACTTCTCACCCGGAAAGGCAAAACCAAACAGACTGGAAGCAGCGAATATTTCCACCCGGCACCGGTTATGAGATTTTCGCGAACCACCAAAAACGGAATTTGAATATCGTTCATGAACCCCACGCAATAAATAGGGAAACCATTTTATCAAGCACAGATTGCATTACATTCTGTCTGCACGCACGTTTGCTCCTTCGCTTCGCAAACAACTCCACCACGGATGGCAGCTACGAAACGGCTTTGTTTAGTATTCTTTTTATTTTTGCTTTTTACACCAGGTTTCCACGGAGACCCATGTTTCGATGAAGTGGGGCAGGCTTCAAACTTTCAACTCCAACGCAAAACCAGTTTAAAAACACCGTCCATTCACCGCCACTTCAAACTTAATATATTTGCAGACGCAACAGCAAACCGTACAGACGAATCCTTCACTTTGACACTTCGTTAGAGGCACCTGTAACAAAAACCACCGTAAAACTGGTTTGCGTCGTCTATTTTATTTTTTTTACTGCGGTAAAAGTTTTCCTAGGGAAAACTTTTTTGACGAAGGTACGAAACACGTGCGTTCGGTGTTTTCTGGTAGTTTCATTGTTGGGTAAAGCTTTGCACAAACAAACAAACAAAACAGGCAGGATCGCCTCCCAACCGCTGGCAAACATTAATTAACACCGTGGTCAGAGTGGTATGAGAGATTTTTGTTTCTTCCCAAAGGAGAAACCCCAAAAGAAAGCGCGATAAATAGCTCAATTAATAATAAGTGATCTTGCACATACGGACGAAAATCAACCTTGGAGCAGGATACGGTACGGGCACAAAGGCACGTACCTGAACCAGGATGATGAGCCAGAGCCAGGATCGCATTTCATTTTTGCAACAAATAACGCAAGATCAGCGCGAGGCGACGTCATCCCCTCCTGCTGATGATAAATGCTGCGGGGATTAATCAATCTTTTCTTGAGACAGTTTTTGATTTGGGTTTTGGCGGTAAACTATCATTAGTTTTTGATTGTTAAGTTACTAAAGATTATCTCCATTCCACATTTATTATAAGAAAACACATTTACACTATACGCTGAGAAAATTGGAAGTTCAAAACCTGGATTCGAACTCACGCCTTTGGAGATGGGAGTCCATCGCTCTAGCATAAATGCTACAAAGCTTGACAGCTCTAATACGGTCAAAACGTATATAAAAGCTACTGTTGAAAGCAATTTCAAGCAATCATGCAATAATGCTGAACAAATCACATGATTCAATTAAAAATATGCACTTTATGTGATTCGTTTTCAAAGAAAAATAATAACGAAATGCATATTCGTCTCATACTCGCCGACAACGCAAACCCAATAAGCAATCGTATGTGGCAAAGCTACGCTTCCATCGAACGCCACTTTTTGCAAAAACCCATTTCGAGCGACATCCGAACCGATACGAGCTGCAAAATCGTCGTCTTGTTCGCCCGGCTTCACTTTACTACGGATTCTATTTACAACGCATCAGGATATTTGGCGCCGGCGGGATGATGGGATGGGACAAGGTTCACGGTGACCCGTCGGTCCCAAACACGTGTAAATCACTTAGCGAATGCTTGTTCGTATTCATGTAATTTGTTCACATTATAATTTTCACCCATTTGCTTTGCGCTGACAAACTCAAACAGTGAGTGAGGGTTCCCGATTATCCGATTGTCTTCGGTTCTGGATTTGTTCCGTTTGTCTTATCGTCTGTCTGTTCGGCTGTCAAGATTCCGCTGTCCAATTTACTTGGCGAAACAGGAACGCTTGACGGTCCCCAAAATGGACGCTATTGGGAGAGCCAGAATTTTCTTCAATTACGCTCATTTTATGCTCCGTTCCCTCCCACATTAACACAATCGATAATTGAATCATTCTTGTAGGCGGTGTAGCCCAGCTATACTTAGCCCACTGCAGGTGGGTACGTAAAAACTAACTTCCTTCCTTCCTTTCCACGGCGCTAGAGAACACGAATAATTCATCCAAAACTTTCCACACCACAATTGTTCACAAGTCGAGGAGGGGAGGCCGTTTCGAAATAGAACCTGTCACTAGCCAGAGTCGACTGCCGAACCAAGGGCGAAAACTTCTCGCCAAACCATGCCGGAGAAAAGTAAAATAAGCGCAAATCGTGTGGTTTGCAGGCTGAGATTCTGAATTTAACGTTTCAAATGAAGCCGAAACCTATAATCGATTTTAGTACCGTGTATGGCATTGAAATTCGTGCACGGTTCGTATTGTGAAAACTTTCAATTTCCACATAGTACACAAAAGCGCAGAAAGCTAGACAATCGATCAGTCTCATACGTACTAACTTTTGCCCTCAACCACATTTATAAGCCCAATTTAACTGACTTCATTACGGGTTGGCGTCCTTTTTTTTGTGGCGAATGAATACGATCATTTCCTATATTGTGTGTGTGTGTTTTTGAAACGTTTCACAAACCATCATGCAAATGAGATATCTGCTCTATAAATCTCTCCTTAATCCATCAAGGATAAGCGTTTCAAGAAAATGAAAACACCACACCCGTATGGATGATTATTTCTTCATGCATTAAGTAAAGTATGGAGCTCCTATGGAAAAAATCGTTTGTACGACAAGCTTTACGAGCGTTTATGGTATTTATAGGCCATTAAATTGTCGATAGACAAGCTGCTAAGCAAATGAGATCGGATTTAAACCAAGTTGTGGCAATTATAACAGGGATTTACAGAAAATAGTTTGATTAACTTCTATTTTTATTTATCATTTTTATTAGAAAATGATCATGAAAAAAAGGATACAGACATGTTGCTTACAGTCAAGACTTCTTATTCTAATATATGCTAACGGCAGAAAATACATTGTCATCAATGTTTGACAGTCTGTTGTGCAGAACCTCTAGAAAAAAAACCCCTTTTTCCTAGAGCAGATCTTATCTGGCAACAAAGTAGGATAAAACGCCCAAAATGACGACGATAAACAAGGCACGAATGAAGGCGACCTGTTCTTCCCAGACACCATTTACAGCATGCGAAACACGTCCGTCTATAAAGTGTACTTTACATCGTTCGCTTTTTCGCGTGATCCAACGTGCAACGCACATCCCTCGCATACCTATTCAAAGCGTCGTGAAAAACACTCACTTTTCACCGCACAACACGGTGTCTTTAACACTTTAACCGATGGCAACGGGCGCGCGCGTACCGCGACCATACGTTCCAGGCAGTTTCGTGCCACAGTTTGCCTCGTTGTGGCACCGACCCGGTGGAATAGGATAAATATTTACGCGAAAGATAGCAGCCAGCAGCCAGGCGGGCTCAACGTGTACGTATCGGTTGGAATTTCCACCAGCACCACCACCACCGCCACCGCAACCAAGCACGAAGATATACCTTCCGCAACATTAAAGCCATTCATAAAATTCCACCAAAGGCGCCACAGAGCGAGGGAAAGCGTGTGCCGACCAGCCGCACATCATTCGGGGCTTCCCTGCTTGGCTTGTTTTGTGCTGCCGACGGGTGACCAGGCGCCTCCATCAGATTTCATCGACCGTGAATGATGGGTCGCAAAACCAGCGCTGTGGATGGGTGGGTGGATCGCCGTACAGGCCGGCTCGCTGGCTAGCTGGCTGGCCCGATAACGGGGCTTCGAAATTCATTACACTTGCCAGCGAAGCCAACTGCTTTAGCTTAAACGATAGCACAATTTGTTGCGGATAATCTTTAACACACAAACTGACTGGTGAGTGTGAGTGGTGTTAGCAAGAATAAAGCAAAAAAAAACACTTAAGTGGATTTTAGAGTGCCTAAAGGTAGACAGTCCGAAATCCATTATGACAACGAGACGTCCATTATGGAAGTGGTTTTTTGGTTTAGGGAAAGCTGGTGGTGAGATGTATTAGAGCCAGTCCACAAAAACTGGAATCTTTTTGGCTAAACAATTGCACACAAAATATGCGTAATAAATATGCAATTTGCTTTGAGTTAATTATTTTGTTTGAAAATCATTTAGCTATTGTAACGAAATATCCTGACATTCCATTTACAGCGCAATAATTGCTTGAGCGATTTTGTTTCTTTTTAGTGGATTTTTTTGCACAAACTTAAAAAAATGGATAGCGATGAAATGTACACAATTTTATGTACGAAATCAAGAAAGTTAATTTTGCGTTTGAGTGATTTGAAAACATTTTTTCTCGTTCATTAAAACCCGTTAAATAAATTTTAAAAATATATCAAACCTTTCTTGGCGGTACTTTTGATAAAATTTTGTATAAAAATTTGTAACGAAAAATTTTTATATTTTATACAACTAATATTTATAGGTCTTTGTTCTTTTAAAAAAAAGGTTTGGCTTTGTTCTTTTAAACTCTTCAGTTTAGATTTTCAAATATATTACAAAATTGCACTCATGCCACACATAGTAAGCCATGCCTTTACATTTTGTCCCGAAACATTTTGTACCATTTTGGCGAGCGTTAAAGCAATTCGATAACAGCGTGAAAATGTGCTTCAAAAAAACTTCACCGTTCGGGATGCTTTCGGGAAAAACTTTCCCCCGAAAAACTAGCGCCAATCGCAAAAAAAAGGGGAAGAGCAGCAGGAGCAACTTTCTCCCAGCCTGCCCCGCCCGTGGGCAGGCGGCAAAATGCGAAAAATTGCCCGGAAATTATTGCCCTCCGCACGCTCAGCACCCACCAACCGATCCACCGTTTTATTAGAACTTCCTGGCGTCCTTTCGAGCACTTTTTTTGTTTGCTTGCCTGCCTGCCGGGCATTCAACAGTTTGCTGACACAAAAGTGGCACAATCACACACACCCACACACGCACGCACACTCGCGAGGATACATCTGATGGAGCTGCTGCTGCTGCTGCTGCTGCTGGGTGGATACTAAAAACTTCACCCACCGCTAAGGGGTGTGGTGTTGCAGCAGGCTTTCCGGAGACGTGAGTGTACTTCTGGCGGTTGCAACACGGAACGCCACCATATGGTGGCGAACTCGGTTGAACGCAACCGAAATGGATCCAGCTCGAGGCTGGGAGAACGCTGCCAAATGTCTGACACCGTCCATCGTGCAAGATAAATGAGCTACAGCGATTAGACACGTCCCACGTGGGCTCTGCACGGCTACTTACCCTCGAGCAGGTTAGCGGCGGGGACCGGGTAGCGTTCCTCCGACTCGTACAGATAGTTGCTGGCCCCGTGCGCTCCGGCGATGAACGCGATCAGCAGACATATTAACAGTCTTCCCACCGTGCACTTATTCATCTTGGCTCATCCACGGCCACGGGGTGTCGAGGTGGTGTTGTTGGGGGATTTTTCGTTTGCTGTTTTGCGGCTTGACACACTTCACACGTCGTCGTCGTCACCTGCACCGACAACAACCTACGGGCTTATCTTAATTGGTAACCGGAAATTGATTTCTTGCCGTTTGTTTGTTCGTTTGTTTGCCCGGTTTTGACGTGCGTGGCACACTGAACGAAAAGCGGGGGGAAAAATTGGCACACTACGATCCGGCGGTAAACACTCGGCCGTTAATTTAAAATCCGCACGTGGACACGTGTTTGACTCGGGAGCGTGCAGGCGTCGAAATGGGTCGCGGATTTGGTGGGTAACAGGTGGTGGGAGCGCCTCACCCCACACACGCACACAAACACGCACACACGCACACAATCACACCCACAAACTCTGGTCGGTGCCTGGTGAACCAAAAGATGCCACTCGCAGTCGAACGGCAGTCAGAGCCAGCGCAACCGCAACACACTTCCGAGAGCCACCGGTTCCGAGAGCGAAATGATGGGACACCGATGGTGGCACGTTGTTCTTATATAGAGCCACTCGACTCGACGCCTCGCCACAGGCCGGCTTCCCGCGCGTCGCTGCCGCTGAACGTTGTTCCCCGGTGCGAGGAGTTTGATGCTGCTGCTTTTGCTGTTGCTGTTCGCGCTTCTCTTTCTGTTACACACAAACACACACGCACACACACACGCACCGTCTCTTATCGGCAGTGTTGTGGGCTCCCCCGCACGTTAATCTTTGCTAGGGTTCCCAACGCAGCCGAACCGGTGCCGAGCGCGACCCGAAACGACCGACATCCGAGCCGACCGCACTCAAACACACACGGGGACGGTCGGTTACAGTCGTTGTCGCAAAGTTGTTGTTGTCGCTCCCTCGCTGTGCTACTACTTCCACGCAGTACGATTTGGCGTGCTTTGGAGGTGAGAAGTTTGTGGCAAGGACTGTAGCTAGTATGCGTTTTAGTAGGGTAAGTGTACCGGTTTTAAGAGGGTTTATTTAATTACTCAAAGATTTAAACAGGAAAAACAGGATAATAATTGCTTCCCAAAACACGTGACATGTTGTAACATTCGAGTCGATATTTTATAAGATAAATAAATAATAAACTCTACACGGGTTGACACGGGTAACTATGATGATAAGTCGAATCGAACCATACCGAAGTAGGAAGTAGGAAAAAAGAGTTAGGAATATTTAATATTTAATGTATTGTCACCATGCTTAGCATAGTCGTAGAAGTCCCCAGTAGTCTTTCCAAAAGTACAGAAGCCTTAAAAAAAAGTTAATCTCTGCTCCAACAGGTGCGCTTTTTTACACATGTGCTGTCAAGTTTTATGTGGAATTTATAAAACTCATAGGACGAGCGTTTTTTATCGCAAAACTGCTTTGATTCGATCGGACGTCAAATTGAACTCTCTTGTATAAACCTGGAAATTGCTTTACACTGTGATGCGAACATTATGGGGCAAAAGCCCCATTTAATGGTTTGCAAGTAAAACGTTATTAAAATGCGTTTTTAATAGAGCATGCACCTGTGTAATTGATTACCCCTTTCCTGTGCTATTTTTTACATGGTTCATTTTTATGTTCGGTTAATAGAACGTAAAGAAAAACCGTCCAGGGGATCTCATAAAATTTTGCTATAAAAAAACATTAAAAAAGTATTTACTAAGTGCGTGAAAAGTAGATTTCGTATATTTTAGCTTTGGGCTTTAACAAAACGGATGCAATGAGCACACAATGTATACTTTATTAGATTGTTACATGAGCAATACAATACATTTTATCACTACTGTAGTGACTACTAATACTGTCCTCTCGGAGCGTTTTTAGTACATGTTTTAGTACAATCTTTAATTACATTCTTTTAAACATATTTGTTAATCTAATTAAGTTTGTACTTCAACTTCGGTGGATTTATTTTCGTATTTTCGTTTGTAACCTCAAAAAAACCTTATGATCTGATTTTAAAACACTGATGGCTCTTAATATAAAACCGAACGCAAAGTTCAACGTAGGGCTCGGCTGTTCCAAAATGCTTCTTCTTAAACCATACGTAACCGAGTTAAACAAATGGCTAAGCAATCACGACAATGTTCCCGAAAAAAGCGAACCTTTCCCGACCCAAAAGACCACACCACGGTAAAAACCGAACAGGAAACGCCACTAGGACGCTCCAATTCCATACGGTGCGCTTCCCAGTAAAACGTTCGCTGTTCGACGCGAGCGCCATCTGATGCCGTTTTTTGTCCCTTCGCAATAAGTGTGTGTGTGTGCCTCGGTTAACACTCGGTGGTCGCCTACTACAGAAGAGATGAAACGCAAGCCGAAACCGACACCGACACGCGGCGTTTGTCGTCGCTGCTGGACGCTAGCGATAAAGTATCATCGTACGTACTTCCCCGCATGCAGACTCTTCGTCCTACTCCAAGCTGCAAACGAGCACATTGTGCCCTTAGCCGTGCCTCGGTAAGCTGATGCTTCTTGCACTTCGATACATTTTGCGTGCCCTGCGTTCGCATTAAAGGGAAGTGCAGCGTAGCCATCCCAAAACGGCCGTTAAATCGAAGCCCGGAGTCGGAGCATCGAGTGACGCCGAAGACCAGACGACGCTGTGCGCCTTCGTGTGCTTACGATAATAATTCGTCCTGGACAAACGATCGATCGACCGGCGGGAGATGGGATCCATTACAGCTGAAGATACGGTGAAAATGATTCTTTTTTTTGGTGCTTCAATAAGCGCATGTTACGCGTTAGTGTCGCGTTTGTTTTCCGTGAATAATTTACCATATGTTAAAGTCTTTTTTCACCAAAATCACACACATGTTGATTAATTGAACTCCCACTTAGATATGTTAATTTGCTAGTCAAGATTAATTGGCAAACAAATCTCAAACTTTCTCGAAACTGTTAATGTTGTTAAAGCAAGCATGTACGAGGAAGGCAATGTGGTCAATTGTTTTAGTTTTCTACCCTTCAAAAAGCGGTTGCTTCATTTCGGTTGATGGAAAATTCCGAAAAAGTCTACCAGAAACCGCACCGCCAGCATCGTTGACGTCTTTTGGGAGTGGAAAGTAGTAGAAACTAATGTAAAAACGCAAATAATATCTGTATCTGTATCCTTCCATCGTCCTCACACCTAGCGAACCAAATGGAACCAATCGTGAACACAACGTGAAGCATTTTTAATCGCATTTCCCCTTACGACATGGCATCTCTCATCGTCTCTAGGCACCCTGGCATAAAAGAAAGGATCCAGACACATCCGTATTCTAGTAAAATGCACGGAATACATCGAGAAAAGCTACTTCTAATTTAGTGTCAACTGAGTTTTTAACTGTTTTCTTTTTTGTGGTGTATGGATAAATCATCAAGACGTCATCTTTTTAAAATGTGACTGTATGGCAACGTAAAACTGGCTGCGTACTGTAATTCATTAATCGTTTCAGCGAATCAGAATGCTTGCAGTAGAAATAGAATTTTAATTCGAAATAAATCTTCTAATGTGTAAATTTTTACAAAAATTTGT
Organism: Anopheles farauti; assembly: GCA_000473445.2. NCBI lineage: Eukaryota > Metazoa > Arthropoda > Insecta > Diptera > Culicidae > Anopheles > Anopheles farauti. The sequence continues at coordinate 194,015 of KI915042.1, read as the reverse complement.
GTCTAAAAGGCACAAAGGAATAAAGCGTACTTATGTGGGAACAATCTAGTCGGAAAATATAGAGAAAATCAAAACCGCTGACCTGGAAATTTGGTATTAAAATAAAATTGAAATTTTAATTTATAACATTTTTTCGTACTTTTTGTTTCCTAAGCCATTAATAGTAAATATTAGCAAAATGCGACTAAAACCATCTCCTATACTTGATACTTCTAAAAGAAAGGCCTCGTGCAAAGCCTTCTTTGATCATCTTTTCTTTTTGTTTTTTTTTTGTGATCAGGCTCGTCGTTCAAATTCAAAGAATTTCAAAGTAAAGGTAGCTACTATTAGATATTCCCACAAAAAACTATATTGTTAAGAAAAAAATGCCTACACATCAAATACGATATTGGCATAATCAGCCCTCCCCTAGCAAGATGGCTTGAAACGGCTTGGCTCCCTCACAAGTCAACAAATACGACAAAAAAATGTATCCTAGGAGTAAGGGTGGTCCTTTTGTGCATGTAGCGTTTCCCTCCCTCTCGCCCACCATTCCAGCTGCATAACGGATGGAGTTATTTATACGGATGGTCTCACCGTATCGGACCGGGTTCGACATTTACTGTCCAGCGATACGGTGTGAGCGATTCCATGCGAACGATCACGTGCTGGTCGAACGGTGACGGCAGCTGGCACAGCGTCATCACCGACCAGCGGCCAGATCGCGTGCTGTGCGCCATTCCCGGTCGATCCCACCAGCTGGCTTTTGCCGACTCGTTCCGGGATGAAACGACGACCGGTAAAAAAAAAACTGCCTTTCCAACGAGCCATGTTACACGATGGCGAAAGAATGGTTCGTGTCCCGCTGGTTCGTATTTGCGTGAGCTGCTGTTTATTTTTTCCGGTGCCGATCCGATCCAGCGGCTTGCTGCTTGCCAGCGGGATAGGTGTGCCGATTAGTGGCAGAAATTACTCCCGGCCCGGGGAAGCTGTCAACCGCAGCGAGCGAAGGGTTTGGTCGGGCAAGGCAATCGTCCGTGACCGAAAGTAGTAGCAGCAGCAGCTGGATGCACGCTCCGGAACGAGTGGTGGTTTCAATGCATCTCAATGTTGTTTTTCTCGTGTGACAGCAGCACTATTGGTGAAGACTAGGAGGAGGTCCTGACCCTGAGAATGGAAGGGATATAAAAATAATGACACAGTTTAGAAAGAAAGAAAAAAAACAATAAAACGGATGGTCCGAAGAGATGAAACATTTCACGTGCGATGCACACGGGCACAATACAGGAAGAAGATTAACACCACCGGACCGTAGTTTTCTTGAGCACGCACACACAAGTGTCCACTCGCGTCCACGGGAAGCGGGTGAAAGTTGTCAGATGTCGGACATGACATTCGAATCCATATTTGTTCCGGATAATCCCTACCGGAGAGACCTTCCGTGCGCCCGAATCGAAAACAGTGGGTTTCCTACCCGACGGTGATATTAAATTGTTGTTATTTGTCTTTTATAAATGTTTTTAGTTCACATTCCACACGCGTGAAAGAGAGATACGTTTCTGTCAGGTGTCCTTTAAAACTTAAGGAGAATAAAAGATAAACGCAGGTTTTTAAAGCTTGGAAGCAATAAGGCACAAACAAAATCGACTAGAGATGTTGACACAAGTTTGAGGAAATTCGAACAAATGTTATCAATACCCTGATCATGCGCGGTATTTATTTAACTACTCACGATAAGCTTTCCGTTGTTCAGTGAGAGTGAACGAGAATTTTGAGATTTCGATCAACGTCCTTGATCGGACTTATTCCACCAAATAAAACGAACTTGAATTTATTACCATTTCTATTGTGCATACAGAAAAGTTGCAGTTTTTTTCTAAGTTTTGTATAATTCTATGATTACTTTTCGCCGAACTGAACTAATGTATTGGAACAAATGGTAACCTTTTTGTGGATTTAACTGCTGAAAGGGGCGCGTAGTGGTAGTCTTGGTTTGGTCTTTCACAAGACAGACTCAGCATCATAATCCCATCAGGACCTGCTCATCCTAGCGAGCAGTGACCCACAAACGATGGTGGTATAAAATAATTTAGTAAACCTGCCGTGCTCGTTACGCTAAGAAGGTGAAGAGCGTGAGAGAAAGAGAGAGACTGATGACAGTAGTTGGAACTGAGCGAACGAGGGAAGGAAAGTTAAAGATTAATGTCAACCTTTGGGTTTTTAGAACCAGGAGAAGCGAATAACCTTCGCCAATATGGAGCTTCGATCGTGACCAATCCAGCTTTAAAACATGCAATTGAATGCGTGAGTGTTTTTCCGGTGTTGCTTTTTTCCTCCATGTGCAGCCTTTTTCCAGTGAAGTTCCAGTGAAATGTCAGCCGGAATCTACAACTATAGATGTTTTGATGTTTTTCTCCCGGCAGAGAATCCACCGCTACGGAGGCCAGCTCTGAAAATAATGTATCTGCACGGTTGTCTGAAGCGCAACATCTTCCAGAGTGAATCTCCTGTCCAGCAGAAAATTGAAAGTTCCCTGACAAACACAGTGCGCGGTGCTACTAAATATTTTCGAAATATTCCTACGAAACAGATATAATCGAAGTTAACGTTCTGTAAAAGCTTTCCGAATGGTAACGGAATAATTTCGGAATTATTATTTTTTTGAGAATTTGTCATAGACTTCTTAGATTTAATTGAAGAGGTGTTGATGATATATGAAGCAAAAAGCACTTTTTCAAACGGTCAGAGTGATTAACAAAAATTTTGGTAGTTTAGTTTTAAAAAATTGTAAACACTCAAGTTCAAATAAATAGTTGAATGTGTACAAAATTTATATTAATTAAAACGTAATCCGATAATTACAAAAATTTGACTTAAATCGGTAATACAAAACAAAAACAAGAAAAAGTTATCGCATTGAGTTGACATACACAAAAGGGCGAAAATTCAGCATCGTCATTACCACATAAATCAATTAGTTCGAGCTTGCAGCCAACAAACTATGGACGCAGATTAAAAGACACCCACCACCCCCGGGCTAGGTAGGTGATTTTCCTCGAAAAAGAAAATTAATCGTTTCATCGCCGCTGCATCTGCTCCACCAGCGCTCCATTGCGCTCCCATTACACTCCTAGAGGTGTATGGAGGGTGGGAAGCGTAATTAGCGTAAAGCAACAGTCCGGGCACACACACGCACAAGCGTCCGGAAACAAAATGGCCCGCGCCATTAAACAGGTGTCAGGTGTGATTATCGGCACCGTTTATCGAAATGGTCGTTTATCAATCGCATTATCGGCAGGGCGGCATGCGTGTGTGCGTGAGTGGTACGATATGGAAGGCGAACACTACCACACTCACGCGTACCGAGGCGGCACAAATTAATTTCCTCCCATCGGACAGGTAGTAACAAAACTAGGCCATGGAAAAATAAAAAAACCATGGCATACTGAGGGGTCGCAGGATAGATAGATTGGTTTTTCTCACATATGAGTCGGAGATGCATTACCGAGCTCAAATTGGCTTAATAATTAGTATAGTGGAATACATGTGTTTTTTTCACTTCCTTGTCTAGATCGTAACATTCTTCAGTCCATCCAGTATTTGTAAACTATAAATTAGCAATTTAAATACGTGTCTCCCACATCATGCAAGATAATTCAGCGCTACAACGGCCATACCATCGTACATGTTCAAAGGTGTTACTAATTTACTCACCATAATGTACTGGACCTCCATAGTCAGTGCATTAACTTTCCCCGTCCACGGTACCATTTTTAATACACTCGTAAATCTCCTGCAAGACACTGAGCTGAAGCTTGGAGCATCTGTCCGCTGCCCGGCTGACCGAGTTCATAAATAATGCCAAGCTCATTAAAGCACGCACGAACACAGGACCGTTTTTACGACATGTTTCACCGGTTTGGACGCTGACCGCTGGTAAGAATAGCCGACTGGATCTGAAATGGAGTAATGAGCGAGAAATGGAATAGTTTCTTAATGGCGAAAGAGGATGTGAAAATAAAGTATATAAAAACAGTATAAACATAAATCCACGATGGCACAGGATCATCAAACTTAGGTTATGTTTTAAACCGATAGATAAAATGTTAGCAAAATGGTGGTTAAAATATGTGAAACCACAAATTTGTTCGTACTTTATAACAAGTGCCAACGCCCGGGACAGTCGAAAACAGTTTTGAGAGTGAATTATGAAATAATTGCTTTATGAGCAATCGTTCATTAAAACATCAAAGCGCTACTGTAAGCCGCAGCCGAGCACTTCATCGCTCGCTCGGGTATAAAACGAGAAACTGAAACCTTTCGCCGTACCGCCATCTCGGAATCTGAACGTCTCATATCGAGTTACGCCCATACCGGGATTCCTTGTCACCATTTTGACGATGGCACGACGGACCGCAGCGGGAACAAAACACCGCCACCAAAATCCCTTGGCTACGTCAGCGGCTGCGACAAGGCACGGCATGGCATTCGAGAAAAACCAAAAAAAAAATAAAAACACTCCCGCGAAAAGGCCTTGAACCAATCATTAGCGTGTCAATCACTGTATTATGTTTCCAATTATATTCCTTCTCCAAGGGAGTATGTCTTGCTTGTGGGGGAGCCACCACCATCGGGAGATGAAGCATGTAATATGCCTGGCGAATAATAAACCGAGTGCAGTGACCTGCGAATGCGGGCCGAAGTACACTAGGATACAACGGCCAGTACACTTGAGCGCTAGCTTAAAAGGCGTAGTGTGGTAGTTCAGCCTATTAGGTCCAGCCACAAAGAATATATGGTTCTGGCACCCTTTACCACTAAGGTGGTTGACAGTTAGTGAACCTTGCCACTGACACAGCGGTTTAAAGAGTAGCCACACCACTTAGTAGGCGAAAACGATCACGGTTTGGTTTACGCTTCTACACTAAGCGTGATCGTATTACTAAAGACAGCAGCTCTAGTACAACATTTGTTTAGCCCCGCCTGCCTTGATCCACTAACAAATGTCAGAAATGTCATGTTTCGAGTTGCTAACATCAGGTGTCGCATCCAAAAAAATTGTGAGTGAGGTACAAACTCATCAGTGTTTACAGCGGTTGCTTGTAGGATTGACATTTTAATTACACATTCTCTCAACGTATTTAAACGTTTAATGAATCAAACTTTCGGATGCAGCGCTTAAAAAAGGTGATTAGCATTAATTTTCCAAACATTGGTCATGTATTGTTTCCGTCCACTTGCGCAGCCATTATCTAACTAGCTACATTCGACTCCCGCACAAACTTGCGGCCCTCTGCCTGGCCGCAGTGCGGACAAACGTTCGTAGATAACTATTACATTCTTTCGTACACCACCATTATGCTTTTACAAAACAAAACCAAGGAAAAACCGCACCCGCTCCTTTCCGTGTTCTTCTCTAAAGCTATTCCTGACTACTGTATCACTAGCTGAGCCTGCGTGATTTATACCACCAACGTGTTGGGTGTTTTCGTTTTATTTTTCTCTATCCCCATGGATGTGTTATTGTTTGTTTCTATTTTTAGCTTTTCTTTTGTACAATACAGTTCCGGTTTCTTTTCTTTCCCCGCTGCCCCGCCGTTATAAAAAAAAACACTCACTAGTATATAACACCTACAAATCGTCCGATAAACGATGTTTGACACGCTTGAAACGAACAAGAAAACGAATGATTTATCGACACTGTCGCAGACATCTGTCCGCGTGCGGACGTCCCTAGCAAGTGCGGAACGGTACTAATCCTAGGAGATCGAAAGCTACGGTCCACCGCGTATGGTGGGCGACCGTAGGTGTCGTGCGTGGCACGATCACGAGTGATGAGGCTCTGGCTGCACACTTGGTCAAATGGACGGGTTTGAGATTTGCGCGATAGAAACAATCGAACCGTGACAGTATGATGGAAGGTTGATGTTGATGGATGGTGTGTACCCTGGTTTGATACGAAACTTATCACTCATCCAATGTAATAACGAGTAAAACGAACACGACTCAAAACACTTAACGTCAGTGTCGGATTTAAAGCTAATACTTTCAAAATAATGTACACAGATTTTATTTGGGATCGCTTTTTACGCCGCCAGCTCTCAAAGTATAATAAATCATTCAGTATTTACGAGGCAAACAACCGGAAAACTAATAAAACTAGCCCTAAATTAAATCCAACATAATCTTACACGGTGAATTTAAAAAGAAAAAAACAATGAAGCTTGTCAAACAAACATAGCTACAACACGGAAAGTGGTAAAACTGAGTTGTAAGCGAAATGGAAAAGAAACATAAAAAAACACAAAAAAGCCACGTTTCGGCAAATGTGAGGCAAATCGCGATAGTAAATGAGTACGATAGTAATGAGTGGGTTTTAACGCAATAAGTTCGAAATAAAAAAACGCTCTACCCGAGCGGCAAAGCAACGAAACACTTGACCGTCACCAGCACGCAATCAGTCCCCGGGGCGGGGGGAGGGGTCGAAAGGTTTCACGGGTTAATAATAACACAATGCAATTTATTTTTATCTTGTTCAACACACTTGTCAAAAAAAACATCTACTAAAGTACTAGGTGTTTGCGGGCCAATAATCGGAGAGAAGAAGGGGTTGCTTCTGTTGCACGAGAAACGCAATGTACCGGCGCTAGCCCGTCTAGTAGTAGCAGTAGTATATAATGTACTGGTATATGTTTAACCCATTTCTTTCATTGGCCCTCCCATTTTTCTCTCTCTATCAGTGAGCTCGCTTTATCGATGGTACATCTTTTACTCACGGTGCTTAGTATGATCGATGCCACAATACAACGTGTGCCATATGAAAACACACACACAAGAAAGGTGATAGGTTGTTATTCAAAATTCCAAGCTCAAAACCAAACGCACTAGACAAACACCCAAACGAAGGAGGTGGGTGGGCATTTGTATAGCATTATTCACCTTCCATCGTCGTCAAAGTTCGAGTGCTTCTAACGCTGCGGTTTGAAACAGTTAATGCCACAGAAGGATATACAATCCGGACACACACACACAAACAGACGGGCTGATTAAAAACTTGGTTTCCCGTGTGGCCAGATGTCTGCACTTAGCAATGAGCTAAGTATCTTCCCGTTCAACACTAAAAAACGAAACGATGTCCGACCTGCTAGGGAAACGCCCTCACACGCACACACAGACACACCAACATCATCATTCCGCGAGGAGCGATCCGAGATCGAGCTTGTTTTGTTTGTTGGTTTTCTTTTTTTTTTTTGTTTTGCTAACAGATTCTAACTCTCCGTTCGTCGCGCGGGTCTCGTTTTACGTTTGTTTGTTTTTTTGTTACCTGTTCTTAGTGCTTAGGCTACTAGTGTGTGTTTGTTACATTTTCTGTATTCATGTGTATTTACATTTAGCGTCTGTAACGTATGTGGATGAGTTGGATCGACCAGCCCTCAATCCAGCCGTGAGAGCCCTAGCCTAATCTAATCTACGATGTGGCCGAATTCACATTCGATCTCACGCTCGGTACGGGCTTCTTCTTCTCCTTCTGCCATCGATGCCTTACGCTGCTTCACCTTATTTAGCTGTTAGTAGTCGTCATTTACACGAAAAAGCTGCTCCGTCGTACGGTTACCAACCCCCCTGCCGATTGTTGCCGCCTCCACCTCCACGGAACTTGTTGCCACCACCGCCACCACCACCACCACCACCTCCTCTATGGTAGCCTCCGCGCATTCCCGGTGATCCTCCGGCACCACCCATCATCAGTCCCGTGGGTCGCATACCACCGGCACCGGCTCCGCCTCCTCGGAAGTACGGTGATATGCCCGGCCGATTGTGGCCTCTTCCACCACCACCTCCACGGTGGTGGTAGTTATTACCCTTCCCACCTCCCCCGAACGGAAGCGGCGGTGGTGGACGGTTCGGTGTACCGAATATGTTAGCCGCTGCGGCAGCGGCGGCCGCCGCCGCCGCCATATCGCCGTGGGTCGGTGGCTGATCGGCCCAGATAGCGGCATTCGGTGGCGGTTGCGTGAGTTTGCCCACAAGCGCACCGGGTGCTGGTGGGGGTGGCGGTAGGACCGCGTTGAAGTTGCCCAACAGACTCATCAGATTGGGCGGTGGCAGATCCCAGCCGGCGGGACCACCGGCACCAGCGGGAGGAAACGTTGGGTCGGGCAGTAACGGTGGCCGCTGGTGTAACGGTGGCGTCGGTGTGTTGCTCCCGACACCGTTCTTACCGAGCCCCGGGCCCTGGCTCGGTCGCACCAGCGGGGCAGCTCCTTCACCCGCCGATCCTGAATCTTCCCTCGGGGGTGGTGAATCATCCTTGGCCGCCGGTACGTCGCTGCTACTCTCGTTGCCATCCGCGCCTTGCTGGTACGGTGCTAAAACGAACAAACGACAACGAAACAAGCGGATGCGGAAACGGATATCGGTCGGCGTAAAGAGGAATATTAAATAAAAACACAAAATCACACAATGAATCGACACTCGGCAAAAGGGCCCGACACGCAGCTCGATGCGAAGGGCGGGAAGATGAATCACCACTAGATTCGGGGCTTTCCGAAGCGGGGCTTACCTGTGGATTCCGGCGGGGATTGTTTGGTTCGGTCTTGATGGTGCTGCTGTTCAACGGCCGCCTCCTCGTCGGACAGATCCATGTCGACGCTTTCCGTGTTGTCGGAAGGATTTCTCCGCCCATCGCCCGTTGCCGATCCGGAATGCTCTGTTAAAAGGGGTCAACGGGATGTGGCAAGTGAGCTATCAACGCTTTACCTACAATAGGCTAGTAATTTCAAGCTCCAAAAAGAAGCATCATTTGGCTCAAAATCGAATTATGTCAGTAATAGAAACACCGCGAGGTGTCGTAAAATAGACATACAAAACTGCTATAAAAATGTTCAAATTAAAATAAAAAAATCCCGGCCCGTATTCCCCCCCCCCAAGATCGATGCCACACTCCCCGGAAAACAACGCTAATTACCTGAGGTAGCTGGCGGTGATTGGGACGCTTCCGTTTGGTTGCTCATCAGCAAGGCCGGAGGTTTCGTTAGATCGAACCTTTCCCGCTCAAAGTTTTGCTACAACGACAAGAAACAAACAAAACGTTCAGCATCTCTGTTCCATCCCAATGGCACTGCCGAAATACCTACCAAAAAGTCGTCTATTTCTAACAACGACACCGGCGTTTGCAGTGTGGGTAGATTAACTTCCCCACCAGCACCGGTTCCCGCCTTCGAACCAGCACCGTCTACCGAATGCACCGAATCGTCGTTCCCGGTGTCCGGTCGAGCACCGCTGTCCAGCAGATCGTCACCGTCCGCTTCACCCAGCCGCTCGAGCGACAGTGGCGGTATGGTCGAACTATGGCTACCGGTGTTCGCTATCTGTGCCGCGATCGCTTTCTCCAGCGATTGTATCCGCATGTCGAGATCTTCCGGTTCTTCGTTCGCGTCACTCAACCCATCGGCGACCGTCGGCTCCACAACTGCGTCCGTCGTGGGAACCACCGTCAGGGCGGAAGACGACCCGCCCCCGGATGGAGGTAGCAACCTCAGATCGATGTCGCTGGCTGGCGCAGGAAATGCGTTCCAAATCGAGCCTCCTCTGCCTTTGCCACCGCCCGCATCATTCGATGGTCCGGATGTGGGTGCAGGTACAGGTTGGGGCGGTGGTTTTCGTTTATGCATCGAGCGTCCACTCAGCGCTGCCGCCGACGACGATGAACTATCGTCCAGCGTATCCAAATCGTGCTGCTTGAGCTGCGGCGGTCCACCCGGCGATCCGGTGAGCGAGATTAGATTGCGATGGTCGACGTCCGCCAACCGTCCCTTGTCTTTCGCGAACGGTGCCATCGAGAGGCTGTTCGAATGCTGCCGATGGTCGACGTCCTGCATGAGCCCACCGTCACCGCTGCTGCCGTCGCCGTACTCGTGCAGCATGCCACTGTTGCCCATCCCTTTGCGATCGTAATGGGACGGCGAAACGGGCGCGTCTAAGCTTTGGAAACCGGAAGAGTCCTTCGGGGAAATGGGGAGATGAAAGCAAAAATTATACCACTTGCTTATTTGAAAATAAAAAAAAGGATATTCATAGAACAACAGTTTAGGGATGAAACGAAGAGGATGAAACTGGGTAATGGTAGAGAATGAAACACTTTATGAAACACAAATTAAAATGAGCTGTCAATGTCGAGAAAAACAAAAAAAACACAAGTTAGTTGGGCTACTCGTCAAGAGATGGCGCTCCGCGCTCAAAGTTTCTCTTTCGCTGAAATATTTATTTAACATAGGTTTTTGTTTCATCATTCTATTCAAGCGTTTCCTTTAAACATGCTTCAATTTCAGACAAAAGTAATATTTTCATACTACGTTTGCGTACGTTACTTTCTATTTTTATCTTATCTTTCTTAAAAAGTGGTCGTCAGTCGTAGCTTTAAAGTCGCTAGTAGATTAAGGCAACGTGATTTCAAACATTAATCTAAGATGAGATGTCGAAAGATAGGCAGAAATCCGTAAAATGAAATTTTAATTCCGTGCTATACTTACATGAGTACCATCCCAGGTCATGGGCATATCCCAGGTTGAGTTATACTCATCGGACGCGTCGAGATTGATGGGCGGCATCGGAGGTGGCTGCAGTGGTTGAGCCACCGGGCCCCCCGGATTGCGGCCTCCCATACCCGGTGGCTGCTGCGGTGTGCCATACTCCTGTAGCATCGATTGGCCACCGTACGGTGGCACCACCCTGCTGTTCCCACCGTAACCACCAGCGTTTCCTCGCCCAGGCAGACCGGGTCCGCGGCCGGGTGTTGAAGTGGCCCATGGATTTATGAAATTACCTCCTCCACTTCCTCCACCACTACCACCACCACCGTACGGTCCACCCGGATGCGGTACGATACCGGGCGGTGGTTGTGAGGGTGGCACACCACCACCGGGCATGTTGGGACCTCCGACGCCACCGCCAACACCTCCACCGGGTGGTGCGTTCACCGGAGCTCCCTGATGGTAACCTGATGGATCGGGGAAAAAAGTCTTCAGGAAATCGTTCACCCCTTCCGATTGTTCCTTACGCGAATGTATCACTTGTATCGGTTGTACTGCCGGACCGCCGCCGTGCACAAGCCGGGCAAGCCGCATTATAGGTTTTGTTTGAGGGGTTCAAAGAGTGGACAGAAGAAGGAAGAAGTAGGGGAGATACAGAAACATGAAAGAACAAGGACATCATTCATCAAACCAACAAACCACACCCAACCCTGGGCCTGGTTATAGCGTACGACACTACGACTTCTGTGCTGCTGTTCGCATGTGTTCTACTACTATTCGTATTTGCTTTCTACGACCCCCTCCCGATAGTAGTCTAGCTTAAATAGGAAGTTTCTACACGGCACTGGAACAATGGCGATTGACGCAATGAAAAAAAAAACACATTATTTAAGAAGCATTTTTTTAAACAAACACTAAGCGAGGGCATATGCGATTGAACATAAAATTACATAGGATTTTGCTTGCAAAAGTAAATGCATATCGTAAAACAATGTTATGCTTTTCATTTTTCTAGCATAAAAATTCATATTCTATACTGGAGAACAAAAAAAAACCAAATGAACCGTCTGAAAAACGAAACAAAATTTACACATTGTAGTAGTTACACTACTGGCCAACAGATGGTGCCACTCAACATAAGTGTTGGTTTTCCCTGTATAACATGTTATCTTGAGATTTTGTTAAACATGTATTTTATAACTTTTTTAACCGAAATCAATTGGAGATAGAAAAAATCAACGAGTATTGTTCCAGTTCCTCTTCGACGGAAAGCCTCGTAGCTAACGAATTATATCCATGTACATGCATATAGACTTTCACATACACATACTGGTGTGCATCCGACTACTTACCTCTGTTCATGGCCATCGGCGAATCGCAGCGGTTAAAGTCATTGATGTCAAACGACAGGTTGCCGGTACCCATGTAGCTACCCTGGTGCTGTATCATCGGGAAGTAGCTGTCCTCGTTCGGTAGAATGTTATCACCATCAGATGGCACCGGCGACGGTGCATTGATATCCGGCGACGGGATCGGGCTCGGTAGGCTCACCGTCAGCTCGTCCAGCTTCTTCTTCATACTTTTTAACCGATTGCCAAAGTTTCGGTACGCCTAGAACGAGAAGCGAACCGTAAGCAAGTGATATGGGGGTTGAGGACTCATCTCGTAACACCGCACACTTACGTTCACCACCACCCGAACTTCCGAGCGCTGGTTCTCGTAGAACGCTTTAGCGAGCTCCAGCACCGTCAGCAGCTCGCAGCGCGATTTCTGCTCCGTCCTCAACACCTCTACGATGTTCTCGTGCTGCGCTAGCTGCTCTTCGATCTCGAGCTCGACCTCTTCCACCCGCTTTCGGTCCTTGCCCTTGATCGAGTTCATCACCGCCTCCACGTCAACGTGCGGCTTCTTGTTTAGCCCCTTAAACGTTTGGTCCGTTTCGCTCTGCTGCTTCACACATTCCCGTACGATCGCCACCAGATGCGAGGCCTGATATTCATCCACGTCTAGCTGGGCACTAACGGCCGATTTCGTTTCGGCCAGCTTCGTCGGACCGGTGGCAAGTGTCGCACCACCGACTGAGCTCGATCCAGCTGCATTGTGAGCTTGTTGTTGTTGCTGCTGTTGCTGCTGTTGTTGCTGCTGTTGCTGCTGTTGTTGTTGTTGTTGCTGCTGCTGTTGCTGCTGTTGTTGTAGCTTCTTGGCGGAGGAGGTGGTTACGCTCAGCAACCCGTTCAGATCGGTCAAAAACTCTTCGTTGTAGATGTCGCGCTCTTCCCAGATCTTGAAGATGCGTGATATTTTGTGCTTCACCTTTTCGTCCCGCACCAGCGTGGTCGCTTTCTGCAGGTACGTGCCCCAGCTGTCAACGTACTCGTAGTTTTTGCGCTTGCTGTTCTGTATCACATCATTCGCCAAGTAGAACAGCGTCAATCGGCTTTCGATTTTTACTGCAAAGAAAATAATTTTACTTATTTTTTTTGCGGAAGCTAATCTGCATTATAGAATGTGAATCGAATGTAGCCGTTTCCATGTGGCAAAAACCGAAAGTTGTCCTCTACGGTCAAATTGATTTTGCATACAACACATCATACGATGTTCATTTATTTTCTCCAAAACGCAAAATATATGCTTCAAATTCATGTTAAAAAAGTTTCCAATCAGATCTTATATTAAAATAAGATCAAATATAACAATATTTGATCTTCAAATTAATCGATTTCATATTGAAACACAAACAAAACATTCCATCGAAAACACTTGATAAAATTAACTACCTTTAATGCAATATAAATAATTTTAAACGTTATTTACGTTATAGTTATGACGATTTTGTGAAAAAAAAAACTTAATGGTCCCCAAATACTAACTAAGGCAGAAAAAATCATCTACTAACGACACTGAGCACGCGTCCTTGTCAAGCGTTTTGTTTGAGCGATTTAAAAAACGCTTCAGGAATCCACGTTTGACATGAAGCGTTTCCCATTTTACTACAAAAAGAACCTGTTGAAAAAGTGTTCTAGTCAATTGAAAAGAGTTTTAAATCATATGATTCAGTTTAAAACTATTTTTCAATATTAAAAAGCATTTCTTGTAACATTGAAAAAAAAAAAACAAATAAAAGAAAAGTCTAACCCAACGGGATCAACGTCTGCCTGCTACGATACCTACCTTGCTTCAGCACGTTCAGCCAACTGCTGACGATCTTTTTGTGATGAGCTCGTCGCGAAAGGCACCAGCTCGAAAGATGCTGGATGCTGTCCTGCGTATCCTTCAGGTCACGCAGACGCTTCTCGAACGCGGCCACATCAAACTCCCCGGAGCTGCGACCACCGGACACCGTGGTGGTGGTTGTTGTTGTTTTCGTTGACATGCTTTTTGACGGCGGTGGTGGCCCTCTGTTTACCAGCTTGCGAATGATGCAAACACACTTGTAATCACACGTTCTGTTTCGTCTGAAGAACTTTTCCCCCTGTGCACGCCATCTGCACCGATGGATCCGCACGAAACGAACGTTTTTCACTCCTGTCCCAATTGCTACCACTTCACCACTATCTCCCCTTGTCTCACATGTGCGTTTAGGTTAGCTCCTCGATGCTGTGGCTGCTACATTATTCTTTGCGCGCGTTTAGCTAATGCCGAGGGCAGTTTCCATCCATCGAACTGTTGTTGAACTGTTGTTTGGGCAACAGAGCCGCAACATAAACACTACACATTCGTTGGCGCTGGGATGCGCAATCGTGGGGGGAGCTCTACTATGGGTGATCCTTTTATCAAGCACAACACACTCACGACGCTTGCAGGTTGTTCCCTAGCTGTGATCGCAAAACATACGCGCTCACACCGTAGTTGATTCATCAACGCTCCTATAGGGATCGCTTATTTCAACACCCTTCGATGGATGGAACCCAATTGCAGCCAATTTTAGTGGGGGACTATTATTTTGATACCTAGCACTGCACGAATCTGCCCTACAACGCCCGGAAACTGCACCAACCACTACCGGGAACCGCCTAAATACGCACCATGCCGTAAAGACTCTACTCGGTTGCGGGTGGATCTTCACCGAATCCAGCCAGCGGATGAGGACACGAATAGTGATCCGAACGAATAGTGCGTACCCGATTCGCGTTTTCCGTACCGTAGAAGAAAATAGTCAACTTTTCTCGTACAATATAGGCGATCTGTCAAAATGGTGTTTTAGCTTCTTTTCGTACGGTGTGTTTGTACAGCACGCATGCACGCACACAAACAAAGCGACTGGTTTGACAGCCGAATGGGGCACTGCGGTATGCTGCGCAGCAATGAACTTTGACAGTATTCTATTCAATTTTACTCAAATCAACATTTTGTTTATTCAACATTCGAAAATTATTACTATTTCTCAAATTAAGAAAAATCTGTTTAAATTTGTGTTTTAAATACAACTATACCACAAATAAATGGCGTTCAGTTGTCTACATGTATTTTTCTTCATTATTGGCGCATCCAACGATGTACATCGATGTTGGCAACTGATTTGACTGACACTGTTGACATTTGGGATCAATGTTGTTTGGAAACGTGAAGGAAACATTTTTTACTAATTCAAATTATCCTGGCAGTTTGAATAGGATTTTTTCTAGTTAACAACATAAATTTCAGGAGTCCAGCTTAACGCTAGACATATACTAAAATTGGAACGATACACAGAAGATTAGCATGGCCCCTGCGCAAGGATGACAAAAAAATAATTTCAGGAAAAATATCTTAATAGCTGTTTCTTTCTATCTAATTAATTACGATGAACAATGATGAGTGATCACAAGTATCTACATATATGTATAAAATAATATTCAAAATAAAACACACCGAATAGACTCGATCGCACTTTTTTATCGTTCTGCAGTCCTGCAAACCGATTCGCACGCTTATGCTGTTATTAGACGAGGAAAAATAATGTCAGATGGTTTTGCTGTTATTAGACGAGGAAAAATAATGTCAGATGGTTTTGGATATTTTCTGTCAAACTGGGCTCCGGCGCGGCGTTTGGCATAAAATATCCACCCGCTCGTGTAATAACGATACATTGGGCGGAGCGGTTATTTTATGTCATTCAACGCATTCTGTTTTTAAAATATTCGTTGTCTAGAAGAAATTCAATTTTTCGTAAAAGAAAATT
>KI915042.1:38539-174796 GCA_000473445.2 Anopheles farauti | reverse complement strand
TTGCGGTCTGGATATTTTCTGTCAAACGCGATTTGACAGAAAATATCCAAAACCATCTGACACTGTTTTTCCTCGTCTAATAACAGCATTACTTTTCAATCACAGCAAAACAAAAAACGAATTTGCTATCTTATCACAACAATCAAAATTTGGGTGGGGTGAAACTGTTTTGCTCACCTTCTATGTCGATAGATTGCACCCATAACGAAAACTTAACTGCCCGCGTTCAGTTGTGCTTCCGGTGTCGCACGTCGTGATTTACTCGAATACACTAAATAGCTCAGTAATAAGTAACCTTTAGCTACTCCGACCGTGACCATGAGTTTAGAGTAAATATATCTTCTTTGATAACTCTCGGCAGCTAGTTGAAATTCAAGTGAACGGTTTAGTAACAATATATATCTCTCTCTCACCCAACAGCAGCATTGAATCGCTTACCGGTAGTCCGTACTCAACGCGTCGGAACTGGCTTAAGCTGCAGCAACAAGCTCAACAGCAACAACAACAGCAACAGCAGCAACATATCGAATACCGATTCTCCAGACCGATCAAGATAGTGGACTACGATAACGAGCGATACTCCTGGTCCACCCATGGCAGCCCGTATCACATACGCCGGCCCGCATTCGATCGGAACAGACTCTGGTAAGGGGCGCCTGCACTCACCAGTATGACGCATGCTGCCTGAGTCAGGTGAATGTGTTCAAACTTAACTTTTCTTGTTATTATCACCGTCAAATTGAGGCTTGTCGAGAACGTCGCGCTTATCAGCAAAACCATAACATAACGCACAACACAAACGCTTGTTTCCAATAGGATAGAAGACGATACGAGTTCCGAGTCGGAAATCGATCGCAAGCAACGGCACAACACTAGCGATCTCGAACCGGAAGATGCATTCAGTAATTCCGATCCACCGGCATCGATACTGAATGCAGACGCAGGTGAGACCAGCGGCATGTTGTGGAATGAAGGGGATTTTTAAGTTTCAACTAATAACATTCTATGCACATAACAGATACGGATCAAAGGTTTCCCATCACGGTGCGCAGTGCTCGTAGTTTGCAGAGTCTGCGGATGAGACGCGACCCGCAGCACCAGGGCACGCGAACCATCAAATCCCGCCGGGTGATCAATAAGAAGGGCGAAGGAAATGTGCACCTGGCGCATCTGCCTCAGCGGTCCATTCGGTTTGCGCGCGATATCGCTACCACGTTGGTAGGATCGGGTTTGACCGGTGAGTCCAACGCTCTTTAACGCGTCGTATTCTTCTTGAAGGTTGACGAGCAATGGCGCTACACGCTGATGCTGTTCGTGCTAAGTTTCGTCGTCAGCTGGATCTTCTTCGCCATCCTCTGGTACCTGATCGCGTACGCACACGGTGACCTGCACAAGGACCCGCAGACGGGCGAACGGCTCAGCGATGGCGACAAACCGTGCGTCGAGGGTACGTCCAGCTTTACCGGGTTTTTACTCTTCAGTGTGGAAACGCAAGTGTCCACCGGGTACGGTGTGATCGTGCCGACCGAACAGTGTCCGGAAGCGTTCTTCCTGCTGCTGGTGCAGATCGTGTTCGGGATGGTGATTGGCGGTGCGATGGTTGGTGTGGTGTACGCGAAGATGATCCGCCTGCCGAAGCGATCGTGCGAGATGAAGTTCAGCAAGCGAGCGGTCATCTGTCTGCGCGATGGGAAACTGTGTCTGGTGTTTCGGGTGTGCGATCCCCGGCAGCAGCACGTGATAGGAACGAAGCTGACCGCCACCATGCTGGAACCGAGACGTCATCCGGATACTAAAGTGATCGAGCGGTGTGAGTCGAGGCTGAGATTACAGAATGGTGGGCACATTTTGCCACTGTGGCCTATTACCGTGTGCCACGTGATCGATCGGTACAGCCCGCTGTACGATATGTCGGCGGCGGATCTACTCGATCGACGGTTCGAAATCGTGATCACCATGACGGGTGGAACTATGACCACGGGACAGAGTACGCAGACCCGCACATCCTACTTACCGGTCGAAATCCGCTGGGGGCATCGATTCCAGAACATCATCGAGTACGATCCGAAGCGCGAATGTTACGTGGCGGAAAACGAGCAGCTCGATTTGCTAGAGGAGGTGGACACTCCACTGTGCAGTGCCCGGCAACTGGAGGAAGTGATCGATGAGCTTCGGAACCAGCGTCACCACGGAGAGGAGGACTACACAGAGGACGACAGTAGACTTGGCGTGAGTAGCAAAGCGTGGTATCAAGTTTACACTGAATTCAAGTTTGCAATGATTTTGTGTTTACTTTCCAGGCATCGTTCCGCTCCAAGGCTACCTTAAGGTTACGGAGCAATCCCAGCTCGTTCGTTCGCTTCCACGAGGTCTACTCCGAGGAGGAAACAGAGGAGCAGCAAGACGTGGAGAAAGTGCAACGAGAAGACAAGCAAACTATCGTCACCGCTGTCGCTGACAGCAGCACACCGATCGATCTAGTGACTGTTGAAGTTACCAGCGAACGTACGCAGCCAACTGATGTAACCAGTTCGAAAGGCACGACGGAGCCAAACTAACCGGGTTCGAGAGAAGGATGCGAAAATTACAGTATTAAGCTCGTATGGCATGTTATTCGACATTAGATAAAATGAAACATACTAGTTAACAAAAACATATATTTTTATAGCATTAGTAATAAACTGGAAACTGCTTAAAAACACACGAATATTGTTTGTGACCTTCCGAGCCATTACAGATGGGCAAGATTAGATGCAATCGCAGAACACGATTCATCAGATTCGCCTCCTCCGCCTCCTCCGCTCGTGTTATTTGCAATTGGCTTAATTCTTATCCGTCCACCGTCCGCCGGCTTGTCGTGTCATCAAATTAACGCATTAGAACTCGCTCAGTAGCTGGCTTTTGGACGGCGGTATCTTATCATGGCGGAGTGTTTGTGTGTGCGTGTGTGCACTCCGTCTGTGTGGATATCCTCCCTCGATCGCTCATATCTTCGTAAGCAATCATCGGGACCGGTTGCCGGGATGGATTTACCTGAGCAGGAAGGTCTTCGAAGACGCCCCCGAAAGTGTAGTGACTCGAGCCAGCTGGAGGAACAATTCACGCTCAGCTCACGTGTGGTGAACAAAATCGGTCAACGCAATGTGCGCATCTTCAACCTACCGCAGCGTTCCATCCGCTTCGTGAAGGACGTCGTAACCACGTTGGTGAGTGGCGCTCATTGAACAATCCGGTTGAATGTTCTGACCGATCGATCGAAAACGGATTAACTTTTTCTTCAGGTGGAAGAGCAATGGCGCTACGCGATGCTCGTTTTCGTCGCCAGTTACGTCGGAAGCTGGACGTTTTTTGCCGGCCTGTGGTATGTGTTGTCGTACGCGCACGGCGATCTGTCACACGATCCGGCCACCGGTGAACGGCTCACCGATGGGGTGATGCCGTGCGTCGAGGGTGTGACCAGCTTCACCGAGTTCCTGCTGTTCAGCATGGAAACACAGATCTCGACCGGGTACGGTGCGAAGGTTCCGACCGAAGAGTGTCCCGAGTCGTTCGGGTTGCTTACGATTCAGCTGATCGTGGGCCTCCTGATCGATGGGGCCGTGCTCGGTGTCGTGTACGCCAAAATGGTCCGCCCGCCGCAGAAGATCAGCGAGATGAAGTTTAGCCGTCGGGCCGTCATCTGCCAGCGGGATGGGCGGCTTTGCTTCGTGTTTCGCATCTGCGACCGCAAGTGGCAGCACGCGATCGAGACGAAGGTGACGGCCGTACTGCTCGAATCCCGCCGCACCGCCGAAGGGGAGGAGATCGAGAAGCACGAATCGTACCTGAAGCTCGAGAACGATGGACGGCTGGTGCTGCTGTGGCCGGTAACCGCCTGTCATGTGATCGATCGCGACAGTCCACTGTACGACCTGTCGGCGGCGGAACTGCTCGAACGTAGGTTGGAAATTGTGATCACGATCACGGGCGGTACGATGACAACCGGGCAGATCAATCAGGCGCGCACGTCGTACGTAGCGTCGGAGATTTGCTGGGGCCATCGGTTTTGCGACATCATCGAGTATGACGCGCGGAAACAGGCGTACGTGGCGGTAAACGAGCGTATGCACGAGCTGGAGACAGTGGATACGCCACTGTGCAGTGCACGGCAGCTGGACGCATTAAGGAAGCAATTTCACAATGAAGAAAACCGCCAAGAAACAGCAGAAACCTCCAAACAAAGGGAGGCCGAGCTGCAATCTACGAAGAACAAGGAAAAAAATGAGTCTGGTGTGGAAACTACAATTTGCTAATAAGCATGATAAAGGAACATAAATAAAATGATCACTCAGTAGACCTTGAATTTGTTTTTGTTTTTGCGGAAGAAATGCAATAATACTGAATTCTTCGATATATATTTCATAATTCTCCTCATTTCATTACTACAACTTATCCCATATTAGTAAAAACTATATTTATAAAACATTATGCTACAAAGAAACGAAAAACTAGCCAAAAAAATGTACATTTTTCATTCGCACCGATGGCACGATGGTTCACGTTGGCCGGCTCCTTTCCTCCAGCTGCTTCACCCGCGCCCTCAGTGCCTGGTTTTCCGCATGCATGCTTAAAAACTGCACGGCAAACTCATCGCGCGGCAGCAACAGTCCCAGCCCGCTGCTAACGTACTGCTCGAGCGATTCCAACTTGCTGTGCGTTTCGCGCCAAAGGTTGAACATAAACATACGCTGCGTGCGCAGATCCTCCGATTGCTCCTCGAACCGGCCCATCATCAGTGCGCGCATTTCGGCCAGTTCCTTACGGAGCTCGGTTTCCTCCCGCTGGCCAATGGTGCCGGCGATCGAAGATCGCACCGGAGCTGGGTCCTGCCGTGATGGTTCCGATTCCCGTCGGTCGGGTTTTTCCGGAAGTAAACCGACCGTTGTTGAGTTCTTCGGTTCAACCAACGGTACGGCAATTATGTTTTCCTGCTGACTTTCGACCAGCGGTGTCGTGGCGGTAGTTTGGGGCGTAGGAGCACCACCACCACTCGCGATCACCTCATTCGTTCCCTCCCCGATCTCAGACGTTTCCTCGTAAATATTCTCCAAATTGTCGATCATCGCGACACCCTTGCGTGCATTCGTTCGCGATCCGTCACCGGCTTTAACGCGCTTTAGCAAGCGATTCTTGTTCACGAAACTATCATCCACACCCGGGTCCGCCAGTTCGCCGGAGCGATTGTTTTCACGTGACTCTTCGCTCCCATCGGGATCGATGTTGCAGTTGGACAGATCATCCAGGTAGCCCATGAGATTGTTGTACGTCATCGGCATGCTGCTTACCGAATCCGTGCTTAGCCGGGAGGAAGTGCTCAAGCGTGACAGGCAGTCCATCGGTGAGTCGCGTCGCTGCAGGAACACATCGATTTCGCCGATGAAGCTGTCATGTTGTTCCGAACCGGCGCTCGGTGTTGCTTGCCGTTGACTTCCGCCCTCACTGATGCGTCCGTGCGATTTCTTTTCCGGTACAGCAATCTTTTCCGTTTCGTCCAACTCGATCATACTACGACGGTTCAAGGCGTCGCGGGCGGACTGCGGCACGAACGCGACACTGCTCACCGTGCTCTGGTGGAGTTTCTGCATGTTGAGCGGCTCCTTCAGCTGACGCAGATCGTATCCGTACACGTAACCCTTCAAATTGCCAACGGCAAAGTGTTGACCATCTTCCGCCATCGCCAGCGATTCGAATGGATAATTTGACTGGATCTGCGATGCCGTCTGCTTGCGGCGCGTGTCGAAAATGTTTATCACATTGTCGTAGCCTACTGACAGCAGATAGTCGGGATACGTTTCTACCATCGCCACATCGCGGCACGGCGCACTGTGCGCGCCCTGCTGGGAGAAGATCGTTTTCTTCGTTTGCGTATCGTAAAGCAGAACGGGACCGTTGTAGGAAGCTACGGCTAGGGCGAATCGTTTCGTCGGATGAAACCGTGCCTTCACCGTGCTGGAGAGAAAATTTGAACAGGTAAAATTACTACATTCAGCACACTCGTTGCTATAGCAGCACACTTACTTCTTATCAAACACAAGCGTCTGCAGCTTCGAATTCGTCTTCATGCCGTACACATTGACCAGTCCGTTTTCGTACACGGTCGCTAGGAAATCATCGGTCGCGTTAAAGTCCATAAACGTCACGCCGATCGTGATCTGGTCCGCATCGAAGCGCTTCGTAAAGTTCGTCCGCTTGTAGTTCATAAACCTCACCGTACCGGTCGTCAACCCGACCGCCAGTTCCTCCTTGACGGCCGTCTTTGGGCACGCTACGCAGTACAGGTTGTCGATCATGATCTTCTTCACGTTCGCAATCGTGTGCGAACTGCCGTCGGTGCCACCCTGTTTAATCCGCAGCAGCTCGATGCCCCAGTCTTTGTTCGCACGGACGAACAGTCTCGAGGAGCCGAGAAAATGGCAGTATGACCCATTTTGAGCCATATTTACAATGTGAGGACTGACCGCGAGCTGTTGCAGCCCGGGGAAGCTGTGCAGCTGCGTGTCCTTCGCACATGATATGATCTCCGTCATTGTTGGCCCTTTACTTGCCACACATAAACAGCGATGCACAAAATAAATTTATCTATTTAACTATAAAGACACTTTATAGTGAAACAATAATGGATTCGGCGCGCAGGCCAATACAAACGAGCGCTTGTTGTGGACAATCGCGGAAAGATCGGTTTAATTCAAATGTTTGTTTAGGTGGTTGTCAAGACGATGCGGCTGTAATGTGGGACACCCCGTGGTCATTGAGATGACGTTTTAGCGAAAACGGCGAAATGCAGAAAAAATTAAAAAAATAGTTTTTAACTTAATTAAAAATAAAAACCACGTAAACATAATTTATTAGCTGATATATTTCGATAAATATATTATTATTTCGATAAATTGATAAATTCCAAACAATCTCGCTATGCAGATCGCAGGCTGCATATAAATTTAGATGTGATTCGGACAAAATGCAGCCCGCTTCTTGAATTAGACCGTTTCAAAGCTGAAGAAGCATTTTATACCGATGGTTAAAATTTACCAGTCATAGATAATTTTTTTCGTTTAGTTCTTCTTTCATCATACAATGCGAGTATGTATTTCTTCCAAAGTTAGTAAGATATTTTCATTTATTTATTCAGTTCAGAACGATCCTAAGTAGCATCTATACACTGTGCCTTTCTTCTATCGCTAGTTACCAGTTTACGCAGATTTTTGTTTCAACATACACTCACTAATAACGCTCTTTCATTACTTCCATCTATTATATAACGTATCTGTTTGCCTTACGCTCTCTAAACATTCCGATCAGGATCGTCCAATCCTGCCAGTCTAAACTATTACGCTCCTGTAATCTTCCTGTATTCCTTTGTAAACCATTTCCACACCACATTCATTCGTTCAACTACGCGACGCAATCGAGCCTCGCCGGTATGAAGAGCATTCAATTAAATGAACGTAATTTCATCGGACCGATTCCTTAGGACACGACATTACCAAAAGAAAAACAACGAAAATACTGATCGTGAGGAGGCAGGGAACCGGGTTGAGAATACTGTTAAAATCAAGCATACATTGTCATTCGACTGAGTCCTGCATTCCTGCGCGCTAACTTCTGCCACATCGAATAATGAGCGGTACACGTGCGTGGGCTTAAGTAGGAATAGAAACGGAGAAACAAAAAAAAAAGAAAATACTTATCGATTTCTTCTATCAACTAAAATCACAACCAATAGTAACCTATACACATATGTATTTGGGATTAATGGAAACGATAGATACGACTGTAGCGCAACTTAAAGAATGAGTGAGCAAAAGAAAAACACTCCCGTGTGTAAATTGCAATTGTGTGCCTCTTTCCTAACATAAAGTATTGCATGGTTGATCGAAAACGATCGTCTGCAATTTTAATGTCATGTTCAGGTTAAGTTTTGGTGGTTTGCTGCGTACGTTGGCTTCGTATGCAACGCATGTTAAAAGCACTATCCTATAACGTGATTAAGCTCTTTGACGATTATTACACAATGTGAAACGATACTATACTGATTGAAAATAGTAAAACTAAAAGATTGACAAACATAGAGGTAGGGCCTATACCCCATTTGACGGACGGAAAACAGGAAAGATAGTAATAGTAGGAGAAAAATATGAGAACGATAAACTATCTTACCAACTATCCACCTAGGCCGGCTCTGTAGGAACAACTACCTTCGATTTGTGCGGTTCAGAATACTGAGATAGTTGTGGTTCAGACTGCGATAGAGCCTGCTGTTTCGCAACGACGTGGACGGTGTCGTTGAGGTGGGAATCGAACCGCCACCCACGATGCCGTTGCCTTTGGGCACTACTGGTCTACTACCTGAGGATACTACACACGGAGGCACGGAAGCGAACGCCATTACGGTCGACGACGACGACGACGATGTGGAGGATGATGATGATGGTACAGACGCGAAGGCTGTGGAAGATGTCTGTGCTGATGAGCCGTAGCTACTACGAGTCATCGGTAATGGCGGAGCCCTGACGTCTCGAAGATAGCTTGAGTTCTCAGCCGACTGGGTCATAAGATTGGATCGCTGCATGCAGCTGCTGCTGCTCTGTCTACTGTACATCACCCGGGTCGTCGTGTCGGGCATCGTCGCTTCCGTACGCTGGCGTCATATGCTACTTTCGTTCGGCCCGAGACGTCGAAAAGCGGAAGACATGCGCCAGAGTCGTACCTTTCCGTCGCTGCGTAGTTGGTTTGGGAAGAGAAAGCAAAATTGATAATGAATCATTCGAATTTTCTTTGCGAAATAAAACACCGAAAAGCTAATGATGACAAAACAAAGCGTAATGTTGTAAAAAATAAATATGATACATCAAGCAGAGAGAGAAAGAGAGCGAAAAAAAAATACAAGTGGTGCATAATGGATGACGATCAATTACGGCGAGGAAAACGGAAACGATTACACACTGATTCGATGGCGAGATTTGGCGGGAATACGACAGAAGTTTAAGTGTAAACATGATGACAACTATAAAAAAAACATCGAATAGAAGATAGATCCTGCACAACTGATACAAAAGTGCATTAAAGAATCATGAACTGAACGTCACGTATGGTGTTAAAAAAGTGATTAACTTATTAAAGTTTCTATAATCATCAAAAACAAACTATTTCAAATGAGTTAATAGTTCAAAAAAGATCTAATAAAGTCTAGTTACATAACGGGTTAAATATGTACCATGTAGAAGCACTTAAACGCAACAGCAAGATTAATAAAAAATAAACAACAAAAATGTGAGTGCGATATGTTCGAAGCTGCACGATACCGTTGCTGCACACAACGTTGAACGTAATTGACAAATGAGTGTTAGCGAAGCATTTAGTAAGCCGGAATTAAATGGAACAAGGAAAAACGATGAGCAAAAATGTAGCACAACAACATGAGAAAAACAGCGAGCAAAAAACGTTCGAATGAAAAGGAAAACAAAAGAAACAAAGTGTGAACCACTTTTGGAAAACTTACTAACCAGCAGACACCAGTTCGCTTGAGTGGAGCGCACAAGAAAGAGGTTAGATCACAGAGCTGCTTGAACATGCTACTGAAAAACGGAATGTCTTATCGTTTGGGTACCCTCAAAACACACGTTTCGGTGCACTTGCTCTAGCCAGAGTCGGTGGCCTTGCCACCAGTGGTGCTCCTAAAGCCTCCCGTCCCCTATTCGCTGCACTGTTTGCAGCTGATGGGACAGAAGAAGAACACTACCAGCTCTAGCGTCCATACCAGCGCCATCAGCCAGATGATTAATTTTGCCCACATCCTTTCGAATGGA
This sequence comes from Anopheles farauti, assembly GCA_000473445.2. Taxonomy (NCBI): domain Eukaryota; kingdom Metazoa; phylum Arthropoda; class Insecta; order Diptera; family Culicidae; genus Anopheles; species Anopheles farauti. The sequence continues at coordinate 164,951 of KI915042.1, read as the reverse complement.
ATAAAAGGGGGTGAAGTGTTGAATCAGTGGTGGTGCAACAAAGATGAACGCAAGGGAAAAAACAAGCATCGGACGGAAGAAGTCAACTGTACCAAAAGACGAGGGGAAAGATGTCACATAAACGTACCTAAGTATATTAGCCGGTGCACTGTGAATATTGTTTTTCCTTCCTTTTTTCATTTTTTTTACTATTGTTTCATAAAAAAAAAACCCTTTCAAACTCCCCAGCTTTGGTCCTTGGTCTAGTCTACCTTTACGAATTGGAGTTTCCTGTTTCCGTTTCCAACTTATCTGAGATTTGAGCGTCAGTAAAGCATTTTTAAGTATACGATTTAGTAAACCAAGCAAGCTGCTACAACATTCGAACAAGTACACATTTTTAAGCACAAGTTTTAAACGAGTAATAAAACATAATGCAATAAAGGTCTAATATAAGTACATCATTATCTTAGCACATTATATGCTGCACTTAACGTATGAGTATTCATTCGGTCATTCGCTCTTTATGGCTTTCACAGCTGAAACAGCTACTATACAGTCTATTCGGTTTAAGTCTTCTCTGATCCCTGGTGAAGCTTCCAGTATTCCTTCTTATTCTTTTCTTCTCAAACTTTCTCTCTTTTCATAGCATAATTGGCTCTTCTAGTGCCTATAATTAACTTCCATTGCTACGATATATCACATAAGGAACTGGGAACCTGTTCTACAATGAAGAAACACGTACGAGACAGAACGGGGCGGGTTATCGTATTACAGTTGCGTGTTAAAATTGCAGTGTTAGTTAATTGGTTCACAAGCACGAAATCGACATTTATGCGGCTGCTTCCGTTTTTGTGTTATCAAGTTTAGCGTTTTGCTTTAGTACCAATACCACCACCAACGGCTGCGGCAGCAGCACCAGCTTGTGCACCGCTGGGACCTACAGAACCAGCACCGGAAGCAGAAGCATTCAGCGTATCCCAGTCGGTGCTTACAAACCGCCAGATCCGTACCTCGCCGGAACTATACGAGAATGCAGAATGGTGGAAAATGGACAGAAGCAATTTTTAGGACAAGCAACAGGGGGAGAGAGATAGAGAGAGAGAGATAGAGAAAGAGAGAAAAAGAGAAAGGAAAAAGAGAAAGAAACCGTAAAACCGACCCATCGTCAATCGCACCAAAACCACCCGCTTATTATAGAAAACTAGTACCAAAAAGTAGAAAAAAAATGCTTCAAAGAGTAAAATAATAATACTAAATGTAAAGAAAAAATTATAACGTAAACACTAGACTAGAGGAGAATAGTGCTAAACTAGAAAACAAACAACACCTCAGCCCAGTACTCACTTTGAGGCGGTAAACACGCGGTTGTCGCTCGTCACGATATCGTTGATCGACTGTTCCGTCTTCATTTCGGCCAAGCTGTCGCAAGTTTTAATATTCCACAGGCGCACAACGCCACCGCGACAGCTAGACAGCAGAATATCGCCGTAGATGGCCATCCCGGACACCCAGCCCTTGTGCGCGTTGTTGAGCGACTGCTTGAGCTCGCCGTTCCGCAGATCCCACCGCTTGATCCCGGAGTCACGACTCCCGGAAAACAGCTCCGCATCGACGCCGGTCGCATCGGTCGCGACGGCCAGCGCCTGGACACCGTCGTAGTGCGGTGGTTCCAGGTTGAGCAGCGGTTGGACCACCCCACCGCTAGCGTTCACCTCGAACACCTTCACGTAGTGATCTTTCGAGCCGGTCGCCACCAGATCGGTACTGTTCGGGCCCTCCCAGGCTGTCAGGCACATGACTGCCGCCTGATGGCCACCGGACAGCCGTCCGAGGCAGGCGAACTGGCGCAGATCCCAGAAGCGAACCTTGTCGGAGGCGGCCGTGTACAGTTTACCCGACGCGCCCATCGTTAGCGCCGTGATGGAACATTCGCCCGGGACTAGGTCGGACAGCGTCGCGTTGGCTGGTAGGGTCGTACCGGAGGAGCTAAAAATTGAGATGCAGAGTTAGAGGTTAGTAACAACATTAGTGATAATTGCCACTAGCAATGAATTGAATAGAAGCAATGACACCTCGCAATCGACACACTAAGCAGCACTTACCATAGCGTGATAATTGGCTTTATGTTGCTGCTCCGCAAATCCCAAACCTTCACAAAAGCGCCCGACGCCGAGAAGAGCAGATTGTTCACTCGATCATACTCGACCGCCGCCACCGGTCCAAGATGTCCGGTCAGGCAGTGTGGCGTTTGGCTGGTACGCAAATCCCACACCTTCACCGTGCGATCGGCGGCCGCCGTGAACAGCATCTGGTTGCTCACCTTTATCGACAGCACCGAGTTCGTGTGGCCTTCCACCACGTGCGTGCAGATCAGCGGAGAACCAGCCTTATACTGTGGGGAACGGTACAAGAAAAAACAATGTTCTAGAGTTTACGAACATCCCCGGGTTCGGATGTTACAAATGGCGCCAAAACATACCCTTCCATTGAGCTCCTTGATGTTGCCACCAGGCTGGGGATCCTGCGTTCCGGCACCGAGTCGTGAGAAAACGTCCCCACCGTTGTCTTCGCGTGAGATCCCTCGCCGGTACACTGGCGGTGAGGTCGGGACGTCGTTCGTATCCTCGCTGATGGTACGCGTTCGTCGCGGCAGCCGGTGTAGGTTTGGGTGTTTTTTTTTGTTGTTGTGTGCAGGGAGTTGATTTGCAGTGTTTCGGTAATGTTCATGTGCAACGCACGCGAGTGGTTCATTGTTAAGGCATATTAGCATTCAGCGCCACAAGCAACAGCCAGCCAAACACATCACAACACACAACACAGAGAAGCCATTTTAGGGCGGTTTTTGCAACCGGCGCCGGGTAGTTGGTAGGCATATTGGTTCCAGCACGGCGTTAAGGTTAGTTCATGACGCACGAAGATGATGCAAACAATGGGAATTATGGTGGAGAGAATAATACATAACGAGTTTAGTTGAGATTAATACGACCACTGTGATGGGAAGCTCACAAACTACGGTTAACGAAGCTAATTCGATACATTATAATCAGTGGGGATAACAATACAGCTTTTTACGATCCGGATGGATTGAATGCTTAATCGACGCCAAACTGACTATCGGAGGCTTGGCAAACGATTGAAAGAGAAATGATTCATCGAACAAACTGCATCCGATCTAAGCAATCCGAATCGTAGCATGCTGTAGTACATCCAGAACTTCCTGAAATATAGCCTTGACACGTTGAACAACACATTTTTTTCGAGTAAAAAGTGCGAGCAAACAAATCATGCCCAATATAGCGATCGTTAAAAGCATTACTGATCATCTGAAATATCAGAAAATAGTTTATTATACTCTCTACAAACGTGGTAAAATACTGCACACTTTTCTTGCTACATGGGACATCTTCCTACGCTATAATTGCAACTAATCTTACAACTATCAACAACATTTATCTACCGATCGCTATCGCTAATAAAGTTTATCTTGTCAGAGTCTGTTAGAGCACTTATCAGGATCGGTTAGCGACTAAACTCTGCACGTATATGGAGGGACCAATGTGTGTACACCTCGGTGATTATTTTATTATTAATAAAACATTAATACTTCATCTTTACGTTACGTTAGTCTTGTGATCTTTGAAAAATGGTACGAATGACGATATTTTTGCTTCTTTAAAGTAAATGAGCGTAAGTTCTGTTCGCTTTCCCGTCGGCTTCAATCGGTACATCGGTTCATCGTTTGCCGTAGTAGTAGACAGCCGAGCTCTTAAACTGCTGATCACTTATCAAACCTCTGAAAGGGCAACAAGTAAGGGAGGATGGTATTTGTTCTCGAGCTTCTAGATCTATATGTAGCAAGCCGTCTCTTGTTCCACTAACGTCCTTTCGACCGTTGTCCAGTGTCTTACCGGTGTCGGCTAATGTATGCATTCTACTAATGGCAAAAGGGATATTGATATACTCACATTCCTGGAGACATCTTGCTGGTGAACGTCCTTCGGCTAACTCTCGGCGATGGAGGTGCAGCGTTCGCTTCGAACGATTTCCTTGCAAGCAGCGGAGATGCCGCCGTGCTGTTCTGCCTTGATAGCGCCTGGTGCGGCTGCAAGCCTCTGTAAGACGTGTGGGTGAGTTGACGAGATTAAGGTGTGTACGTGTGAGAGAAACTAATAATATCGCTCCTACTGGTGTGCGTACGTAAATGAACCGAATAAAGGGTGTTGTGGCGTGTGAGCCTTAGAAGAGAGAAAAAAAAACACGGTGTGTTTCAAACGCCAAAAAGTCCGGAAGTCCGGTGCGTTTTTCACCAATAGACATTCTTTTATTCAAATGGCAGTGCGCTCGCATCATCACATCAAGTGTCTAAATCATAACTCCTAAAACACGCACTGAACAACTACATCTAATCCCATTTCCTAGTGCGTTGCTACTAACTCTAGACCGATTTTAAAGCTCTGTGTGCAATCGCGTGCTGACAGACAACTTTCTGCAACGAAACGGGATGGGAAAGAATCAAACAGGGAAGGAAGAGAAAGACAAAAAAACGGTTCTAAATCCAACGGCGTGGACAAGACTAGCACAACACACTATCTCAACAGCTCCAACAGCGAGATTCAGTTTCAGTAGAGTGATGGCGGAAACGGGGAAGCAAACAAAGGGTTCAATCGTTAGTTCCAAGCCCATTCCAAGCGATAGACGCAAGAAGTAACGCTTCAATGTCTAGCAGCCATCAATCCGTTTTCGCTTTCGGTTGAAGCATGGCCACGATAGTGCACCGTAGAAGGGATGTTGTTGCTGCCGATGCCGCTGCTGTTACTGCTGTTCGCTAGCAGCGTGGCTGATGGTACAGGAAGCAGCTGCTCACCGATGGCGGTGAAGCTACTTTCCATCAACCGCTTCAGCTCGAGAAAGGCCTGTATCGGTAGCAGCCGATACAACATATCGATGGTGGCCAACAGGCGCAGCATTATTTTTCTAAAACAAAGAAAAACACGATGGCAACGGATGCGGAAAGATGAAAAGACGATTTGACACAAAGGGTCAGCAACAAGAAACAACACTCTCTGGGGGGGAAGAGGTTAGTGTTGTAACACACAAAATGCATGCCGCAGCTTTCGCAACAATAACAATAAGCCTGTCAAATGGCTGTTATTGTCCAACGCACTTGGGATGATCTTCGCCTAACTAATATGAGAATCTTTAACTTCAAGAGCATGAATCAAGTACCTCAAGGTCCAGTGATGCCTTACAGTACGTTCCAGCGAGTTCGTAACAAACACACACACGCGCACACGTTCACGCACGCAAAGTATTATTTAAATAAAACCGCAAACAAAAACCAACCAAAACCAGCAACGTCATTCCACGCGAGAGTACTTACTTCAGCGAACCGGGCGCACTGGGTACGCGCGAAAGCGGCACGAACGTGCGGGCGGGTGGGACGATCGGTGGCGATGAAACGATCGGCAGACCGGCGTTAGCGGCCGCGATCGGATCCATCGCACCGTCCAGTATCGTGTACGAGCGCGTCATTATGTCCGACCGGTGGTGGTGGTCCTGCAGAGAGGGCGGGTGCTTCGTGTCATCGTCATCTGCGGAATCCTCGAGATAAATACAAATACCCACTTTCTCAAGCTTGCTGCCGCCACCGGCAGCGCCATTGTTGCTAACGGCGGTCCCGCCGACGCCGGTGCCACCACCGTTCCGGTGGTCATACCCATCGCCCGGCGCACCGTCGCCGGCCGGACCGACGTAGTTGGCGCTGCTGCCGTACAGCAAATCCTGAATGGTGGCCACCGAGGGCACCACGGCCGGGTTTCGTCTTTGCTTCGAGGAGTTCCTGTAGGTGACGACAGAATCGCTAATATTTTTCATTCGATCCCAAAGGGCACGGGGGGTAGGAGGGTGGGACGATGACCGCGTTTCACGGTGCACGCGATTCGGGAGGGACCGGAGGTCGGACCAGAATGAAGGAAGTGCAGTGCATTTACACAGCAGAGGGAAGGAGCGAAAAAGCGTAGTGAAGTGAACCCAAAAGGAAAAAAACGAGAAAAGAAAACGAAAATCAAATCAAAACACAAGCGAGTACATGAAACTATACAGAGCGATAAATATATAAAAAGGTGAAACTTATCAAGATCTACAATCCCAGATGATCTTCCAAACGAATAGTGTCTACCCACTTCTAATTTATTCATTTGCATGTATTGTGAAAAACACTAGATAACGTTTTCTTCTCTTTGAAGACTCCAGATTCTATAACACGCAACATTTGTTGCGGCGTAATTGTGTAATATTTGGAACAGCTAGCAACCGTAGAATTCAAAAAGCTTAAATAGATGTGTTTCCTACTGGGCAGTCACTATTTGTTATAGCCGTCATCTTGAAACGTAAGACAACGGTGTTGATGAAATATAAGAGATCGTTAAAAATAAAAGGGCAGAAAGGATTTTCCAATCATCTTCAGCTCGTGCACTTCATGTTCGTAAATTCGGAATCGACTTATGCATGACAACTTCGTAACTAATGTTCAATCGTTTTCGAGGGGTTTGCGGACATGTTCGAGCACTGGGGAGCAAAAAGAATGGCATTAGCAACTTTGTACAAATGAAATGGAAATTCGAATGGTTTAAACGTCCTACGAGCTGTTTGCTACAATAAATGAATATTACATTACCCACACACACACACGCGCACACTAGCCACACATATACACATTTCACACAGAACCAAAAAACAGCTTCCGTTGTGCTACTAATATGTGAGCTACCGGTGTGCGCCTGTAAGGGCCACAGATAGAAACCAATGCACCTGAAAGCTGAACCTTCGTCCTACTCACAGATTCGTGTTGCTGTTGCTCGGTGAGGGGCTGCGCGTTGTCGAATCGATGACGTGCGGCAACCGGTACTGCTGCGATGAGGAGGAAGGTTGCGTCTGCTCTGGACCGTTGCCCTCGAGCATGTTCGATTCCGACGCGTTCACGTACGAGTTGGCGGACTGAGCGGAGCTGAAACTGGCCTCCGACGTTGTCGCGAGCGGTGCCCGCGCCAGTATGTACTGCAGCAGCTGCTCGTGCACGCTGTTGCCGTGCTGCAGCTCATTGAGCAGGGCGTCACGCTCGCGCAGCTTCGTTAGGGTAACGCCCGACTCGCACACGTGCCCGATCGTGATGCTGCACACCCGCTGCAGCATAAATTTGGCCTCCTCGACCGTGCCGATGTTGTCCATGATGGTCTGCAGCACCGCGTGCTCCGAGTTCAGGTCCTTGCCGTCCTCCATCTGGATGATGGACTTTTGCAGATCGGTCATCGTGTCGTGCAGGTAGTTCATGTTCGAGATGATCGTGTCCTCTTCCGAGACGAGATCGTGCAGCGTGGACGGTTCCGTGCTCTCCTTCCGGCGCTGCCGCAGTGTCGTCAGATCGCGGCTCAGCACGTCCCGCTCGTGCATCACCCGCTCCAGCTCCATCTCCAGCTCGAGGACGGCCTGGCGGGTGCGCGCCGCCCGCATGATCGTACGCTGCAGCTGATCCCAGCGCGCCTTGAAGCGCTTCGTGCCCTGCAGGATGCTGCCGATCGACGTTTTGCCCTGGACGCGCCCGGCCGCCTTCAGGCTCATCATGCCCCGCTGCGACTTGCGCAGGTTGGACACCTCCTCAGTCTTGCGCTTCAGTACCTGATCCTTGGCCGCACCCTGCGCCTGCAGCGACTTGATCATGTTCACGTGCTTGCGCGTTTCCTTGCGCAGCTGAGCGATCTCGCGCATCTTGCGGCTTTCCATCTCCTTGTGCCGGTTGCTCTCTTCCTGGATTTTCTTCATCAGCCGCGTCTTCACCTGCTTCAGCTCGACGAGCTCGCCGCGCAGCGTTTTGATCTTCGCCTCCTGCGTTTGCATCGTGTTCTGGAGACGCTTCTGCTCCCTGGCCACTGCGTGCAGCTGGTTCACCTGGCGCTTGTAGTCGCTCAACCGTCGCTCGTAGTCCTCCTTCACGCGTTTGATCGCCGACTCGTTCGATGCGGTCGGGCCCTTACCGGTGATTGCACTCTGTCCACTAGCTGTCATGTTGGCGATAATCTGATCCCGCTCACGCTGCGTGTTGGCGATCTTCTCATTCATCATGTTGATCTGCTTTTCGTACTGCTGGCGCATCAGCTGCATACGATGCTGGGACTCCTCCAGCTGCTCGAGCAGCCGCACCTTCAGCTCGATGTCCGAGTTGACGTCCAACATTTCCGCCCGCAGTTCCTCCGCCTTGTCGTCCGATTCCGTGTCCGACTCGCTGTCCGAGTCCTGCTCCTGGCTGCTCGATTCATTCTCCAGCCCCGGCAGCGAGCGCGACATGAGCGTCTCGCGCTCCTTCTCCATCTCGTGCTTCAGCATGTTGATCATTGCCTCCGGGTTGTCCTCGATGAACGGATACGTTGCCTTCATGCCCAGCCGCGACTGGGACGCTTTGGCTTTCTTCAGCTGTTGGAACATTTGATCCGATTCGATCAGTTTGGCCTTTAGCTTCTCGATCTCGCTGATATAGCCCATGATAAGCTCCTGCATCGTCGAATCGGTAGCACCGGTGGTTGTGGATTCACCGTTCGCACTCGACTCGCCGTTGCTGCCATTGCCGGTGGCATTCGTGCCATCGCCACCGGCGGACGATAGCGCCAGCGACGACATCGCTTGCTGGGCCTGCAGTACAGCATTCTTCTCTGTCAACGCGTTTATCGTTTCCTGCATCGCCTTCACGCGCTGCTGCAGCCGCTTATTGTCTTGTAGTAGAAACGTGTTCTCCAACGACACGTCCGTGATAGCAGCATTACCTTCGGAGTCAACGCTACGCTTGCCCTGCAATGCAAAGGAGGGTAAGTAATGGTACGTTAATAAAAAAATCTTTTACAAAAAAAAAACACGTTTCCAAGTAAAAACGTTTACCTGTTTATATTCGAGAATTTCCAACTGTAGGTTCGCAATTTCACGCCGCAGCAGGGATATCGTCCGGGAGCTCTGGTCTTGGTTGATTTGTACTTTGTTCTTGATGTTTCGAGCCCGATTGGCGTACTTCAGTGTGTTGAGCGTTTCCATAAAATCTCGATCACTCGGCGAAACACAGGCGATCATGATCGTTTGACTATTACCTGTAACGAAGAGTTAAGCATCGATTTAATGAGTTAATGTACTTTTTTCATCAGAACAAATATTAAAAACGTTCAAAACAGAGAATCCGACGGCGGATCGTACCTCCGAGTGAGTCCTGCAGCAATCGCGTCAGCTTCGAGTCCCGGTACGGCACGTGGGACACCTTCTTCGTCTTATCACCTAGGGCGGATATCACATTGCCGAGCGCTAGCAGGCCACAGTTGATGGAGATTCCTTCCCGTGCACGCTCGCCGGTTGCACCGGTGCGCTTCAGTCGCTCCGAGCCAGCCAGATCGACGAAGTGGAACTTCGATGTCAACGTCTCCGTGTCCCCGTCCACGTTGCCGCACTGCTCCGCCGTCATCACACGCTGCCTCCGTATGAGAATGGTGAACAGCGCGTGGCTGCGCGACGACTGCTCGTTCATCTGCGTGGAGGCCGTGGTACGGGCTAGGGCACCCTGCTGCAGGCAGTTCAGCGCTTCCTGAGGTCCGGTTAGTGGTTTGATAGTTGCACCCGCCACCGAAATGCCGCCGGTTGCATCTTCAAAGATTTTAAAAACACGCCCACCCTATCCGAAGCAAACAGAGACCGGTCAATACTTATTGCAAGAACCTCCATCAGGCTGATTTTTCTCTCACGTACCTTATTGTAAGGATCGAGTAGATCGATAATTTCCTCGTTATAAAGCTCCATAAACTGGGCCGCCACGCTGAACGTCACCGTGCCCAGGTACGTGCCGTCCTCATCGTACGGGTTTTGCTGCAACCGTGCGATGCCCTCGAACAGATGGCGAACTGCCCGCGGGATGATACCTTCCTGCAACTCCGGTACGGCACGCTCGAACCCCGTGCCCATGGTGTACGTCTTTCCGGAACCGGTCTGCGATTGGAAGAAAGCCAAGTGGATGGTATTAAAGAAAATCGATTAAATTGGTTTTGTGGATGCAAATCTAATACTGCTCACCTGTCCGTACGCCAACACGGTCGCATTGTAGCCCTTGAGTGCTCCATCCACCAGCTTTTCGATGCAGTTATTGTAGACGGACACCTGCGACGTAAAATTGATGTCGAATTAATAAACGAGCACAAGTTTCACATCATCTTGTATTATAGTTTCAAGGACTAATCGTCGTGACTTAGTCCAACCTGAATTTTTCTGTCGGGATTAACTATATATTTTAAATATCGTCCAAAAGTGTCTAACTTCTATTATTTTGTTTAAAGTAGTTACTAGAAGCTGGACACTTTTGGACAATATTTTAAAAATATAGTTAATCTCACTTCTACATTCTAGCTACCTTCTATTAAAATCTATTGAAATTATAACACATCGCTAGGTTTTTTAACACTGTCATGTACGTTTGTGAACAAATTTCCTATGCTAAGTACGGTACATAACACACAAATAAGACATAAATTCTTCATTTTCAACGCCTAAGCCCAGTCCCAACCCGCGTGCGTGTTTCAGTCTCTCCCAGAAGTAAAAGGTGGCCGGAGCAAAATCAAAACATCGCCAAACATTCATCATGCTGATCCAAACAAATGCAACGCGAAAAGCGTCGTTTCATGCCAAATAAGTAAAATAAAGTAACTCCGCGCAAACTCCCCCCCATGGTCCATCATCAAGATTTGCCGTGCCGCATAAGAGAAGCGAGGCATTTTGTAATCATTTGCTCTTTGCATATTGTATATCATGGCGAACGGGCGGCAGCAACAAATCACGTACACAAAAAGTACATCCCACCATTCGTTCGCGTTAGCATACGGTGTTTGGTTTTTTGTTTTCATTCCCTACATGGTGAAATAGGCGTTCGGGCACCACGTGCGACTTGTAGATCTGTGTTACTACTTCCATGTGCCCGACATTTCCGTGCATTTCCACAATTTGGTAATGTACGCGACGGCGGCGGCATCATCATGCAAAGCAAACGGTAAGCAACCACGATTTACTCCCTACGATGTCACCGGAAATAAACAGACGACGAGGAAGAGACCGTGGGTTTCATGCTGGGACTATTTTTTCTTGTTTGCGTCTAAGTTGCGGTAGTTGGACTGGGAGAAACCACCGGACGTCGCAAAGGGGAACATCCCGCATCCCGTTGCTCATGCTGAGAAACTATCGCAGTAGTTCTGACTCGTCGTCATTCCATCGGTTCGGTTCTATTGTAAGATACCTCTTACAGCGAGCTGACGTGCCGAGTAGGATTTGTTCGCAGTACATCCATCACAGTGTCTAAGATTGTAAAGGAAACAAAATCACCTCCCGCTACCAGCATCAGATATGTACTTCATACACCACCGACGAGTCGTCACACCAGTCACGCTAACGCAGTCGAGTCTCACCTCCAACGTCCATCGTCCACCGCACGCCGACGCATTCAAAAGTCAAGTGGAAATGCATCGACGGTAGGCATTTACTCGTCTCGGACAAACACAAAAGCACGACTGCACGTGCGCTATCTACCAGCGTACTCAATCCAACCTCGAAGCCCTTTTGCCTCCCGGTAGCAACCCCCGAACCCCTCGTCAGTGTACATTTCACGGTATTATTTGTCACGCGAAAACAATACACCAAAAGAAGCTTGCAAATGTTTACCGGTGCTGTTGTCGCAAACAGACAAACCGCCTTTGATGCAATGCGTACGGAAAGGAGCACCAATGGGCGACAAAAAGCCGACCGAAGATGCGGTTTTTAGATGCTCTTTTACCTTTAGTACGAATTTGCAAGCGCACTACTAGATTTGAAAGTAATGTCAACCGACACACAGCACCAATTTCATCTGTCACATGGCACTAATTCGAGCAGTGAACGAGAGAAGATTTCGAGTACTTGTGCCGACGGGAAAACCCACCATCGCTCTTTCAAAAACAAAGACGGTGGCCAAATACGTTCGTTGGAACGCTTTTCTCTCCAGCTTTCGATTTTATAAAGAGCATAAACGTATTAAAAAAATGTATCAGCACCGTCTGAATATTAATTTAAAATTAACCATTAATATAAAACCATTAAAAATGGTATAAAATATTATATTTTGGTCCTTCGAACCGGACAAAACCCAAATTCGAAGAGTGTTCGCTCAAGCACCTTTCTTCTTCCCGATCTTCTTCAGCTGCCTTCGCCATAATGTTAGCAGGCTTATCGGGCAAACATCACCTGTACTGCACCCTGCGCCACGATAACAACATTCAACATCGATTGCCGTGTTTTGGTGTCGCGGTCGCCGCCACCGGGTACGATAATCGATTCGATGCGGGTACGACGTACGACAAATCGCCGTTCGCCTATCAGACACAGTGTGTTCGTTGTGGTTTAGTAAAACCAGCGCGCGCGGCCGCACTACAGCTGATTTCTCTGCCCGCCCGCAGCAGCTGCATGCTGCTGTCGGAAGGTCACCGCTCCACGCCGGAGCTACGACGGACTGTGTTGTAGCTGTCCATGGCTTGGAAACGCGGCCCGGGGCCTACGCAACATAGGAAACCCCCGCGCGCGCGCGATACAGCTCAGGGACAAACATTCTTGTTGCGCTGCGTACGCGGTACACGGTTCTGCTGTTAACACTTACCTGTGTCGTACTCATATCGAACACGTAGTCGAAGGTAAAGGCCTTATCGGATCCGAGCAAAACTTGCGGCTCGCCAGGCGTGACCTGCGTGCACACCCGGCACATATCGATTAGCTCACGCGGTATCTGTGGACGAATTCTGCAAAAAGAGATGGGTTGAAGAGAAAAGCATTAGCAGCGGGTCTTGGCTGGATGTTTGTTCTGAATGTATGTACTTGGAGGGAGTAGCTCGTGGCTATCGTATAGTGTTATGCTATTAGTGAGCATGTGAACCCTTGCACACAAGGCGCCCGAGCTGAAGAATACACCGTTTAATTACCGTGCATCAAGCGCAGCGGCAAACTAGCTGCAAGAATTGCACGAGCAGAGTTCAAAGATCGTGAAAGTGCAACCCCAAAGCAAAGGTGTATGGAGGGAGGCTACTCCACCGCCTAACAGCTGGACTCCTAGCCGGTGTGGTGGACACGGTTCGGTTGGTGCTCGCTGATTGCGCTAACGTTTCCGCGCTTGTATGCAAATTAATTGAATTAGCGGTCAAAGTCATTGCGGGTATATGGCCAGCGTTTTTTTTTTTTAGTACCTTGTCCAACTTGGTTTGGACTTCCTTCTTCACCTTAGTTGCTTTATGTTTCAGAGCTCGCAAATGGAGAAATCCACTAACGACGGTGGTACTACGCAAAGCCTCCAACATATTCGAACGTTTCGCGAAGTTTTTATGTGCGCTGAGGTCTTTGTCTGACGTCGTAATCGACCAGCGGTACGGCGGAAGCGTAGAAGTACTAGACATACCTAGGAGACATTGGCACAAAGACGGCGGAGTCAATCAAGTAACACGTTTGACAGTTTGGCTTTGGAATACGCCCGCAATAACAAACTTTCGTGGAGGAGCTAATAGACCAGTGGAGGTTAGAATCGGACGAAAACTGCCTGCGGGGTGAGACAGTGTGTCGTCAAGCAGCTGTGAAGGTTTAGCTTCTAAGTTAGGGACTAGAACGGACCGACTGTCCAGGTCTTGGACGCTAACTTGAGCCCGTTGTAGGAGGCAGACGTCCTTCATTCTACGCTTGTTAAGTAATAAATACATCATTCAAACACTTATTTTTACACCGCTCGTAACAGCTTTCCCCGGTCGTTGAAATTATTAAAATCTCATCACAAATCTCAATCACGGCGAGACATTCATAAATAATGATCAGTACGTGATCGACGCTCGGACGATGGCTGGCGGCATCCGTTTCCTTTCCGTGCTTCGTTTTGGAACCGAACCGCGATGGAGAATATATTTGGCTGCGGTTCGGAAGGCATCCCAAATCGAAACGCAGTCAGTTGCTGCGGCAATTCAATTGCCGTCGCTCACGTTTTACTGCCCGCAATTTGCAACGGCCCCATGCTTCCAGGAAACTGCACACGGCGATTCCTAAACAGGATGTAATTGAAGATATGCCGTCGAAATAAGATTCATAAAGCGGTCGCATGGCTTACAAATGCCATGTGCGATTTTCCACTGCAAGCGATTTGGAGAGAAATTTAAACCCCTGGCCAACGTCTCTTTTTACTGATTAGCCTTCTACACGTGGTGCATCGGGCAAATTTTCGCGACAATCTTCCCGTGCAGGTGTCGAGTGACGGCGTAATGGAGCCGAGCGAAGACAAAGTTTCATTTCTTTTTGTATTTGTTTTTTTTTGTACCACCATTGGGCGGCATTGGGCGGAAAAGGTGAGGAAGCTAGCCGGAGGGTAATGGCGATTGCTTGACATTTTACAACAATGACACTCGGGGACGTTCCCTTTTCTCACGTACGATACACCCGTCGGAAGGCTAGACACTAGACGGTGAGAAAAGTTGGTTTTTATTACAATCTACTTCTTATGCTTTCCCGTGACACGCTCAAACGAGCATTATGGCGGTGCCAAACGAGTGCAGCAAACTGCAATATTAACCGCCCGTTTTGATGTACTGCTCGTATGCAGCAATGTCGGCAGTGCCTTTTCGGGGTGCTTGTGCTACAGGAAATGGCGCTGCCGGAGGATCTGCATTGAAAGTGGTTTCTGCATGCCAATAACGATTTGCGATTTATTAAGCGCTGGATTGAATGACATCATCTACTAATTAGATTCTTCTGTTGTGGAGAAATGTGAAGATATATGGAAACGTCTGGAAGTTTATGGAGACACTTGGAGGCTTCTGAATATTGGCTTCGACGTATTAGAACCTGTGGAAAGTATTGATGAAGCACGCAGATTTTCAAAATCTGTTGAAAATTTTTGGAGCCTTCCAGACATTTGTGGAAAGTTCCAAACCAATTCCTGGTACGTTTCGACATGACGTTGGACAAAGTCAAAAACTTTTTTAAATTAAGGCAATTTCGTAAAATCTCGCCAAGTCATTACAGCAGTTTATCCATCGCTGCGTGATTAACAATTTGATACAGTTTTCTCAACCTCCCATGACTTTTCTCAATATCCTCTGGTGTAGCATTTCAAAGAGAAAGGTGTTATTTTCAACATATCGATGTCATTGGTTTCCATCGCGGTCATCCATCCCCAATTGATACTGATAAACTACCCGATGATGAAGTGAATGCACAATCACCACGCGGGAACAGAAAGCTTTCTTCGTCCGAATGCTAAAAAAACCCATCTGGAAAAGCAGGTTTCAGGCCTCCGGTCGCGACTCTAGCGAACGTCTAATGCATACGTGATGAGCCCTAGCTTTTGCACCCACGCGATATGCGCAATCATATCGCTCAAACGATTGATGCACTCGTGATGCACGTAAAAGGTGTAATTTTCTGTTTTCTCCCCGTACTAAATTGATCTTTACAGGCGTCGTGGGAAGAAAACACGCCGAATGAGTCATAGGCCTGACTTGAGACAAGCGCACGAATAGAGTTTGATGATTACGCGTTCGTTTGGATTAGCTTTGAGGCTAAACGACGCAACAGAAAGTAATTCCTATGCACTGACGAGTGAAACGGTGAATCAACGGTTCGATCAAACGTTAAGGTTTGTGTAGCACCGTGAATGATTTCCAGTAGCCTATGTTCGATACTAAGGCGCACCAGGGTTTTTTAAGATAACAGAAAACATAGACTCAACCTTTTCATCCATCACAAAGATAAGAGAATTGGTTACAAGGAATCACCTAACAAAAAAAAATCATATCATGTAAGTAAGGTCATGTTCCATATGTTCTTCCAATCTAGACGAAAAGTACTTGTCTTCTTTTATTAACGACTCATATTCCGATTAATACATCAGAATTTTAACATTTTCAGATCAAATGTTTCCTTTTTTTATTTTCACCGAAACATGAAAGAATCTCTCCTAGCTATTTTTGCATTTTTATTCTCTGATTTAAAAATGTTTTAATCCCGAAAAGCGTTCATTGCTCATTAATTATTTATTGTGATCGAATAAAACAATCGTTCGTCCAAACCTTACGTCATTATCACCATTACGCTGAGTTAATCATGAATTCAGCGCACGTTTTTTTAGTGCCTGGTTGTTTCACCTGGGTATCACCTCGGCAAAATAAAAACACAAATTGACAATGCAAGTACAATGTCAAGGTAACAGCAGCATGAAAGTTGCATTAATACATTAATGAAAGAAAGAAATCGCAAAAAAATGAAAATTGTCGAAATCAAACCATGCATTTCGAGAACGTGTGTTTAGTGGGTTTTTTTTTGCTGCATAGTAAAGGTAGAACGTCGAATGGAATGGCCCTAAAAGCGAAGCAGTCCATTTGAGAGAAAATAGGGCGTAGAAATGTCCGAACCCGGAAAGCGCTCGAGCCTTTTTCTTTCTTGTTTTTTCTCTAAATGGTAACCTACCGGCGTGGGCCAGCCATGCATTCCGGTTTGTAATATTTGCATGAGCTTTTTTATTTCTGCACAAGTGCATACATTATTCTCACCGTCCGGCTCCGATTTCACCTCCCTTTCCGCCAATTACCCACGCCGATCGATCGGGCCGCGGAACGTTCGGATCGTGTGGCGGGAAATAGACAGCGATTCGAAAAATAGTACAAGTGGAAAAAAAAGCACACACACGCGAACGCACGATCGCACCAGCAGCAAAGGCGGTGTCAAACATGGAAATCTGAACCGGATGAATTATGCATCGAGGTGAATTGTGCGCGCGCGGCCCTAAGTACACAACCCAGTCGTATGTGAGATGCGATTGCCTATCGCGAAGACGAGAGACGCCTCCGGCAACGTCATCGCGCACCGAACTAATGACAGGCTGCAGACGAAAAAGAACGGCTTCCCTTGCGTGCTGTTTGCCCAACGGTAACGCAAGAAGATATTTTCCTCACCACCCTCCGCCTAAAAAGCGCACAAAAGAAAATGCACACGTTTCGGGCGAGGGAAAACGATGGGGTGAAATTTTTCACGATTGTCGAATGTGCTTGCACGAACGGCGAACGGTCGCAGTACACAATCGGCCTGGTTTGGTTTGGGGTTTTCTTCTCTTTTTTCTTCCCCCTCCCTCGATCGCTCTGTTGTGCTGCAAATCCAGATCATGTAACCACACCCACCCGATTCGCTGGAATTAAAAGATTCCGCCGAGCGCACCGCTTTAACGAATAGCCCATGGTGAAGGGTTAAAGTAGAGGTTCTTCACCGACCTGTTGCGAACAGGAACGACCCCCTGGGATTGTGGAAGAGGTTGTTGACCGTGGTGTGAACTATCGCACGGTGTAGCATGCAATTTTCGGGCAGGGGGGAGTGAGGAAGACCAAGTTTTCCCGCCACGAAACGCATCTGCTTAAGATAAGCCTACATCAAAAAAGCTTATGTTCGCCCATCATCACGCAGATGGGGCCGGTTGGTTTATCGTTTCATCCACTTTTGGGTAGCTTCTTCTAGCTTCGCCGCATCTCTCGCCCGGATTCTCCGGTTCACGACGTATAGTAATTAAGCAGCTAATTGCCATCAGTCACCGCTCGGCGTGGTTATGATTTATCGTGCAAACAGCGAGAGAAAGAGAAGGAGAGAAATTTCAGATCGCATCTCCATCGTCTGGATCGGATTTCTATTTGGCCGTGTCGGTTTAACTGGGCTGCTAGCATAAATTAAGCTTAACATCGATGAATTATTAAATTCCCCTTTAAACTTCAGAACAATCCCAAACTCCGCTAGATAGTGAACAATGCACAACTAGTCTGACTGGTGCGGGAAAACATGCGCATAATTCACCCATTAAATGCCTACCCCGCGATCCGAACGAAAACAAGGTTACTAACTACATCGGAGCTCGTGTGAGCGTGTGTAGGAGTTATCACGGCAACGCGGCTCCATTCACAACAAAAACCTATGGCATCCTTTCTCCGCAAGGGATACGAGAGCGGAGATGCAAGAGTCAATTCCAAAAAAGCCCCCAACCCTTCACGTAACCTGTCTTCCCCGAAAATCCGTCCGATGCGCTTGCGCGCATGAATGAAACTCTCATCACGACGCAATCTCCACCGCATCAGCACTTCTTTCACGCAACCCGACTCCATCCAACGCCGTATTCTCTTCCATCGATGTTACTGCTCGGTATCGAAACTGGTCGTCCTTGACCAGACCATATGCACACCCACCCCACCGATTGCTGTTGCTGCTGCTGCTACTACGACACAACAAAACAGCGCGCCAGGGAGGTTTTGGGTGACGAAGTGAGACGTTGTGGAGCCCAGACCGAGAACTCCCGACAACCTCCTCGGCATCCATCGAGCATGGCGTGTAGCTGTTGCCTAAATGGAGCTTCCCTCGAACAGCTGGGCAAGAACCACGTCCCGGTAGGCGAAGGATGACCGGATGGCGCCAACGGCAGAGAGACGCTGTTACTACCGAAGACGCCAACGACCGACCGTCACCCAGAAGAGAGACGAACGTCATCATTGCCGTGCGCTTCCTTTGCGGCTCTTTGATTTTTTTTATACATATCCTACCATGTTTTCGCCCACGATCCACAAAACGATCGTTTTTATAGCGCATTATGGTTTATTATCGTCGGCACTACAACCGATGCGAATGCGATGGGATCCGACGATCTCCAAGATGTCTCCGAGGGCAACCGGTGTGAGGCGACTTGAGCAGAACGATGTTTTGCTTGTTGCGCAATGACACTTGCTCGGAGGAGAGTTATTACCTCTTGCAATGACTTGACTGATGTCTTATTTGTAAGCGAGCAGGTTCCATAGCTCGGGACATTATACTGATTGGTAGTGAGCTGATGTACTGACGATTTCCATCAAGCAACCTGTGCAGGTATTTCCCATTTATTGATGAGGAAGAAGATTTTTATAACAAAATTAAAAGAAACTCTAAATAAACACTTCGCTTTCAGAAGCCTCTTAAGAAGGCTCTTTGCTAAATAAGAGTCATATCTGATCGAACAAACATACTGAATAACTTCAAGAAAGAATGTGGTGGTTTGATGATGCAGGAAGCCAGCAAAACGTATGAATATAAATATATCGAAATCCTTAAAGTATTTTCAATTCAACCTTCAGTGCATAATAATCACAAAACATGTTTATTACAAAATTTACAAAACTCTTATCAAACACTTCGATTCAAGTTGCCCTTAATCTGAAAACCATATCGGATCTAACTAACATTCACATACTAAAGACCTTTAAGAAATAAAATAGGTCGTTTGATGATACAGAAAGCCGATAAAATGTATTCATAAATATGCATCAATTATTTAAACTCCTTTTGGAATTTTCAATACTACCTTCAGTACACCACTTTTTCAATTATCATCCAATAGATATCATGTTCCAACATATGATACAAAAGATCAATTGATACGTTAATAGAACTTCCATTGTTCAAACATATCTATTTTGATTTCATATCTAAAATTCAAACTGTTTCAAATGATTCATGTATTTAATATTTTTAATTTAAAGCATAAAACGGGCCTTCAAATCTAATTTCTTCAAAAGAAACGTTTGGAAGATTTAAGCCATGCGAGTCCATCGGCAGCTCCAAGGTATTTTAGACCGCAAAATAACGAAATACTAAAACAACCTACATTACATCGTTGCTCTCGTGAACCCAAGGAGATATCTTTCCTTTCACATACCCCGTCGAGCTAAATGTCAAGAAAACGACTAATTCTCGATCACTTAAGGCTCATCCAAAAGGCTCATTGCCGTTTTGCGGGTGGCAACGTTTTGTCAGAAGTGCGCTCAACGCTCTTTCACGGCACACCACGCGTAAGGTTATTGGTTTGGTAACCTCCACTCCACGCTGAACGAGATCTTTCGACCTAGGATACAAAACTTTACTCACAGTCCCCCCCACCCCGTTTGCTTTATGCTAATCAATATCGGGGGAAAAAAAACCCACTCTGCAATTGCAGCGACTTCTCGCTGGAATCATCGCGTCAAGTCTGCTCCACCTACGACGGTGACCGAACATTCTTGGCACCGGGCAGATTGAGGTGAACCGGGCGTAAGTGGGCGAAAGCAATGATGAAGAGGAAAAAAAATCGATGCTCGGCGAACTGCCAAAAAAAACTGCGCCACGCTACCACGCATCTTCGGCGGGAGCGGCGTAATCGATGTGGTGGCAGCACACGTGTGGCCGTATTTCTTACCGATGACGTAGGAGACACACATGCACACACAGAAACATGCCACTTGCCACACCGAAATTGACCGGCCCATCCATCGATCTAGAGCTAATTGGATCGATTGAATTGCACCGAGGCCGGGGCAGAGCAAGTCGTGAACTGAAAAATGCATCAATACCCGTACTGTTGTCGGTTGGCTCGTTGAAGCTAATGAAGGTTTGTTTAGTACGAAATCAACAATCGATTGCGGATTGCGTGCAAGGCGCGTTTCGTTTCGGCCCCACCCCCGGGAGAGAGGCTTGTTAAATAATGAAGAAATTGTAAGATGATACACGAATCCGGATGGTAATGATGCATTAAACAGCACACAGCACCAAAACCTGACACGTTAATGAGGGTGATGGGGATCATGGTTTGGTGCACAATCTGGTTCTTCTTGCCCAATCCCACGCGTGCAGAGATCCGTCTCGAACGATCTATTGTGTCTTTAATTGGACATGCTCACTTCGGCTCGAGGCTAAGCGATATTTGATGTTTCAGTTTGAAAACAATCACTTGCTGCGGAAACGGATTTGTCCCCTTCGCTGATTGAAATGCAAATAGAATTAGCTTTGCTAAGGGTGACCGATGGTAATTGAATTTTAAATCACATAACACCTATTACAAACACGAGGCTGTAGACGGTCCGCGTCGGCTCGGGAGCGAACCTTTCCGCGCCTGTACGATATATTTGTATCGTTTTTTTTCTGCTTATTGTTTCGTTAATTAATTTCAAGATTAATCAGATCGCTGAAGACGCTAATGAGTGTAACCAGTTTATGTAACAGACAGGAGGGTTCGTCCGGTAAGAGACAGGAAAATCGATCACAGGAAGCTCTCTCTCGGCGACATGAAAACTAGTCGCACCAAAGCGAACCGAGACCTTATCGCAAGCCGGGGGTAAATGTGCGTAATTTAATCACCGCGCTAATCAATTATCCCCGTTCTCAATTTAGATACACGGTCCGGAAAGAAACACAACAATTTACGCTGGGTGTGTATTTTTTTACATTTAATCATAAGCCGGGTGGGCTTTATTAAAAAGATACGTGAACTTCCCCTCGCCAGCCTCGTTCCAGGGGTGAACCTTGCACTACTTCAAAGCGTTTTGATGCCGGGCCCGGTGGTGTCGCAAACGAATTTGCTTACGTCGCTTAATTCACGCCGACCGCGAACCGGTTAACCGGTGGCCCAAACGGTGGACCGATCGGGGTTCGCTTCGCATTTTATTGACATAAGCCGAACGGGGCGCGGACATGAAGCTCAAACATGCACACAAATCGATGATCAAAGATGGGAATGGTAGGGCAGGAGGTGGCAGGAGGCAGCCCCTAACACGAAACCATTAACCTTTCAATCCATTAGATTTAATTGAACGTAAGCGTTCACAGTGTGCACACAGTAAACCTTAATATACACTGATGGTTGTGTTAAATAATTGCTGCTTAATTTGCTGATCTGACCGTATGAGCAAAATCTTTTTAAAGAGATTTATTTACGGTTCAAAATTTCTCCATAACGATCTTCAAATTTGGATTGAAATTTAAACGAATTTCATTAAAACAACGAACTAGTAGAAATCAAAATTGGATGGAACAAGATATGAATGCCCCTACAGTTTATACGATTTACTTATTTCTTTATCAATGATTTAAGTGAGTCGAGCAGTGCTCACGAATATTTTTCGAGCAGACAAGATTACCCCATGTTGACTGACAGCACGTTTTGTTTACGCGAATCTTTTGACACATGTCCTGCGAATGTTGTTTAAGCTCTATGTACACACACTATTTATTTCCTTAGCTTAACTTTGCTAAACTCTAATTTCATCCAAGATTCATTATTTTCGAAAGATAAAAGATTTTTTTTTATTATTCAGACGGTATTCACGGCTACATGTAGCCGTATTGTCAGTGCCTATATGCACTGACTGACATTTTTGATCTCAGGGCATTTCCTCCCTGTACTTTGGCCTTATCCCGGGCCTACTCGGTTGAATTAATTATGTGTGGTGTGATGTGATGTGATGATGTTGGTGTGATGATCTGGTTATGTGGTTTGATGCTCCTGTTGACTGCTGTGTGATGTAGGTTATGCAATGTTGTGATGATGGGTTATTGTGTTGCGTAGTTGGTCCAGTCTATTGCATTTTGGTGTGTTGTGTATATGGGAAACTTCATCCGTTTCTTCAATAGGTCCGGTACTATTGCACACTAGACAAATAGAAAACAGGAAAAAAATAGAAACCAAAAAAAAAACAGAACAAAACAAACATTGACTAACACATAGTCTGCCTCCCTTTGGTACGGTGATTTAATCAGCACCAAAATGCTAGTCCCCCTGCAAAATTGTCGAACTGGGCATAACATTTAATAGGATGACATATATGGGAAGATAAAAGATTTGTCTCCTTCTTTTTTAATATACAATGTGTGTAAAAATCTCCATCAAAGACACTTTCCGTTTGACGTTTTACAGCAGCCTAGAGCAAAAAAAATCAATTTAAGATGAACACAAAAGCATCACCTGCCACATTTACACTACGAAAATACAAAACGGCTCTAAAAGATCATCTTACCACCTTGGCACATCCCGCATGATCGCCATATGGCACCTCTTCAGTGCTGCATGAGCGATGCTGGATAATTTATAATACCCTAGATTACAGCTGACACTTCCAAGCGGCGGCCGGCACGCCATCAAAGCGGCTGGACGTTGACGGCAACAACATTTTTTAGTTGTTTTCAGCATTGCTAATTATTCATTTAAACCACCAGCGTCGTCGCAAAATAGGGCCGGCCCCGCAAGCACCAGTACCAGCCATTATGCCCAGCGAACCGGATAGTGGAGCGAACCAAAAACAAAAAAAAACGGCTATTAATTATTTAATGGTGGTGCGTGCGGGAAAACAAATCATACACGCCACCGGCCAACCAAGAGGAGTTGATCGACGGCATGATCGAGTAAATCTATTAATGCAGCTTAATGCCACTTAATCGGGTGTGTTTGTGCATAAAGCAGGCAGTGTGGTTGCAATTTGCATGTACATTATCGACCATCTCCCACCCTGGTGCTTCTCGGCACTTGAATATTCAAAGCCGAAGCCGAAGTGCTCCGAAGTGTACGTTATTTTGCTTTTGCGATTCGCACCCGAGAGCACCGAAACCCAAATTAAACCCTATAACTATCACCTTTCACGAGGCGTGCCGGAATTTGCAACCAGTTTCCTGTTCT
Source organism: Anopheles farauti (assembly GCA_000473445.2). NCBI lineage: Eukaryota > Metazoa > Arthropoda > Insecta > Diptera > Culicidae > Anopheles > Anopheles farauti. The sequence continues at coordinate 141,424 of KI915042.1, read as the reverse complement.
CGATCGATTTTCCGCTTCCTTCTCACTGCACGCACCGTAAAGCGCGAATGCATTATAGTTTCATCGACATGCAACGTGAGTTTTCCGACGTTTGCCGTTCTCCTTTCCAGGGCCGGCTGGGTGGGAAGGGGCGGACGATTTCCTTTCTTGGAGTGGCAGGGCAAAACAAAAAACCGACCCGTCTTCGGGCGAATATGCGATCCATCACCCACCGCTACACATGTGCGAACGCCCGCTTTCAGTGCATAAATAGAACAAGCGGGACGCGAAAAAAAAAATCTGACCACATACTACTTGGAGGGTGTGACGTGAAAATCCCATGCGAAAGTGAAGCCGACATAAAGGGCAACGATCTTGAGGTTTTGTGGGACCAAGGAGAAAAAAAGGGCCAAATATAAAAGGTGTTTTCATTATTTCCTTTTTTCTTTGCTGGGTTGTTTTTATGTACCTTTTGGAGCATAAAATTCAACTACTCCACCACCACCCGTTAAAGCTCACACAGCGTTCTCCGCTATATACTGTCGATCGCACAAGGATGGACACTCGGCCCAACGCACCATGCCACCTTCTGTTGGCGGTGCCAAAACGGGGCGTTTAATTAGTGGCCACCGCCGGCACCGACTACGAACGCGCCCTTCGCACCGTCAGATGAAGGTTGCGAAAACATTTAAGGAAAAGCGGACACACTGAGAGAGAGACACACAGAAAACGATCCATCACGAGCACGATCGACGTAATGATGTATATTTTTAAAATTTATTACCACCACCAGTAGGAGTTGTGGACTGCAAATGCAGCTAAGTTAGCTCCAAATCAGAAAACTCGTACAGGCGACGGATAATCTTCCTTTTTCTTTTAAATTCCAGTGATTTAATCACTGGAAAGAAGCTGATAGTTTAGGATAATCAACTGATCCCAGCAGCAAATAATAAATCCCAACAGCAAGTTATTTTCCATGAAATGGGATACTGATACTGAGGTGGATATAGAAAATTAAACATTCAATACCACTCAAGAGATCTGACATTTTCAACTGACGTCAACACAGCTTTTTTAGCCTGGACGAAGTATAAAAGTTATGAAAACATAATTTTTCTATCCCAAAAACAATCAAAATATTTTGATAATTCAATAGCGACATGTTTTGTCTTTGTGGTAGATGAAAAAATATCACCATTTGTGTGACAAACTAAAGTTAAATTTTATGTAGCATGAAAAAAAGCTATTTTACCCTATTTTTAACATGAAAATAAGCTATTTTTTCCATTAATTTCCTCCCACCTAAAACTCAATAGTCCATCATTTTGAATGTCGCTATCGAAAACTCATCCAACCACGCATCCCGCGAAAAACGGTTGACCTTTTCGGGCCAAATATTGACTCCGCGATCGACGAACCACGTGTTCGCGCCACGGACAATCTCGTGTCCAAGCGCAGAGATAAACCCCAATAGGTCGCGGTGTGTTACGGTTAGCGGAAAGCTAGCTCCCACCCTCCCCCACAACAAAGTGGAACCGCGGCCTGTGGTTGAGTTTGTTATTTTTTTTCGGCACACATTACGAAACACCGCCTCAAACGGCCGCTGTGTGGTGGTGGTGGTGGTGTTGGTGCACGTTCTTGTACGCGCCCGTGCCTCCAAACAGCGGACGGTGACCGCAAACGGCATGATGGGCCAATCCTATATTTACCAAGCACCGAGCAGGCGAAACCATTGCCATCACGCAAACATTACGCGGCCAGCCTCCGCTTGAAGCACGAACAAAAAGGCCCACGAGCATCGGGTTGCCCTGCGCTTGACTTTCGTTTTCCTCCCAGCATGATGCTAAACGTGAGCACCGTGATAGAGGAACGCACCGTTCAATGTGTGATGGTGTCTAACAAGGCGTTGGTTTTTTGTTTCTTGCTGTACTATATTTCAATCCTGTTTAAAGTGACCGTGGTTGGGGGGCGGGTGATGACAATATTTAGCGAAACAATTGTCGCCCGCACGTTACGACGCTCTGAGCTCCGAAAGCGCACGCGTTGTGTTTCAAATGCCAATCAAACAAAGCACTACGGCATACGCTCAGTGTAGTTTGAGCTACAGGTTTGAGATTCGCACCAAGAAGGAGCAAAAAAAAATGTCAAATACATCTAAAAATGACCAAACGCATCTAATGGGTGGTCGCCATCTTGAGCACACTTCGCCAGAAGTGTCCTGGATAAGTACTCCAATGATTAGTTACGCATGATTGCTCCATCCGCAAGCATTATAGTGCGTCTCTACCGTATACGAAAATCCTCTTAAAACTCGCATTGCCTCGTCGACCCGAGGAAGGTTTTGTGCGGTAGCCAAAAAATTTCGTTGACATCTTCAACCTATTCCACTTGGCGGCGTCAAGTGTCGCACCGTCGGGTCTCTGACGTAACCGGACCAGAAGCGACGTAGCGACGAGCAAACAGCCTCCGTTTGTTGTTGTTCAGGTACTACTCTGCTCCTTCTCCTCACCCACAACAACAACAAAAAAAAACCAATGCCAACGATCTCCCCCTAGCGCGGGCAAGAAGGTCGTCAATCTCCTCGGTGCGTTGTAACTAATGGTCTATTTTAATCCCCGTCAACCAGGACCAGGAGTGGGTAAACCAGAGACACCAAGAGGTTGCCATGAATGACGGCCCGGAAAAGGGTAGGAGATACGGGTGGGCATCAAACGGCGAATCTTATTTTAAAGTTTCTCACACATGATTCAACGCGCGGCACGCGGACGACAAAACGCCGCCATTGCTGGTGTCTCGCGCGCTTGATATGTTCGCCGCTCGCATCAGTGTTTGCTCTTGAAATCCTATCCAACCCAAGGTCTGAGACGATCTCGCCGTACGTACACGACTCGGACGCGGTGTACTGACCCGTTTTTCACTCGTTTTATAGGTCGATAGTGTGCTCCCTTCTCCCGCTTTGCTCGATCAAAAAAAAAAAGGGTGCGGTGATGATTGTGTTCTGATTGCTTTATTGTCACAACCACCTGTTGTCCCTCTCTTTTTGTATAATCTAACCTCATTCTAAGCCGCGGACAATCTCCGGATATTGAGAAACCACTCAACGGACCGTCGACATCAGGGAGCCATTTGGGAAATGTAATACCAATACATCACCAAGTGTCAGACGGCAAACTCCAACAGGTGCTAACACCATGTTTGACCTTAACATTGTGTCAAACGGCGTGACTTCAAACCACATCAGACTACAATGTTTCAGATCTAGTATGCAATGAAGTCGATATTCCGGAGGAAGCCCACACAAAACAGGGAGCGCGATTTTTCAGCGATAGTTTAGAAGCTTTACGCCACCACCGATCAAATAAACGATACGGCCGGCCCTACCGGGGTTTGGAAGAGCTCACCGACTGACACCTCCTAACCTCAAACCGAACAAACCACGGGCGCATCTCCTTTGAGGTGACAAAAAGACCGACGCGATATCAAAAGAAACCGCAACACAACCGATTGATTTGCGATGCACAGGGGGAAGCTTCGGAACCGCAAACTATAAAAACGCTCGCTCTCGGCAGCAGAATTACTAATCGAGCCGTGTATCGAATTACGTTGTCGGAGGAATGTCCTCACTGCGCTAGCGACGATTACTGCACCAAGGGCCCAGGTTCATTAGCACCCAGGACCGCACATGCATACGTCCGGCCGGAAGTCGATGCGTTTATCGAAAAAAAAACGCCACACCAATTGAGCAAATTATCCGGTATACATTTCAAACTCCAACGTGGTGTCTCTCTCGTTAGCTCGAGTTTTTGCAAGACTTCCCCGAGCAACGCTCGGTCAAGGGGAAAGGATCGGATAAGCTCGTGTCTTCGATGCTTTCGGAATCCGAGTGCGCAATCTTCATTAAAACGCCAATAAAATACCTCCCCAAACCGGGCACTTACACGGCTGCTTTTCGGTTACGATCCCTCGGCTCGGAATTCGATACCGATAGCAATGCCATCGCTTTATCGACGCGCAACCTACGGCGAAGAAAACTTCTACTCTTCGGTGGCATTAAGGTGAAAGTACTTTCACCGCATCCGAGACGGGTGCGTATTTCTTTTCGTGTTCACCCCCAGCGTTAGACACGGAGGGAGGCCGGCCAGTGAAAACCGGTGAAAATGTCACCCGAAATCGATTTTTCTTAAACGATACAATCGGACGTCTATCGTTGAAGCGATTGCTTCCTATCCATCTCTACGTGAGCTCGTATCGCATCGATTTTCTTCAGTTAAAGCGAAAGGGATCTGATACGGTTTCCGCTTTCATATCCGCTAGGAGGAAATGGCCATAAAAAAAAACAATCCACAACCTGACACGCGGACGGACGTCCACAAAAGACCTCTCGGAGGGCATTAAATTGTCCACTTAACGTGTTGTTTACGTCGTTCTGCCCTAACTTACTTCAGTACTACACTTCAGTCAAGATAAATCTTGATGCAAGAAGCAAAAGAGACCAAACTGCTTCGTGAACTACGTGCAATTGAAAGCATCTGTGGCAAACCGCCAGCTGGAACACCAGACACACTCGTTGCACAAAAATGGACCAGCCAGCTCCGGCAAGTTGTCCGCGTAATTACGTTAAGGTATGGCGGAGGTCACGCAAGATTGACGCCTAATTTTGCCGAGCCGTAGTTTTACCCGTTGCCATTTTTCCTTCGAAGCCCAACTTTTCTCTTCACCTCTTCTGAGCCTGCAAACCGCATCACGTTGGCGTCTGAACTAGATACTTTCAATGACCCGCTTATGCACTCACCGTGCAAAGTTGCGCCTGAACATTGGGCGACCGTCGTTCCAGTGGAGGAGCGTCTCGTCTCTCGTGCGACAGTCCATTCCCGATCGGAAAGAAATTTGCCCAACTTGCCGAGTCCTAACCGGCAAACGTGTAACATGAATTATGATCTCAGCGCAGCGGATGACTTAAAACAAACACCTTTAACAGCGCCGTAAAACACTAATCAAACACGAATCATTTATAGTTCCTTCCTTTTTTTCCAAAATCACACGCTCGAGAGAACCAAACATAATCATTCACCGCATTCGCGGCTTATGACACCTGAGCAAAGCTAGGTCTGAAAACAAAGCGACCTAATATTTGCCCAAATGTTTCAACGCTCCCGCAGCGGCGGTACCGGTTAGGAACATACAAACGAGCAACATATCCATTGACGCCGACGGGCGTTCGAGGAAGAAAAAAAAAGCTCTGTTGAAAAATTAAACAACAACTCCATCAGTTCTCGGACGCGCTCGGTGAAAGATCGAGAAAAGAAGCACGGAAAGCAGCGGATGGTACAGTGAAGGACAGGGAAATAGCTGCAGGAATGGAAAACTTGGTTTTAGATATTTTATTTTGTGATTATTCTCATAGAAGACCTTGACAAAAAAATAATATTCTGATTTGAAACAGTCATTTAACAAATATTTTATCATAAAAATGTTAATGCCGAAGTCCAAAAATTAAAGAAAAATCGATGAAATTTTATCATTCAACATTGAACATATAAATAACAATTTTACCATAAAAAATATAATTTCCAAGTCGAAAAATTGAAAAAAAAAAACAATTCGATGTTCTCTGAGCAGAATTATCCATAAGTCCATAAAAATACCCAAAAATGAAAAAAAAAACAATTCGATGAAATTTTATCATTCATCATTCAACACTTAAATAACTATTTTGATCATAAAAATTTCAATTTCCAAGTAGACAAATTCGAGATAAAAACAATTCCATGTTCTCAGAGAAGAATAATCCTCCAACAACATGATTCACCTGACATTTCAAAAACTTAACTATTCTGGACCAAAAAACATTAACTTTTTTGTCAATCACTGTACGTTTCTTCACACTCTTCCCACCAACACATTTGGTTCGGGAAATCTACAAATATGGATACCACCCAACCCCTTTCCCCCTCTCCGGAAGACCGGCGGATGTTTGGCGGATTCGGAACCGTTCGCCCAAAACAGCGATCAAAACCATCACCCCCTAGCCGAACATTGCACCCGATTCAATCGTCATTGATCGCCGCGAGCTACCAAACACACGCGATTTGCGTAGCGCGAAACGCTCACGCAAACGCGGGTTTGTAGACGCGGATGAGGTAATCGTCCCGGCCAAACCCGGCCACCATTTCTCCTCCACCCGACCGTGTTCCACACAACCCGGTACGGGCGCAAATGTGATTGACGAAGTGTGATATGACCGTGAGGCGTGAAATCTGGCCGTTTGTGAAAGAGACGCCAGTTACCTCACGCACGTCCACTACTGCGCGCCATCAACGGCAACGTTAGGTCGAACAGATCTCTCGGAGTTGGAGGTGGACGATGCCTCGTTCGATACGACAACCTAGAGTTCGATACGACAATCCTCCCAGACCGCGATAAGATTACCGCGATCACGTCGACGGCGTTTAGCGTAATGGAAATAAAAAACAATGAGAAACCACGATGACTCACGCTAAATGTGCCGCACGAACGAAGTGACGGCTCCGTGACCTTAGTTGGTCCGGTGGTTCCATCCGTTTATCGACCGCCGTCCATTACCGATCAGGTCGCGCTGTCTGAGCGCTTCATTAGGACGTCGTTTTGCGCAGTTGAACACACGTTGGGGCAGCGAAGGAGTTCTGGTGATTGTCTGATTATATGATGGAGGGTAATGATAACAAACGAGGAAAGATTTATCCGTACGGGCAGAGTTCTCATGTTAAAAGTTCTCTAAATCCCAATGAGTCCCTCCAAAGAGAAGTCTAGCACAAGGCAAGATATTTCCAAAAACATTCCTATTTTATACTTACAACCAATCTCCGCAATCGTTAAGCTGATCGGTAAATATTCGTAGCGACAAATCCATTTAGCATGCTAATTGTTAGCAAACACATCGCCAAATGAGTCCACCAGCTCCCTCAAGTGAAGGTGAAGAGGAACCGCTCACGTGTGCAAACACTCAGCCAAACACGCTAGTAGACTGATGGGTGAGCGAAATATGGATGAAAAAGGTCATAATTTGACCACCAAAACTATGGTGGACCTGAAAATATGTCCAGCAAACAGGACGCCAACGGCCAAGAAAGTTATCCAACGTTGCGACCTTGAAGAAGATCAAGTGCTACAAAGCAGCCAACGTATGTTCACGTTTAGGATATTAGAAAGACAAACGATCGTGAACAGCGTGATGCTGAAAAGGTAAAAGTAAGCGCCAATTTCCACACAACCCATTTTGCGGTAATTTCTGTTTTGGAAAGTTCACTGCAAACTTGTTGCAAACGAACGTGGCTACTAAACGATACTATTTTTCTTGCGCTGCACGGCGCATTGGTGAATGGACGCAAACGGGCCACGACGGGCTTTTTTAGACTGGCGTCCGGGCTCGAAGTGAACGTAACGCCCCGTTCGCGAATCACTCAAATGAAACATAATTTACCATTTGAAAGTGCAAAACGAAACTGAACACGCCGCGTCCTGGGGCCGTTTGTTTCCCCAACCGCGTGCACTTTTAAATTGCACCGGGAAGAAGCACATGCTGCTTTCAAACAACATCATAATTTTTATCAGCATCATCATCATCGTCATCAAGTCGTGATCGTCACCCCTTGCCAACTCGTTCGCTTGACTTTTGTACGAACGAGAACGAGTTCTCCCTTCCCCGGAAGTGGCAATGAAAATGGACGCCATTTTTCATCGCCGAGAGCACTGCTGGCAAACGAGCGAAGCGTGGAACGATCTTGCCCACCAAGAGGGCAAGGCAAATAAAGCACAGGAAGGGAATAGGGTACTGTCAACATAAAAACAACCTAAGTCAATACTCAACCAACCTGAGGGAAACAAAGAAACTCAGTCTTTTTGAAACGTTGAAACTGTTCCAAAAAAAACACAACTTCACCAATGCTCGGCTCGAAGTCCATAAACAAGTCTTCCACAGGGTATCATTCCACTTTGTTTTTTAGAATTCCTCATTCCTGATCTGGCTAAAAGCCATCAAAGCCAGCTCTTAATTCTGGAGCACTATAAATGAAACACCTCTTAATATATGGCAAACACAACCACACCATATGTTTGAAGTCTGCTCCGACAAGGTCGGATGTCTCTGACGCCGCCGATGTTTACATCCACCGAGGGGCCATAAGTTAAGTTCAAGGGCTAAGAGATACTCGCGAGAGAAGGGTAACTAACTCTTCTAAATTCGCATACTCCGAGTACCGAGCGTCTAAACTTTGCAATAAAACACATCCACGCCCTCTTGGGAAGTTTAGATCCGAGCTCCTCCAAGTACAAGTTTGGGCAACCACCGAAAAACGTCGAAACTCACCTGACGGCCACCCGTACCGACGATTCCTTATCTTCATCTGGCATGTTGCCGTTTTTGTGCAGCTTCTCTCACGGCTCACGGCAAACTCCGGACGCCAACTTCACCCGAACGGTTATAGGGCTATCGCAATACACGGCCGGTGTCGCGTCGTTGGAGGTAGTTGTGGAGGTGTCTTGTGTTGTACCAGCAGCACACGATCGCCCAGGTGACACTTCCCCGGGCTTCTTGCTCCAGCTTGCTGGTTGGCAGGGTTTGAAACTGCTGCTAAATCCGCTTCGTCACGTGTCACGTGCGTTTGTTGTTTCGTTACATTCCAACCTCTCGAATTTCCTATTCATGCAGCGGTGTATTGCATTTAAGGTGCCTCTCACTCTCCGTCACGGGACACTTTCCGGTCAGGTGAGTTGCGATGCGCCGGATTCAGGGTTCTGGAAAGAGAAAAATGAAATGAAAGAAATGAAACATTAGGATCTGGCCGGACGCAAAGGATGTGAAAGAAAGGCTACGACCGTGGCGCACATAATTATCTTCGAAGTACCCTCGCGCGAGTGACAAGTGTTCAAAATTCTAATCACCTGGACGCTGCAGCACAACACGCTTATGAATATTCACAACGGTTCAGCTCGAAAACAAAAATGAGACAAGGGAGGATAAAACGAACCCACAGAACCCGCAGCATAACTAGCACAAATTGTTAACCGCACCGTCGGAAGACTCAGGTGGAACTTGTTGCAACGAGTGACACTCGTCAATGTACACAAACCGCACACACTCCGCACTGATCCCTCCGTGAAATCTAACGCTACTACTGTGGCTGCTTCTGTTCACCGCCAGGCAAACGAACTGATCGAAACGATGATGATAGTGAAGGTGAGGAGCCAACCGGGTCCCAAACAAAGTAGCGAAGGGTCATAAATTACCATGCCATGTATTTATACTTCCGACCGCTACGCCCGTGAACACGCGCAGCAGAGCAACGAGCAAGGCAGGGAGTTGAGGTTTCGTTTTAAGCATAAATAAGTGCTTTTTCTTTGCACGTCTGCCTTGAGGAGACATGTTTTTTTGGTTTTATTGAAATTTTAAACCCGAAATAACTTAGTGTCGAGCGTGTGGACAAGTTTGCAGGTTTAGTGAGGACAATGAATCATTCCAATAAGAGACTTGATAGACAACATACTCCAAAGACTATTAGTTTCTCTAGTGTCCCACAACATCTCTTACGCGCTTTTTTGTCCACACTTTATAGCGTTCTTAAAATCATGAACCGTTCACGGATGTGATCGTTAAAAAGGAAAGAGTATTCGTTTCAATTATTCACCAAAAGCACTCGATAAAAATGTTAATAAATTCCCATTCTCCGGCCATTTCTCGGCTTTGGACGCCATGCTGCAACGCCACGAGCAGAGCAGCACACGGAACCAAACAAAATAAAACATTTTTATCGATGCCGTAAATTAGGAGAAAATAAGTGACGGTTTTTTTCCACCCCCTCCCCCCCGTTTGTGTGTATGTGTCGCTGGCCGTGGGATCTTTAATTACCACCACGGGCAGCGTCCGGCCACGGCGTAATCCACGTGCGTGACGGATGACACAACGACCACCTCCGGAAGGAAAACGTGTACCAGGGAACGACGGATGGGAAAACGGACCAAGCGGGAACGCGAGGAAAAATGAACCGTTTGACCTGCTATTGTGTTTGCGCTTCTTAGTGGAGGTGTAGAGATTAACGAAGCGTAAGTCTCATTGGAGAGTAAGAACATGATTTAAGCCCTGCAGTAATTTGTCTTGTTTTATATATTTCGCCCAAATTAGTAGAGCAGACATAACTTCAAAGGCCAAAAAGGTCGGTTTTATGGGCGATTTAAATTCAGGAAAGGAAGAATTTTTCACACAATTCTTCATAAAGCATTAAATCCCTTTTTGGTCACTATTTTAAATGACAACCCGCTAGCTAAAGGGCTTCTACAATCGAAGTTATAACTCTCCCCAATATCTTAGAAACCCAAGCGAACTAGACGACCTCCGACCGCTGGGAAGACCTAAGGCTATTTTGAAAGGGACCCCATAGCACACACACGGTGGATCGTTTTTTTTTTATTTGTATCCCGCAATGTATCCGAAAATAAAAACGCACGCACCGTCGTTTAAGACAAACACCACTTATGATACCATCCATCCGAGCCGCACGCAGGTCCCATAAAAACCCATACGAAGATGCGCGGAAAGCGAGCAAGCACATGAAACCAGATAGTAGTTTAAAAAAACCCCGTACCGATTGGGGACGTTTTTCCCGTTCTGCTTATCTATTTTTTGTTGCTTGGCTTGGCCCCGCCAAGAGACACTAACATTCGACAACCTTGTGTTTATAGCTCCATCATCATCATCATCATCAACAACAGCGGCGCAAGGAGTACTTCCCTTCTAATCGATAGAATAGACGTCACCTCCAAATGCTGGAAGTTCGTTCATTGACGTAATTACCCAAATGGATAGTGCGGAACTATTACTAATCGATATTCCTCCTTTTGGGGCACGAAAGGTTTAAGCTTGCATTACATTTTGCCAAAAATTGTGTCTCAAAAGTTCGCGTTTAATGTTTAATTTAATGACTATTTTAAACAAAACATTCAAATAAAACAAAACCCAATAAAACAACCCTGAACCGATCGCCCGATCGGGAGCGTAAGGTGAGTGAACTTTTGGACGCGGAATTCGTCACCCACCGGACCCGAAGCCGTTTGTCACACGCGCTCAACAAATTTTCACCGAAAATCACTTCCTAATTTCGGGTTGAAAATGGAAACGTTCGCTCTCGTTGCCATAGCAAACGACAAAGCAGCAAACGCAGTTTCCCTTTCGAAACGTTTGGTGTTAATCTCCCAAATGAGGTGGGATAGAGCAGTTATTTTAGGGCTCGCGTTCGCGACCGAAGGAAAGAGGTTAGGTTGTTTCCGAAAGGAAGTGGAAAGCAATCAACAGCTGTTGGTTCATTTCGTTTGATCCACATTTGAGTGGGGTTTTTTTTTTGGGACGATTGGACCGCGATTGAGGTGTAAAAGTGTTGGAAAAGCTGCAATAATACTTCCGATGGAAAGTGTTGGAAGAGGCACGAAAGAAACAGATGTAGCCGATGCAACAGATACGAAAAAAAAATGCAACCACACCACTTCCACACATGGGAAGTGTGTTTTCTCTTCCGTTCAAACGGGATGAGAAAAAATATTAATTTGTATTTTTATTACATATTTGAATCTTTCTATTTCAAATTAAAACACATAAATACAGAGTGCTTGCACAAAACTTTTGAAAACACAACCACCTATCCTAACACAATCGTTTCACTTGGCGCGACAGCCACTCATAAAGATCGCAAATTTATGATAAACTAGCAGTTTTAAATTTCGGCTATTTTTTCCAATACATCTTCCCGCCCTGTAGCGGTGAATCTCCCGCCGAGTGAAAGCTCACGCAACCGTCGCGACGCTCGATAAAGCAAAACCACGGGACGGGTGATGTAATTGCTTCCAAAACTGTGGCCATTTCACTAATTGGATAGAGAGGCTTGGTGGTTCATAACCTTCGTTATTAACCGACATGTTTAAATTTGCAATCGAATGAATCAGTTTCATTCCAACGGCCGTTTCTGTTGGGTAGATTTTCATATTAATATTACGAAGAAATTAATTTAAGTTTTTTCATTTGTAAATAAATTGTTTCATCTTAGCAATAGAAAATTGTATAAAATATAAACAATAACTCGTAGTATACAACATAAAGCAGTCAAATTGATGTATTATTTATACATCGTAACTTAAATTTAAAAAAACTGTTCTCTATCTTACACATGAAGCTAGTCATTCCTGTACAAACATTATCGAGATTATCTGAGAATTATACATATGATTATCTGAGAATTGGGACATGCATGCACACGCAATGTTATTAAATCTTCTTTGCCGTACAAACTGATCCATCATGATCCATCATCAACTGACTGATTAAATTACCATTACCGTATGATGTTTCGAAGAACGGCAATCGATAATTGAAATCTGTCTTATTACTTTAAGTACAAGACGCATTGATATTATCTAAAATTATTATTATTAATTAAATTATTATTATTAATTATTATTAAACATAATATTTTTATCATATTTTCTTCCAAACTGTTATTTAATTATACTTTCAATTAAAATTTTTTATTTAAATTCATTAAAATAATAATGATTAGATCAAATTTCATAAATTATTGTTATTTAAATAGATAAGTTTACGTAAAATGTATTCCATTTGCAAGAAAATTAATTAGAGTTTTATGTAAAAATTCTCCATAATGTGACTCAGGATCCAATATTCGAATATAAAGTTAAAAATTTGATACCTTTCTTTACGGCTTTCATATGGCTTATGTCCAAAATAAACAGAACATCTTTAAATAATGCAATTTTTCCTGGCAAGAGCACAATCGGTTCAATTATTGCAATTCATCTGAATGAAACCGTCGCCGGTTGAGAAACCAACAAAAAAAAATGCATCCATAAATGCACCCACCTTCCCCAAAAACCTACTTTTCCTTCGCTAAACAAACTGGTTTACCCATTGCATTGGCGAGCAGCAAAAACGCACGCATCGCATCGCCATCTTGCGCCCGGCCACAACTCACCACCACTTTTACCCGCTTGCCAGGCTTTGCCCACGGAAATGCTCGCCAAGAGAAACCGGACGGAGCGAGCGATACGAAACCGGCACACGGAGCTGAAGTGGTGGAGGGGAAGGAAAATGAGGGAAAATTGATTAGCTTCCCGACGTCCGCCCACCCCCACCCGGATGGGCGTCTCGCGAAAGTGGATTTGCATCGATCGATCGAATTTTACGCTCCCAATAGACGACGAAGAGTAAGACGCATTTAATTGCAATTGAAATCGTGAAAACGGGATGGTTACCGATTTTATGGTAAAAAATAGGGTAAAAACAATTCAATCCTCGCGTAAATGCAAAAACAAAAACGAAAAATTGAAAAAAGAAAAAACAAGCTCAGTAAATGTCATAATTTAACACTTCATATATAAAGATTACTAAAAAGTAGTGCCTATTTAGAAGACTATAAATCAATAAAACCAAATTGGAATAACAAGCTAACCTTAAAAGGCTGAAGGAACACGACGAGCGCATCATGTACAGATCAACCTCCCTATAATAGCAATAATTATGTAAAGAAAAGCCAACGACGGGGAAGAACACCCTCTGCAAAGTAAAACCAAAGATTACCGGGCAGAGAATCGAAAAAAAAAGAACTAGGTGTGAACATGGCCTCCTCTCTCATAATCTTGTAGAAAAAAGAATATGCATGGGAGAAGAAAAAAAACACATAAAACAAGAAGCAAAATTTGCCCGCAAAAGCCTCATCCCAGCCAAGCCGTCAGGAAAGGCGAGCCCAACGTCTCGCAACCCCCGTGGTACTGCTGTCCAATCTCGAAACATTGCTTTTCCCACCTTCGCTCCACCGGGCATGTGTTCGTGTGCTGGCATTAACGGCAGTTTTCGACGGAACGTACCGCTTTTCCAGCACACGATCGCGATCCCACGAAGGTGAGGGAGGGTTTTCCGCATATTTTTTTTTTTTTGGAAACTTCGCGAACACACAACCTTTCTTTTGGGGCGTTTTTTTACAACTCCGATCGAGATGATGCCTTCTAGCGTTTTCTCGGTTCGGAAATGTTGTAACCCGCGATCTTTCGGTAGTTTGGCGAGAGTGATCGACAAAGGGCACGCTGAAAAATGATAGTTTTTTTTTTGGTTTATTGGAGCTTTCTCTCGTTGAAGCATGGTGGTTGTATTAAAATAAAAAAAAATATTTTATTAAAAAATTAAAATTATTAAAAAAATTAAAATTATTTAAAAATTATTTAAAAAAAGTCTTGGACTGTTAAAAATAAAATGAAAATTAAATTAAATTAATTTACTTAAATATTCAACCATCCACGTTGGACAAACAACTTGCAAGTATCTATTTTCTATAAGTAAAATTCCATACAAAACCAACCGCCCGATGAATCAACGTACCGAGAAACATCGCGATCGCAAGCTTCCAATCAATAAAGCGCACAGCAGAAAAATCTCGCCCCGTAACGACCCGCTCGAACATCCGCCAGAACCGGTTTACCGTCAAACGTATTTTGCTGTGGTTCTACCGATCGCGAATGGACACGTTTGGATTGTTTGCTTGACTCTGGCCCCTTAATTTGATAAGACATTCCAAATTTTATGCCCGCAGCAATTTTCAACACAGGTGATTGGATGGTTTTTTTTAAATAAAAAACATTAAAACTCAAGAAACCTTGCGACTTTTGTGCGGCGACTTTTGTGCAACAGCCAAATCCACACCGGAGGCGGCCCCAAATTCACCTCAAAAAAAGGAAGAAATTTGGCATTTTATGCTTCGTGCAAATCCATTTCCATAGCATTTCCGTTCCACTATCCTCTACAAATCGTTTCATTTAAAATGATTCTTCCGGAAATCTCATAATATCTCTTTTGGATGAAGTTTGTTTACCTTCCGCTGCTGCAAAATGTCTGCCAAGGACATGCCCTTGATGGCGAGCGTTGTTTCCATGCCAACCGAACGCATTAAAATGTGTCCCTCCCGAAAATATCCTACATCTGGCTGTCGCACTTCACGCGAGCCGTTCGAAATCCCCTTCGAAAAAAGGACTAAAAATCACGTGTATTCGGGCCCGGGCAGGCCCTTTCAGGCGACACACTACTCCCTCAGGGCGTCTTCCCTCAGGGGGCCTGCTGCTGTAAATCAACCCTCACACGAACAGTTTGTGCAAGTTTTACTGAATGAATACCCACCAGACTGGACTGGAGACACACTGGAGCGTAGAAGCTTATGTAATGTCGCCCTTCCCTCCTTCGTAATGCCCTTCCCTCCTTCGGCAGCCAGCCAAATGCGAGTCAGGGTCAGCCGAACGGGGCCGACAAATCCACGAGATCTCGTCCTCGGATACGTCTTCTCCCACGTCCCGGGCGTTCGGTATCGGTTTTGCCACATTCCAATTTATGGTTACGCAGCTTTTTTTTCTTTTTTTGGTTGCCATCCCCATTCATCTCGCCACGGATGACGTCCCACGCGCGGACAAACAGCACAACAGCAGCGGTCGGACCTTTATTTTCATGTTCCTCCTCAGCGACTGGCCAACTTATCTGGGATCAATAAATGTGCTAGCGTATGATGTCCGGTGTTCGTAGGATCGTCTATGTAGGAAGTGGAATTTATGACAAGCGCCGTGTCCAGCATAAGCAAACGAAACTGTCGCTTGCAGAGCAGGAAATGGGATGTAAATTAGAAACGAAAGTGTTGGTGGTAAAATTTATCGCAACCGCCTTGCTCGAACAATTTCGAAGCAGGGAAAATAAATTTTAAATTTGTTAAAATTACAATTAAAAAAATATGGTTTTTAGCTGCTTTTATGTTCATACCTTCAAAATCATTATGTTTTAAAACGAATCTAAACATTGGAACACCATTATTTGTCAGTTTATTGCAATAAAAAAGATGAGTTCAAAAAAATAAAGACCTATTGTGGACATTTTCTGGCTGAGCAGGCGTTGAAAATATTGTACGTATAAAAATCGGTATAAATGAGCTAGGAATCAGCAATTAAAACCCCTAAATATAAGCTTTGCACCTTACAAGTAAGGTTTGTCGCGACACCTTTTTTCTAAAGAATATTTCATAATAATTTACAAAATTTTATAGCAAAACTTGTGTAACATTTTTATAAACCTACAAACAAAATTGTGCTGCCTAGATTTTAGTCCAAAGAATTCAACCGATATTCTAGAATTCAACCAATACCAGTGATTTTTATTATTAAAATACAAAATCGACTGATTTCTTTGAAAAACAAATGCGTCTTTCACTTTTTTAGCTATTGAATTCAAATAAGAGCATTTTGCAATATATCAAAGATTACCTGACTTTAGATTATTTTTCCAAGCAGTTTCAGTTGAATAATTTAATTCCTAGCAATTTTCAGTCAAATTTAAATTCAAATCTCTTCGATTTTTGAATCTCAAAGACTACAAACAATACTATGAAAAAAACAGCTTGTCGAGGCATTTTGTCATTTTGATTTATAACCATTTATAACCATTAAAAACCTTAGTATGTTAGAATAAAAGTTACACTCTTTTTGGATATGATTTTGAATTTGGAAGCCCGTTCTACCAGCTTCTAATACACTTTTCACAAGACTAACAAAGCACCTCGCTGCCATTGGGCGTAACCAATCGGCAGTGACTTGCATCGCAACCGTTGCAGCAACCCTCGCCTCTCGAAGGGTGAGTCTGTCTGGTTGTCATGGAAGATTTTGCACGGTTCCGTCCCCTCTGCGCTGCGTTTCCGTAAACCTGCCGGTGTTCATACACACAACCGTTGGTCAACAACTACACACACACACACACACGCACACCGATGCCATATGCGTGAAAGTGCGGAGGAAGGCCCATTCAACCCAATCCACCACCCTCGGGCCGGTGGTGAGACCCACACACGGATCAACCCGCGGTTCGACGGTTGATTCCACGTGCGGAGGAGGACAACCAACAACCACCCCTCACTTTTTTCGCTATCCCCCACGTACCTGTCTGGTGGTGGTGGTGGTACTGCTGCTGCTGCTGCTACTCCTGCTTGATTCTGCTGCTTCTGGTAACGCCACTTCCGGTTGTATTGAATTTTCCTGCCCTTGATCCGCGCGGTCACTGATAAATGCTCGCTCTTTCTTGCTGCTCGCTGACACACAACACATCAAACACTGAACAAATTACAAACCTTCACACACAAGCGCACAATCGAACTGAACTAAAACCGAACCAGGCTACTTTAATGCGGTGAACACCATTTCTTTGAGGAAACGGACGAAAAGTAATAGATTCAAATTTTTATTTTTAAATTTACCTTAAAAAAGGGACCGCACCGGAATTGATTTTTGGATTTAGGGTTTCGGTTGTAACGAACACTTTTGCACAGGCACGCACACACACACACACGCACACGCGCGCACTTGAAAAACGCACGAAAAAAAATATACGCCGTCCCTTTATCTCATCGGGGCAACATAAATATGCTTTTATAAGCCGAGGGTGTCGAGCAATCGTCGCCTACTTGCTAGTGTGTTAGCACACCGGTTGCAAAAGGTAGACAGTTTTACGTTTCATACGGAAAATTACGCAAACAGACCCATTTGGGGACACATTAAGCACAAAAGAAGGCTTTTTCTAACACGCTGCGCATTTTTGCTTGAGCGATCAATGTTCAACGAACGTAGCGGTGAGCAAAAGAAATAAAATGAGCAGCACCAGCAGCAGCAGCAGCTGGTGCAAAAAAGGGGCCAATTGAACATCCATCAAAAACCTGTTCCGTGTTTCCAGCATGTGGTTTGGGTCCACAGCATCCAGGGCAGCTGGCTGCAGGAGAGCATTTTTTTATTTTGTTTTTTGCACTAAGCTTAACGCAGCGAACTTGTCTGAATTTTACGTTTTGCAACAAAACAAGTTGTATTGCACGCGCAGCAACAAAAATGCTGCATTTTTTCCACCAACACCATCGTTTGGTTCAGGTACAAAGAATTTTGTTTTTCACAGGAGACGGCGGACAAACACCCTAAGCTCCTGAGCCAAAAGCGCTACGGGATTTTATGCATGGGATTAACCCATGAGGCTGTGAGCATTAGGGCAAAGGGTTCTACACCAATGTGGTGTATGCCTCAAATGATACGAATTTGCACGCGCCAAACCACACAGCCAAATTGTTTCCAGAATGTACCGTAAGCATGGTGAGCTAAAGAAACTGCTAGCTTTAACGCCGTCCTCTTCTTCATTGTTATCGATTTTTATGCGAGCGATGCTTTTGGAAACGTTTGCGCTGCGGATGCCAACCTAAATTGTACAGAAATCGATCATTTTCTTTCGCTAGAACGCATTTTCACATTAGCTGGATGCGTTCACCATTTTCACGCTGAAAACGCACAGTTTTAGGTGCACCATGTTTCGCTGTGTACGGATTTTTGAAGATCCGTGCGAATATCGTTTAAATCACTAACGAACAAACGACCGTAAATGTAGGGCCACTTGTGTGAGTGAATGTCGTTGTTGTAATTGAGAAAATAGGAAAAAAAAGCTCCCTCTGGAAACAATAGAGCACCCTGATCGGTCACCACTGTAAACAACCAGCGGTGGTTGTTAAAACTCGAAACAAAAGAAAGCCTCTCGCTCGAACACACACCTACATCCACGTTCGCTGGGTCTTTGGTTATATTTTCGAATAAATGTGGATGATGCTTTGATCGTTTCTTCAGGTCTTCCGATGGACAATTTTGAACAGCATCAATAATAACGTTATATTTCACCGCCAGGCAAAGAACGCACTTTGAAATAAACTTAAACTCAGCAGCGACACGCGCGAACGCAACCTCCGACTTCAAATTTTTTTGCTAGTTTGTTGATTTTTTTGTCAACAACAACATCAATTACGGTAAATGTCAAATTTGTAAAAACTGACATCTCGGAACATTTAGCCTCCACTGTGCGACTCCCCAGCTGGCAAATTCTTTCGGGGTCCCTTGTAAACCGATGCTGAAACCGTGACGCGTTTCAGCCTCAGTACCCCTGCTGGTTAAACAACTGCGGAACAAAAAATCGACGGCTTCTATTTTATGTAGTCCACATTTCTGGTTGAAACGATACGATAAAATTGTACAGATGCGTATGCCACCACAGTCGATTGTAGCAACTAGCGCGGAAAACACTCCAAATGCGCCTGATTGACAATGGAAACCACAGAAACCTTAACAGATTTCAAGCAATATGAAACCCACAGAGTACCACCACGATTTTAATTTTCTTTCACAAAACGCGCAGCACTCTTACTGTCATCAACATCGGAAACGTGCAAATAAACATAGAATATGTGCACTATTTTGACCGTTTATTGAACATTAAGAACCTTATAAATGTAACTCTTCCTCTATCAGAGTCGGGTATGCAGAAAAAGTCTTACTTTTGCTATCAATAATCATTATTACTGCTGTTTTTTTTTGTTGTTTTTCTTTTCTTACTCCCACATTATCCTTACCGCCTAGAGTTCCTTATTATACGACTAACGACTTCTCCTACGATTATTCGCACCTTTTCCTGTGGTGTGTTCGTAGCAGTTTGTATGTTTTGTGTTTGTCCCATTGAAATGATTCGATCTTTCACACCATTCCCTTCCTCACGTATTATCCCTTTTTTGTGTGCCTTTTCTTATCGCTTTAGTATCCCAGCACACAGTACCTTCTTCATAAATATACGAAAACTTTTCTACTCCATTCGCGTTTTGCTTCACACCACCCTTGATGGCGTATTCACTTTGTATGCTTCTGTCTAGAGTTTCACTGTACCGTTTCCGTTTGCTTTCGACTTCAAGTTTGATCCACACATTGCTAATACATTTTCCATTAACCTTTACCTTCTTATGTGTTCGAGCACACGCAAATTCCCTCTGGCCACTGTTATCGCGGGAGTGTTTGCAGATTGTTGTAGTTGTAATGTTGTTGAGTGAGTGAATGTGCTCGTGTGCGTTTCATTTGTTGTTTTAGTTTACAGTGTAGTGTTCATTTTTCGTTTCGTCTTCCGTTGTATCATATTTTTTTCTCGTCTCGTTTTCTTTTTTACAATGTTTTTTTTTCTATAAGGTATGATTAATTTGGCATTTCAGTCTCTTCAATGTGAAATTTGTATGCGCATTTGAAGTTTAGTGTATTCTTTTTCCTCCGTTTTTTCCCTTCTTGTTCGTTATCCCGTTTGTCTCGATGCTCGTGCTCAGATTTCAATTTTTTTCACATTATCCATTACATCTTATTTCATTTTTCTTGCTCTTCCCTTATTTTCCTTACTTATAGTCCTGTGTCTTGCCAGTGTGCGCTGCCTAATTTCTTCTTCTTCTTGTGCGCACAAACACGTCATTATCTACCGCTGCACCGTTTATATTACGTCCATCTGTGGGATGTTATATTCCTCCTTCCTGCTCCTGTGTGAGTGTGTATATTATGTAAAAACATGATTCCATCCTTCACTAAATATGCACCATTGGTTGTATGTTTTGTTTTGTTTGTCGTGTAGTTTTTTTGTTTGTTTTCTTGTTTTCTTTTTTGTTTTTGATAATACAGTGATCTATAGTTTGCTTTGGGCTTTTTTTTAACTTACTTTTTTGTTTGGTTTACTATTTTTTTGTATTTTGTTATTTGCTTGTTGGTTTGTTTGCTTATTAGTTCTCTCACTACACGATCGTTTAAACACAGACACACACACACGTCCGGTGTGCTTTTGTTTATCAAACTACGGAGAAAAAAGAACAACAAAAAGGCAGAAACAGGCAGGTAGGTATTTTCTTGCTCGTTCCCACTTAGTGTAGTATGCTATCGGGTTTGCGTTAGTTTTTCTTACTTCCGTTTGTCCGTTTCCATCAGCCGTGTACTGTTTTTTTCTTCTTCCCGGCATGAGAGTTTTCCATATTGGACGTAAGAAAAAAAAACCACAGTAAAGTCATTGATCTACACGCTACATCGCTTGCTCCACCTAAGAATCCCATTACACAGCTAATGATTTTCACCAGTATGCACCAGTTTTCCTCTCACGTTTTAATCAGTTTTTAAGTTTCATTGCTTAGATCGATTAGCGTTTTGTTAATCACTATTTCGTTATCATTATCATTATTGTATTGTTCCATCTGGTTTTGGTTGCTGCATTTGTCTCCGTATTTTATTTGTGTGTATATGTGTGTATGTGTTTTTGTGAGTATCTCAGATGTGCACTTTCGGTTGCAATTTTGTTTTTTCACTCAAGTTCCATTCTCTCCATTTTAGGTGCATGATCCACCTTCAAAAGGATGCGTTTTCATCTCCCTGCCCAAGTGTACGAAACTCCCCAGTGCTCATCTGTTCACGTCTCTAACAAAAAAAACACCTCAACCTTTCAGATTCAAAATTCGCATCGATTTCCTTGCAAACAAAACTACTACAAAGTATCGCAGGAGTGTCGTAATGCACCGTATTAAACAAACGAAACCACATTCACGCACACACCAGAATGGCACCAGTTTTCATTGACTTTACACTGCACGGAAGCAACGATTTAATGACCTAGCAGTGTGTAAAAAAAGTATTAGATTAAGTGTGGGACGCTTGGAGGGGAGCGAAAGAGAGAATCTGCTGTTAAGCTGACTGCTGTTCGCTTCAACCTAGGCCACAGCTCCTATATCTGCCTTCACAGGTTGGAGAACGTTATTCGCTGGAAAGTATCGATTTCTTACTATAAAAAAGGTAGATAAAGTGTGCCTGTGTAAATATGAAAAAATATTTACTTCTCTCTGACTATCCAGCGCGGCTTGCAGGTGAGATCTTATCGAGAAAGTGCATTACATCTTCCTTTCTAGTGATCCCCACAAACGGTCCCACACGCCCCCCAGTTGGGGGTTTGGTGTTTTTTTTTTTTTTTGTTGTCGATTTGCTTCTGCGATTATGAAGCAACTGTGGCTAATACTCGTCACGCTCAACTCCTTCTTCGCTTTGTAATCATTATTAGATCCCATCACCGAGAGGAAAACTCAAAGCCTACTATACGTAAGGAGGTATAAAAAGAACTATAATAATATTCGCGCACCCCAGGGCACATGCGCCAAAGAATGTAGTAAAAATATGTCCTATTCAAATTGTAGTCACTAGGCGCGCCGCTGCCCGAAGCACAAAAACAACACTATCAATGAGCAAAACAAAAAGAAGAACTATATCGCATTTCTTTACAATGGTAATATGCTTGATTTGGATACGTTAAATAAGACACATTAATTCAGGAGGCAATACAAACCTACCAACTAACGCACACGACAACAATGCTCCTCCTCTCTGCTTGCTCTCGAGGTTCACGATTTGATTGATCTTGGCAACTTTCGCTTATCTGGTTTTACGGGCGCTTTTGTATCGTTCGTATAATGCTCTAGCTCTAAATCTCAAACGTGTGGCTTATCAAATGTGCCACCGGCACGGAGAGCTGTCTGGTATAAATAAATTCTTCCGGTGCGGTTTTCTTTTTTTCTGTGGGGTTTCACTAAAGCTACTAGAATTATGAGCAAACACCATCATCCGTTACATCGAAAAACTAACTTATAAACAACAGAGAAAATATCAACTCCAAACGAGTTCTCGAGGAAGAAGTTCGGGATCATGCCACGATGGGGCGGAGAGTGGTGAAGGTGGTGTTTTGTGGCTCAAAGAAACAAGCACTTCCAGTGATGCTTCGCGCCTCTTATAAATAGTGTTACGGGTAATTGTGTTTGTTATGCGCGATGACGATGGTCGCGGAAGTTGTTTCGGCGGCAGCAATTACAACTAATATTAGTATTTTAAAAAAGGATATGCCAGGACCACATATGTGTTTCAATGCGCTTTCGCTATCTATCTGCTTTTGATCGTCCTTTGGATTGGATGCCATCGTTTTCATTAATGTATTTCACTCTTGTTTGCTTGTCGTTTTTGTTTTCCTGCTTGCTTGTAACGCCACCTTCACGCGCGCGTGCAACGCATCCTTTCGTGTTCGCATCCCGCGTGCGATGGTCTAGGAACGAAATGTGATTGGAATACGATACGAACGACAGTAACGGTAGTAAATAATATTAGTTCCATGCGCGCGCGGGGGACTCGCAGAAAAGAAAGGGCGCCCGAAGAGCGGCGCGTGTTGGCTTTGTTCGATGTAAAATTAAATAAATTAAAGCTTTAACTGCTATAATCCTTCCTATCGGTTTGCACATACGGTTTCAACAGTACATTCTGGGCTTCCGAAGTCCGAACGTCGTTCAGTAATGGCCATTCGACGCACGCGATAGAAAAATGAGCACTCGTAAGTTTCTGTTTGGCTGTATTCAGTACAAATGAGTTTCTATGCTAGGGAAAAGACACATTCTGTTATTGGCGCTGTACGTAATGAGCCAAACAAATCAAAGCAGCCGAAGTAATACGAAAACTAATGATTGTATAGTTGTTATGGCCTGGTTTTGTTTCGATTCCTTCCACCGTAATCATCTTCACTCTTTTCAGCTAACAAAGATTCATATCGTTTCCAGGAAAGTTCCATACAGATATACACTTAATCATCATCGATA
The DNA here is from genome assembly GCA_000473445.2 of Anopheles farauti. Classification (NCBI taxonomy): domain Eukaryota; kingdom Metazoa; phylum Arthropoda; class Insecta; order Diptera; family Culicidae; genus Anopheles; species Anopheles farauti. The sequence continues at coordinate 117,899 of KI915042.1, read as the reverse complement.
AAGGAACAGAAATTATCTTTACTAAATTAGTATATGTCGGTGTGTGTTTGACGATAAGATCGTTTTTTTCCATTTTAGTTTTTCGATTGGTATAAGCGTCATTTGGAAATGTGTGTATGCACGTGAGTCTTGTGTTGTCTTGTCATTTGTTGATGTTTTTAAGTGTTTTTTTTCTTTTTCTCTGTTTTCGTTAAGTTTTGTTTTGATTCCACTTGTTGACTATATGTATTATTCTAACGTTTTTTTTCTCACTATGATCTCTTTACATTATGTGATTCAATTCAACACGCATTTCTGGCTATCTTTTCATTTTTGTGGTTTTTTTTTCGTACACCATGATAATAACATAAAACAAAAGGCAACCGCTGACACGTTCTAGTATGTAACGTAATCATTGCTAGGTTGACAGCCCCTGGAGTATCCTGTCTCTTTTGTCGTACTTTCGCGCCACAAAACAAAACCGCATGAAACAAATTTGATTCCTTTGTTCTCTTCTTGTGTTCTATTCTGTAGCTGCTTTTAGTGCTGATTTAATTTGTTACATTTTTGACCTTTTCATTGTTTTTCTTTCTTTTGGAATGTGCTTTACTAGTACTTAGTTTGTGGCTCTCGGCGTTGCAGAATGATAAAACATTAAGAAAACCTAGTTCTTCCTTCATATTTTGACTACACGAAACAAAAAAGCAAACAAAAACATCTGGGAAAAATGGTAAAGCCTGAGTCGGTGTGCTGCTGCCACCGTTCGCTGCAGCGATTACACTATTTTAAACTAATCCAACACAACTCTGTTTGCTGCAGATGAGATATCAAAACGTAACAACGAAAGAGAAAAGATGCCAACAGCAAAACAAAAACGCTTCCATTTGTGCCTGCTGTACGTGTGCCGAATCGTTGTGGGTTGTTTTTTTCTTCTTATTCTTCTTATGCGCTCAAATTCTTGGGTCCCATCCTGGACGTGACTACTCTTGAAACTTTTGGTTTGCGCGGCAGACGCGCGTTGCATTCGTTTAGCGTCCAGTAGAGTTCTCTCATCATTGCGCGAATTTGGTTTGAAACCCCTAATAATATTTTTGATATTGCCTAGTACATATTCCGTTCCATCAGCGACTTTGTATCACAAATTATTCGGTTCCTCAGTTCCCTCCCATGATGGTCTCGCTCTTGTTTATTGAACTTTCGACTGGAATAGATTAGTACGTTTATGTGTGTCTGTTTGTTTGCGTGTGTGTGTGCGCGTGTGTATGCGTGCGTTCGTATGCCTGAATGTTTGCTTTTTAGTGCATTAATCTTCCCCCCTCAAAAAAAAAAAAAAGAGATCACCAATATCCTTCTCTTTCATCCACACGGAGAGAATCTTTCATGTAAAATGAAGGGTGTAACAAAAACAACCTACTCCCACAAAAGCACAGAATATTCTATCCTTCTATACGAAAACGAGCTACTATTTTGCCGCCGATCCTAGTTGCCTTTGCCTTCCCTAACGGTTAACACATATATTACTCGAAAGCATAAGTTATTGCACACTGGTGTAGAATCTTCCGCATCACAAATATACTGAGAATCGATCGGTTGATGGTTATTCGTTTAAAGTAAGTTTAAAGAAATGGTAATTGCATCCGTGCACGGAAAATTTATCTCGCAATTTAATTGTCGCTGTCTACACTCCATCGACCCTCGCAACGCGTTCCCTTACCGGGCAAAGAAAGTATAGTTTGGCACCAAAAATTAAAAACGCACACTTAACGCACATTTTGCAGAGCGAAACGAAATGGTAAGTAAAGGGCGGTTGAAGCTGCAGCTAATTCCTGCCTTTATTATTATTATTAGTTTTCCATAAGAAACTATCCAAGGGATCTGTGGTTTTGGAAGACAAAACGAGACACGTCTTACCATGAGACCAAAGTGTGGTGCGCGCGCGCGTGTGTGTGTGTGTATGTGTGAAAGTGGATGGGAGATAGGAATTTGGCCGATGGGGAGAAAAGCGAACCAACACTTTTCTCCAACGAAATTGGGAACACAAATTTCGGTGGCTTCTACTAAAATTAGTACTACTCTTAGGCGCTTTATTTTATGAGTATGAGTTAGTGTGTATGTGTGTCTGTGTATGCGCGAGTGCGAGTGATCATCTGCCGCTTCTATAATGGTAGTAAATAACGTAACACAAAAAGAACTACATCATCCTTTTGCTAGATTGAGCAAAACTTGAGTTACATATACAAATATGTTAAAGCACCACAATTTTCCACACCTTTTCGGCAACCTCACCGCCCATCCTCACTTCCCTCCTCTGCTGGTCTGGTTTCTGCTCCCCCGCCTTACCCGCTAGTATAACTTTATTTAAACTCACACTGTTTCCCTACCTGACACCCTCTGTTCCTGACACCGGAGGTAAATGTATTGTGCGTGAGTGTGCATTGTTTGCTTTACTTCTAGTTGGGACGTTATATTTACGAATCAAACGTGTTCTCGCTTCCCCCCTCTCTTTCTCTCGTTTTCTACCTCCTCTACTAAGATACACGGGAGACTATGTGGAAAGTAGTATTATCACAAATTCACCATCGGTTGCTTATGTTTCCACACGCTCTCTCGAATTTTCGGCACTTTGGGACATTGTAAAGAACCATCCGCCCAAACGCACACAACACATACGCACATTACAAACCGACTCACACGGCAACGCTGGCAGCATCTAGTACTCATTCTTCTTCTGTAATTATCGCCTTTCAATCGCCTCCTTCAGTGTAGTACGGTTTAATTCCTTCTTCCTCAATTCTCTTCTCACGCACACGACCTCACACACACACAGCAGTCTTATACACTATGACGCTATCGTGTGGGATTCCGAGGTTGTGGCACTGACTAAAACGAATTCAACCCCAATTGGGAAGCTCATGCAAGAGCAGTAAGCAGAGAATAATGGTTTGTGCATGTTTGTCCAACGTTCAAGCCCACATTCGCGACCTAAAATTATGTCACTGGTAGAGTTTTCCTTGCCACAGTATAAAAGGTGTACAAAAGAATGATGGGGTTTGCTACAGACGAAAATTGAGTTGAATCTTTTGGTTTATTTTGGCTTGTCCTCTCGTTTTCTCTCGCTATCTTTTCTTTGTTTCTCTCTCACATACACCAAATGATATAACAGCAATAGTACGGAAGTGTACCTAGCGAACGGAATACATGACTATGAGACAGAGTTATTTACCTACATAAGATCGAATATGAATGGCATTTTCAACAAGAAGCTTGCCGCTCTCTAGCCTTTTGCTGGAATTGTTAGTTTTGTGCGGTTGCAAATTTGTTCCGTTTGCATTGCTCGCTTCGTTCCTATCTGCTCTGTGATATATATGTGTGTGTGTGTGCGTGTGCGTGTTTATACAGGAGCACTGTTTATAGATATATTAGAGCCGAGGGAATAACAATACTTTTTAAAGAGTTCATTCACTTACGGCAAAAATTGATGAGGTAATATAGAGAACTGGGTATGTGGATTCGCCTTGGTGACACGCACACACCGCCCTGCTTACACGACAAACACTGAAAAGACGAAAATCTACCACAGCAACCGGGGGGGCTAAATCAAATGCACTTACGAACGAACCGTACTGAGTGTATTCGCTTCACTGCAGTAACACAAAGATAATGTGCACGTGTGTTAGAGAGACGGAGAAATATAAAAAGGGTGAGAGTACTGCAATAAATACGTTATTACTTTACTTGTTTTTTTTTTGTTTAATAGGCACTTCATACATTGCTTTGCCGGTATTAAGTAAGAGTCCGGGTTTTACTAGTGTGTATGTGTATCTTCACTTAAATACTCGTCTCCTACATCTACTACCTCGTCCACCCTTTTCTGACAGTGTTAGCGTTCGTACTTTGGTTGAGATTAGGTATGTTACTTCTTCCAGTGCGCGAAATTATGCACACACACACACACGCCCACACACATCCAGGCAGCAACACTACATATCGCATATTTCATATGGCTTAGCATACACACAACAAGAACGTTATCTTTTTCGCGGAATGCAGCGATACAATGTAAAGGTTTTTTTGCATTTTTCCGTGTTAGATAGTTTATAATAATGTTGGTTTTCAAATCAAAACATAACATGGAGTTTTTGTTACCAAATGGGTGGGGAGCTGCTTTTTTCTTCTGCTTCCTAGCGTAATGGATTCACACGGCCAAGCCTGCCGGGTTATCGGCTTACCTAAACTAATTTTACCACCAGAGCTGGGTTCGACATTCCTCCCCTCCTCGCTAGCGGGAGACGGGGTTTTGGTATCGGTCCTACCGGGCCGAAAAGATCGACGCCGTTTCCACTGTTTCTAGATGTTTATATAACTTTCTTACTGTGAATTGAGCTTTAAGATTGGCAACATAAAACGGCACCACCAGAACACTCCATAGTTTAAACGCAATAGAGTAACAGTGCATAGTACAATCACACACACGCGCGCGCACACATACGCGAACACACGTCGTTAGTAATATTTGTATTCTACTAATTGCCTAAACCTGACACTTCCAAACCAGAACAGGATGGATGCACAAATAAAAACTCGTAGGCGAACTTTCCCTGGAGGAGAAATGAGAGGACGAAAAGAATGCCCTTGAAATGGAATTACGTACAACTTCACCCAGTGGGAAAATTCTCCAAGTAGTAACTCCAAGAGAGTTAGTAGTAAGTATCCTACATTCTGGGGAAGAGAGGGCATGCGTTGGTTTTTTTTTTTTCTAGGAACAGACGTTTTTTCTTCTTTCTGCTTCCACATACACACACACAATCACACACTAACACATCCAACTACCTTTTTTTAGCTACTAAACAAGCCTCCCTCTTCCTGAAACGTAGATTAATCAGTAACCCCATTAAATTTGTTTCACTTCTCTGGCCTTTTCCGAATTACGAGTGTCAAGCGTTTCCGGTGGTCAGTTATTGTTTGCTCACTTGATTTTCTTTGATTCACACATACACACACGCGCACGCACACACCCATTCACACACGCATGCATGACTAAAACATTCGCCTTTTTACTGCTAAAAATGTGTAGAGTACAAAACTAAACCAGAACGAAATCGATGTGTTTATGACTTTTCCAAATTTGTTTCATCGCTCTTTTTCTTCCTTCAAACTTTCAACTGTGTGTGTATGTGTGTTGAACGCTTGTGCATGTTTGCGCGTGTATGTATGTGCGTGTATCGAACACGTTTTCTGTCCTCAGGTTTTGTTACCTTACCTTCTCGACTGTTCCAACTACACACTAATTCCGGTTTGTCTTTACTGTTCGTTTTGGTTTTCGTAGTCGTTATTGTTTTCTTTTCCTTCCAGACGTATCGTTAAATAAATTGTTTGCTGTTCTCTTCACTTGCACCACTGCTTTCTATTGATAGACACATAAAGTTGCTTTTTCCTACGATTTTTCAAAACAAAACAAACAAGTACGCCAACGTACCCTCGAGGGTCCAAAAGGGTGTACGTCTTTTTTCTTTTATAAATATCGCACACGTTCGCAATTAATCGCTAGCATAGCACTCTTTGATTGCTTATTCTCGCCCCAAGGGCGGAGGGAAAAGGATGCCTCCCTTCCTTCAGACAAGAGAGATTTATTTACGCTGGACAGAAAAAGAGCATAAATCAGCAACATCTCACATACGACGAACGCACTAGAGCTGTGAACAATAGTACATTCACAGTATTAGAAAGCTATCATGAGTCGCTTTTTTCGCCATTTTTCACAATCCCTTCTTCGCTTCTACTTCGCACTGACTAAAGTTTGTAAATTTACGTTTGGGTTTCCTTTTTTTTTTTTGTTGCTTTTGACTGAATCATTTTCTTGCTTTATGTTTTACGTTTTTTTTGTGTTTTTGTTTTTCTTTTTTCTTGTTGCTTCTTTGCTAGTTTTACTTTGTCTTAGACGGCTAGGCTTCTTACGGATACTAGGATTTACTCTAATTTACGACCCCGTGGCCGCGCGCAAAACACATGCGCTCCCCTCGTGGGTCGGATCGGTATTGTTTACTTACTACTGCACTACTACACACTACTATTAATTTGCTTTGTTTGGCTGAGTGTGTAAGTGTGTAAAGTATGCAGCGTCTGTCTGTCCATCGCTTCCGCATCGTCACAAAACAGCCGATTCTACAAGCGTCATAAAAAGGAAATGTTTTTTTTTGTGTTTTGTTTGTTTGTGTTGTTTCTTTTGATATACCCATATAAGTGTATATGTATATAGATATATCTATATATATTTATATGTTTATGTATTTCATATTCCACAGCTCTTGCTCTCGCCTTCCCCTCTTACTATGCTTCACTATTCTCTCTTTCCTTACTCTGCTTCACAAACTTCCTGAACGGAACGACTTCGCGCGCTCGTACTCCCATACACGCCCACACACACATCTGTGGTGTGATGGGAGAAGGCCGGATATTCCACCAAGGAAGCGGGGAAGAAGGTGTATGGAGATAATTTGTGTTTAAAAATTAGAAACAAACAGACAGAAAATTACTTAAGACAAAATGCTAAATACCTCACACACTCTCTGTATACGTTTTTTTTATCTCTATCTCCATTCACTTACAGCTCTAGTAACATTATTAGCTTTCGATTTCGTTTGTTGTAGCACTCATTCGTTAGTTTCATATTATTACTTTCGCCATATCTTCTACCAATTTTACCGCTAGGAAGTTTTACCATTCCGATGTGGGAGAGGGGGGGGGGGGGTTAAAACAGACCCAATTCGTCTACCTTGGTCTGATTCATTCGTTTACACCTTTGCGGTTCCCACACATTCTACACCATGGGGGCGAAACGTGTCGTCCGTCGATAATGATGGAAAAAATGTAGACGGAAGTTGCAAATAGATAGAGAAACAGCGAAAGAGAAGGTACTAGACAAAACAAAACAGTTCAAATAGAGTGTCTTGGTGGGGGAAGATATTCCTTTCGTGGGACGACTTTTACAAAACAAAATTCAACAAAAACAAGTATTTTTGTCTCCCGATTCATCCTTGTAGCTACTAGAACTAGATCTATTTCTTTGACTTGAAATGTTTCTTACGATGCGTGCCCAAAACAGAGTCTTTTAGGAACACCCGGGACACCAACACGTTGCGTGGATTGCATTGTTTAGTTACGTTACTTTTTTTTTGCTAGTTTGTTTTTTCACACCCCTTCATTTGATTCATACGTTTTGCGGAATACGTCTCGGGTTTGTTTTTGTATGTGTGTATGTGGTTGTGTTGTCCATCCCGCTTGCATCCTTCAACACATCCATCCAATTCAGCCAATTATTATATCCCCTCATCAATCAGACACCGCACCTCGTTCTACGCTCGTTCACTCCTCCAATATATATAATATATTATTTAAGTTGTATAAGATTACATTGTTTAAAAAATGATAAAAACATTCACAACACCTTAATACTACGCCAGACGCGAAACCGCTGACTTTCAAAAGACACTTTTTAGGTTTCTTTTTTTGTGTGTGTTTCATGCTGTTTCATCTCGCCCCTTTTACCGCTTCCTTCCGCTCCACACGTCCTGCGCCTCTCCGCAGTAGGTAATGGGGTCTGGCAGGCAGGCAGACAGGCAGACAGGCTTTTCTGCTTTTCACTGATGCAGCGCACTACAGCCTCGCACAATATTGTGTTTTTTTTTCATTTACCGTTTCTCCTTAAGGTTAGTGCGGATGTGTGAGCTTTCCTGTTTTGTTGTTCTTTCGTAGCAGCTTTCATTAAAACTAATTTAAATTCTGCGAGATAGAGAGAGGGGGAGAGAGAAATGCACAGAAACATATTGGAAAATCAGCTAAACGAATAGAAGACGGAGGACCGAGCGCTCCTGCTTCTTCAAAGTATAACGCATCAAATGTAATAGGTATTGTTGCTTACCTTAACTATCCTAAGAGAGTTGTATAAATTTTTGGGATGTGTCATTTGCGATTCGGAGTTCAGCACGCGCTCAGTAGACCGATGATGATGATATTGATGCGGTGGTGAGGAGGAGCTCTTAGCCCTGATACCGTTACACATCGTTTATCACACACGCACACACTCATACACACACATATAATCACCTGTAACGCAATATAATTAAAACTCGTAGTAGTTACGTCGTCACGAGCGGTTCGATTAGCTCGAACCGGTGGTGGTCTCGAGGTGGAGAGGTTGCCGCAGCAAAGCAGTGATAGATGTTCGTAGTCGAGCCACCGTGTGTCGCCTTATTGCAGCACCGCACAGGTGTGTTCGGTTAGATATTTGGGTTCCGGTCGGTTGCGGTTGCATTCCTTCGCAATCATCAGTTCAGTTCCGAGCCGAGTAGGCTCTCCGGAAGCAGGGAATTCAAACCAGCCGGCGTGCCCCTATCACCGGGCCCACCGTCGAGTGTATTCCACAGACTGGCCCCGGTGTTGGTCGGACCCCATGCGTTCGAGCTCCATGTATCTGTGTTTGGGCGGAGTTTGGAGAAAATAAAATGTGTTAACAATGGTGTCGTTTTGCACAAACAGAAGCGTAACGTGGTGTCCTCTTCTTCTTCCACTCCCCCTCTCGTTCTACTTACCTTGCACGACCGAATTCGAACGGCCAACCATGGGCTGCGATTGGGCAGCCGCACTTAGGCGCCAGTTCTGTCCACCACCACCACCCCCAGTCAGACCGTTCGACATGCCATTGTTGCTACCGATCAGATGGGGCAGGATGTACTGGATCTCCGATTCCGTCGGGATTTCCGCGAGAATCGTCGTATTGCCGAGCGGGCAATTGTTCAGGGCCAGCTGTGCCTTTTGCGCTTCCTCGCGCGAACCGTACTTGCACAATGCGATACCGTGGTTGAGGTGAAGATGGAAGGTAAGCACCGGTCCGTGCTGCAAGCACAGCGTACGCAGGGTCGAACCTTCAATCTGCGCACACAGGGAGTTTAATTGAAAAAAAAATCAAAAATTAATTTAAACTGCACAATATTTTAACAGGCGAAAATTTGTATGATAACGTTCAAGGTTCAACTACTGAACAAGGGTTGCAAACACGCCTTTGTTTGCAATACGGGAAGCACATATACATTCAGTAAATAATCAGTAGATATTCAGCAGATGTTCAGTACATGTTCCGTGGATATTTAGCGATCGTTAATCTTGTATGCAATATCCCTGTGGATTTACTTATATTTCTAAGCAAAGTCATTCTTTTCTGAAAATGGTCACACTATGCACTTACCTGTGCGGTTAGATTTTTCAACATAATCCATGTCGACGACCAGCTGTTGGTCGAAGGTGCACCACTGTTCCACGTGTTGCCACCAGCGGTCTGGCTGCTGGGCGTGTTCCAACCGTTCGCATCCAGCTTGCCCGATTTGCCGAGTCCACCACCGCCCATCATGCCACGACCCTTCACACCACCCCCACCGCCACCGCCACCTCCACCAAGCGGTGTATCCCACAGATCAGCGGGTGGCATCGTCGGAGTGCCGGCATCCTGCCACGGGTTCTTCTGCACCTTACCGGCACCACCGGCGTAGTTGCTACCCTGCACACCCCCACCGCTACCACCAGCACCGGACGGATTGAAGCTCCAGGTGGATTCGGTGGGTGAGGATTTGCTGTTCGCTCCGGACACGGCACTAGATCCGCCACCGTTTCCACTACCACCACCGAACAGATTGGAATCCTTTGCGGCGGCCGCAATGGACAGCGGGTTGCGTGCCACGCTGCCGGGCGTTATCGTTGGATCGTCTTCAATGCGCGTCGCCTGCGTACCCTGCGCGAGCGATAGGGAAGGAGACGCATAACGAATTATTTTATTACGGTGCTACGATGATGGCAAATCATACTGATCCTTACCTTCCATGGTTTTCCGGGTTCAAATTCAGGCACCAGATCGCTGAACGCATCGTTCGCACCCGACCAGTCCTTGCTGTCCTGTGAGGTTGAGTCCGGCCAACCATCACCCAAATTGCTGCGCCCATTTGACCAGGTACTAGGTGATGAAAGAATCAGAACGAATAAGTATACGCACAATGATGCATATAAGGAGGGGAAGGGCGACATCGTGTCCGTATAGTGCTGTAAATGAGAACAACTTACCCATCATCTAAGCCCGATCCGGACGGACCCGACTTGGAGGTTGCGCCAGGCGCACGCACGAAATCGGTCAAATCCGAACCATCCTTGTCGAGACCGGATGTGGCGCTGTTCGTCGGCAGCTTCCACTGCTGCAGCCGAGACTGCTGACTAGTGCTGCCAGTCGATGGGAACGGTACGCCACCGCCGTCCTTGAGTGCCATATCGGCGAAGCTACCCGGCAGTCCGGCCAGATCGGACGGCGTGCGGAACAGATCGTTGCCGGGGTGGCCACCACCGGCACCGCCGCCCAGCCCAGCCGCGTTCAAGCTGCCCGGATGCGGTTGTTGCTGCTGCTGGTGTGGTTGATGTTGCGGTTGTTGGTGTTGCTGTTGTTGCTGCTGCTGCTGTTGCTGTTGCTGTTGCTGCTTCAAGTAGTTTGCCTGCTGCATGTTGATCTGACTCTGCAGGCTGGTGATCTGCGACTTTAGCTTGTTGATTGCGATCGAAATTTGTACCGCATTTACGCCACCGCCGGTGCGGCTAAGATTGTTCTGCATAACATTCAATTGCTAGCGACAAGAAGAATGAGAAGAATAATTTGCATCAGAGAAACTCAGATAGGGATGTGGTTCAGGGGTGGTCTACAAAAGCCTTCATCATACCTTAATGAACGTCAGCAGCTGATGGAGCAGCATAAGCGTCTGCGGTGCCAGCGGTTGGTTGAGAATCTGGTTCTCGAGGTACCCGCTCTGGACGGCCAGTTGAATTTGCTGCACCAACAAACGCAGCTGGTGGCTGGAGGTCGGTTGCGACTGAGCATTCGGTTGATTGAGGCCGCCACCAGGTTGCTGCTGCTGCTGCTGCTGACCACCGAACACGCCACCACCGCCACCCGGGGGACCGCCGGCCCCGACCGGACCGCCGCCATTACCACCGTGGCCACCACCACCGCCGCCAAACTTCATGCTGTTGAAGGAACCACCAGCCGGACCGTTTCCACCGCCGAACACGCCACCACCTAGGTTGTTTTGATTGTTCTGGAACAAAAAAACACACGAAATCATTAGATGTGCCCCAAAGATGGACATACAGAAAAGAGGGCGGCTGCATGAGACAAAAGAAAAACCAGCCTACGATACGAGAAAATAACTACAGGCTGTGTATGTAATCTGATCGATTTTAGATTCTAATTTTATTTGGTCGAAGAAGGGGCGAAAAGCGATCCAAAATTTAAAATGAAAAAGCAGCTCCCATAGCCTTTCGATATTGCTCTTAGTTGGACACCACTATCTATTGAATCGAACCAAAACCAAAAGAAGAACCGTGCCTGAAGTCCTTGTTATCCGTTGGCTGAATTTAAATTTTACTTCGTACGAAGCGAATTGATGGGAAAAAACTAAAATTTCAGGAACTATATTGGAAATCCGCAAAAACTGGCTATTGGATTTTAAAACTGGGATTCTGGGTGCAAGTATTAGGAATTGGAAATCGGACAAGGCAAGCATCTCGCGGCACACGATCGTCCCTTACCTGCTGGAAGGCCATCGGTCCAACGCCGGCCGCTGCCGCAGCAAAGCGTCCACTGACGCCACCGCCACCACCACCGCCCACGAACTGATCGCCGGCACCGCCACCACCGAAACCACCGTGGCCATCGGGGCGCCGGGACCAGTCGGAACCGCCGCCACCGCCGCCGCCGCCGCCTCCTCCAACACCGCCATTACTGCGATGCAACAGCTCGAGCGATTCGTCCATGTTCATGTTGGTCAGCCGCAGGACGCTCTCGACGTCCTCCTTTTTGAAGCCCATCTCGCACAGCTGCCGGTAAGCCTTGCTGCAGCGTATGATCTCGAGCGCGTTCATCTTGTTGCCATTCGGCGGCAGCTTGCTCTGCGGTGGAATGCCCCAGTCCGCGTTGCCCATGTCCGGACCGCCGCCGCTTCCCGCCGCACCATCATTCCATCCGCCCACACCGCCCGCCATCTTGCTCTTGCTGTTCCAGTTGTTGCTGGCACCGTTGTCGTTCCACAGCGAGTTGCCGGCACCGGGCGGTTTGTCGTCACCCCAGTTGCCGCCCACCCCAGGCACTACATCGTCTCCGCCCCAGTTGCCAACACCACCACCGCCGCCAACGCCACCGCCACCGCCACGTGGTCCACCACCGCCGAGCGCTGGGTTTTGGCCCCACAGGCTGTCCGGTTTCATACCACCCGGTCCGCCCGGACCGCCGCCGCCTCCGCCACCGCGTCCCACCAGCCCTCCGTTGCCGGGCACCATGTTGCCACCGCTCATCGCACCGCGATGCATCAAGTTGCGGCCCATGCCACCGTCACCGGCACCCGGTGGACCGAGCCCACCGTTATCCTTCCAGCCGGACACGTTACCGCCCACGTTCTGGCGGTTCAGCGCGTTCTGACCCCACAGGGCCGTACCGTCGTCCATGTTGTTGCGCCGGCCAACCACCGGTGGACCACCGCCGGCCGTCGGATCGTCCCATCCGGAGCCGCTGACCAGTTTTCCGCCACCGGCACCGCCGCCACCAGCTCCACCCCCCACCACGCCGTTGTTCATCGAACCGAGCGGATTGTTCGAGGGCCACTGGCCACCACCGCCACCGCCGGTGGGCGTTCCCGGTGTGGTTGCACCCGCCGACGGGGGCATCTTCTGTGCCATGCTCGACATCTGATGCTGATCCCAGATGCCGACGTTGCCGTTCAATCGGCCGGAGATGCCGCGCGGATCGCCTCGTATTTCGGACGAAATGCGCATGTTGCGCATGTCGAGCCCGGTCGAATCGAGCCCACTGCCGGCTCCGGGCACACCCGCCGCAACGGGGTTACCACCACCGATACGGCCGTCGCCACCGGCCGCCGCTCCCCAGGCACTGCCACCAGCACCTCCCGCCGCGCTCACGCCTCCCATCGCACCAGCGCCCCACTCGTTGTCCTTCTTTAGGCCGGCGGGAATATTCGGTGCCATCGCACCACCCGGAGGCCCTCCGGTTGCTCCGGCACCGCCACCACCACCCCACATACCGCCAACACCGCCACCACCACCACCACCGGCGGTGTTCCACGGTGCTTGTTGCGCTTGTTGCTGTTGATGCTGCTGTTGCTGCTGCTGGGCGGCAAGCTGTTGCGGTTGTGTCGGACCCTGCATGCCCCCGGGCGGTCCGCCCGGTGCACCACCGCTCGGGCCCCCGCCACCACCACCACCACCACTCGGGCCGCCATTCCACACGCTGCCCGGTTCGTTCGCTTCCTCGTCCTCACCCCAGGTGCCGCCATAGTTGTTCGCCGGACCCCAGGGGGTCTTCTGTACCGGGGGTTGCTGCTGCGGCAGCTGGCCACCGTTGCGCAGGTTCGCTTCCCACAGCTCCGTGCCGGTATTGGTCTTCCACATCGGTATGCCCGCGGTCGGACCGCTCGTCGCACTGTTCGGATCGGTTTTGCCGCTCGGTTCCGGCGACGCCGGCACGTCCCACTGCGTATCCTGATCGACGTTCTCCGAGCCCCAGCCATCCTGAGCGAACAGTGACTCACGCAGCGAGTTCAGATGCTCGAGCTGATTCTTGGCCGCACTAGATTGTACAGCCACCGCACCACCTGCTGCTGCTGCTGCTGCCGCGGCTTCTTGTTGTCCTGCTGCTGCAGCTGCTGCTGCTGCCACACCTGCCGCACCTACGACTCCACCACCGATAGCTCCTGCTTGCTCCTGTTGCTGCTGTGCGGCAACGGATGCAGCGCCCCCTGGTGGTGAAACACCAACTTGCGCGCCAGATCCAGATGGGCCACCACTTCCTCCTCCGCTCCAGGGTGCACCCGCGGATCCCGCGGCACCACCTCCACTACCACCGCTGCCGTCAGCTCCGCCGCCACTCTTCGCCGCCTGTCCCGCACCACCGTTCTGCTGTTGGCCTGCTCCGCCGGCACCACCCCAAGCACTGCCCGGGTTTCCAGCACCGCCGCCTGCCGGACCACCCCCGGACGCCGCACCGGATACACCGGGCTGTTGGGCACCACCACCGATCGCTCCCCAGGTACTGCCGGTCGGGTTGTTTGTGGCAGCGGGCGTTCCCCAGGCACTTGTACCGTTGTTGATCGAATCCTCGCCACCGCCGCGTAACCGCAACCGCACGAGAAACGGTGCTCGCTGCCGTAGGGTCGATTCCTGCTGCGTTAGACGCAACATTTCCTCAAATCCGACAAAATCTCCGCTCCTCCGCTTCTGATGCTCCACCGCATCCATCTGCTTCTCCTGCTCCTCCGCTGCTGCTGCTGCTGCCGCTATGCTCGTCATATTGCAATGCATAACCATTGGGTTGGGTTTTAGTGGTTGTTCGCACGACGTGGAACGCTTAATCGCTAGAATTTGGTCATCCTCATCACCCAGCTGCTGCTGCTGCTGCTGCTGTTGCACCATTCCCTCCTCGTTCGCCACCTGCATCACCATAATCTCCTGCTGCGCTTCGACTCTTACGCTAAGTTTAGTTTTGTTGTTTACAGCTATCAGGTAATGAGATAAATCACAATTCATATTCACAGTGTCATTTTCGTTACTCTGCATCACCGCTTCCTCGCCACCCATCATCATGAACACGGGAGGAGGGTCCGGGGGAGGGAAATTGCTGATACGCGCGTGGTGGTTGTCGATTATGATGAACACCTTTTTTCGCCGAATGATAATAAATCGCAACTGCTTTGCTTCTCCGCTGATAATAATGATCGCCGCTTCTTCCTTCCTTGCTTCACCGGTGACGATTGTCCCGTGAGTATGTGTGTATGTGTACTACTGGTGATTTTGGTATGTGTTCTGTAGTTCACAAGGACCGCCGCGCCACCGAAGCCGATCGTACGCCGACGCTAACCACAGTGGTTTTGATTTCGGTTTGTTTCTTTATGCGTCCACTAGGGGAACACTGGCACATAATAGTTTCAACCACTTTCCCCTTTCGCTCCGTCACTCTGCCTTCCCTTTCGTCGTCTTGTCGATGGACTACGAAGCTCGAGCGAACCGAGGCGCACCGGGGGGAATTCGCGGTTTAACTTTCCCTTCGATCGAGATAATTAAGCTACGGGTTTTGTTTTGTATTTTTTGTTGTTGTTCTTTTTTAAGAGAGGATGATGTCGATGCAACAATCCCTGATTGTGTGTGGTTTCAGACTCATAGATCGATTGTGTGGTTTTTTTTTTGTTGTTGTTAGATTTTAGATGAATATTTTCTTTTGGTAGCAGCAGTGTTGTACATTCATTTAACTCAGCTAGACGTTGACGTTTCGCCTCTCAAAGCGAAGGTTGCTTTGCCCCTGCTGCCTCTGCCTAGGTGATGACGACTACAGCGACAGTATCCTGCTGTTCATGCCGTTCGCAAGCGGGCGAGTGAGAGAGCGCGTGCGTTGAGAGCGGGGTAGTGAGTTTGGTGATAATCCTACTGGTAGAGTTTGTTATTATCGCTGCAACACATCGAGCAATTTGCGTTTCCGTTTGTTTTAAGTAAATTCATAAAAGCGTATTCAGACTTGTTGGTGAAGTAGTGTTGAGTAATGGCAACAACACACAGCAACAGCTATTAGAGTAATGCTACACCACGTTCGTTTGCTTGTATTGTATCTTCCTTTCGACTATATATGCTGCTTGGATGCTACTACGCCTGCTGATGCTGCTGATGCTGGTGGTTGATTTGTAGTAGATATTAGAAGTAATAGTAATAGTTGCGGTAGTAGTGTGTACTAGGGTAATAAGATCAATTTGCAGTGTCTGCGCTACTACAGAGCCTGCTAAGCGTTAGTTTGTTGTTGTTGTTTTTTAACGTCGCGTATTCTTCACCGTGGTGTGCTCCTTTTTACCAATGCGCGTGTATAGGTGTGTTTCACAAACAAACAACCGACAAGAAACTTGGCAATACTGCTAGGAATCGTTAATCTATTGGAGTTTTTGGTTGACTTTATTACGCTAACGCCGCTGCCGCCGCTCGCTGCTTGTCACTCACACACGCTGCTGCCGACGAGAGTGTAGCTGTTGTCTGACAAGCAGAGGCTGTTGGAATTAATCCTATTGCTTGGCAGGCTTGGATAGTAGTTTTTTTTTTTTTTTTTCAATGTATTGTTTTCCTTTTGTTTGCTTCGCCTCGTTCGTCTCCGCAATCGTTGTTGAATGCAATGGTTCTAATAGTGCTACCACTGGTTGTGCTGGCTTTTTTTATTTTACTCCTTTCGAACAGTTTCTGCTTAGCAAGAACGTAAGAAGGATGCCGTTGCGTATGTGTATCACTTTCGATATTGGTTTATCCTCTCCCGTGTGACTCTTAACACTTAACTGGTTCCTGTGAAGCGATTGGGTAAACGTAATTAAAATGTGCTCAAACGTTTATTATACATACTTTTTTGCTATTAACTCACGTCAAAAGTATTAACGTATGTGTTTTATAGTTGAACTCAACGGTTGAGGTTGGTAAACAATTTCTGAAAAGAAAGAAAAAAAACAAGTGTTCAAATTGGTCTCAAATACTTCAACCAATTACACTGTATCTTTGGATGGGAATGATCATAGCATGCCATACAGTTTGCTAATCTAATCTTGAGCGAACAGTTTAATACCGTTCTCTTGCACGCTTTAGAAGCCTCCTCATCTCGCGTCAAAATGTTACCTTACTTCCAGTAGAGAATGATTCACACTATCTTATCATTGCAAAATGTGTCCCTTTACTAATCTGCAAGCTCTCGAGAACAGATTATTCAGCGACAGGGAAGTGTAACAAACTTGAAAAGAAAAGCCAAAACGATGTCTCGTTGGATTTTTATTTTTAATTGTCACGCGAGATTTAAAAATGAATACAAATATAACAAGTGAAAGACTAGTCCGCCATTACGGTTGAAAGTATGCTGTGTAAGCATGTCTATCAAAATACGCTCCAAACATCTACCATGATCAGACGCACCGATACGATTCGTTCGCTCTAGGACACAAATATCCCACGGCCAGTAGATTCACCACTTGTAAGAAGCCATGTCCAGTACTGGCTCCTCCAGTGGTCCTCCTCCCTTCAGCCTCATTCGTCACCTTGCGCCGTTGGAGAGTGTAAGATAAGGAACCGATTATTCTACCCAACGCCAAGTTACCTTTCAAAAAGATGACGACGCGATTTTTCGAGGTATCCTCACGGATGTTGATGATGATATTTACGTTAAAAATTTGTGCTTTTTTGGAACATAAAAAAGTAAATCGTTCTTGTGCACACTTTCGAGACCAAAAACCATACACGCACGCACTGATTCACACTTGAGACGAAGTTCGCGCACAAAGCAGATCCTTTTTCTTCCAACGCACACACTCTCACTCACTTACTAAAATGTTTTTTTTTTATTTATCTTTCGTCCTTTTTCGCTCCGATTTTCTTGCTTCTACTCGTCCTGCACCTGCGTTAGCCTAGTCGGTGGTTTATGCGTTTGTTTGCAGGATGACTGTCACACTTTCTGGGGGGTTTATTTTATCACTAGAGCACAAGATATATTGTCACGATCACGGAAACGAATGGAAACGGACTGGATTTGCTGCTGGGAAATAACGTGTGTGCGTCTGGATCTCGGCCTCTTCTTCCTTTTGCTCACAATAGTAGCTTAACCAATACAGCCTACTAGGTAAAGGATCGTTTTAGTTGTTGTCATTTATTCGATCTTAATTTCACTCCGGGGGTGTGTGTGTATGTGTAGCTCTGTCTGTGTTTGTGTTGCAGTATGATCCCTTCGCTCGCTTGGCGCAAAAAAGGAACGTTTTGATGTGCTTTTGGTGTTTGTTTACTTCGTTAATATTTTGTACGACAAAAATAAATGTTCGATTTTTGTGGATTTGTTTTATCTTAAACGTGAGCTTCGTAGATTTTGAACTGTTGACATTCAAGATCGCTGTTTGGAGTAGTGGGTTGGCCCCGCCTTGCCACCGTTTGATATCTTTATACTATATATCGTCGATACGTTATGCGCTGAGTTTTAAGTTCTTTGTGTCCTTCCACAATAAATTTGGTTACGAGTGTTTTGTTGTACGAGCAAAATTGGTAAGTTTTTTATCAACTTTTTTAATTGCAATAAGGTCGAATCGATGATTCGGTCGCTTTGATGTTTTTGTCTATCCAAGATCGCACCTCTATCTGCAATGGAACCCCAAATCACCCTCGCACACACACACACGGTGTTCACTGCACCACAAATACACACGCACGCACGACACACGCGCCGCACTTTGCTTGCTCCGTTTAAACGCACTTGTGATTTTTATTTTTTGTGTTTGCTTTTTGTTCAGTAAGCTTCTAAAATGGGTTTCTCCACAAACCGCCTACCAAAAAGAACTTGGTGGCCCTTTCTCCTCCCAACACATACACACGCGCACGCACGGATACACGTTCACCCGTCCTGAACTGCTTGTCTCTAGGGTGATCTGGAACCCGTAGTAGGCGGGATGGGTGCTGAAGGTGGTATACGGTTCCCTCCGCTCCTGCACCGAGGCTCTGTTGACGGGGGGAGGAGAGGCAGCGACCGACTAGGTAAAAGGCTGCGCGCAAGGTTCACTATTATCACGATCACGATCGCAACCCATCATCACGGCGCGGTGGCCGCGGCACTCTCCCGTGTACGATATATTTTGTTGTTTTCCTGTACGAGACAGCCCACTACGGTAAGAAACTCACACACACACACTACCCCCACGACCCTCGCGGGCGTTGCTGTTAATGGTGGTGTTAGCGGTTCTACGCCGCGTACGAACACAAATGGCGCTGCACAATTATGCAACTTTCCTAGCAGCAGCAGGGAATGCGCGAGAAGCCGCGAGTGTCGTCAGTATGTGTAGCGCGCGGCCGGTTCGCGCTCTTGGTAGTTATTACCGTGTTTTTGCTCTTCTTCCAATCGCCGCTGTTGTTGCTATTGTTGTTGCCGCTGTTGCAGCAGCGCTAGCGAGGCTGACTGTGTTTGTGCATATGTAAGAATGTGATTTGTAGACCAAGGGGGACGGGAATTATTCACAGCACACTATGATCGGAAGTTCGAGACTGTTTTATTTTCCTTTTGCTCCGTTCGACTTGAATGTGTCTAAAATCAGAGAAAAACAGTAAGAAAGCGAATTAGTGTAAGGTTAAATAAAACCACGGTTAGTGACTTAGTAATTGTTAATCGCGGTGCGATATTGGGAAACGGTAAAAAAACGCAATGCGATGTTTACATGACCGCAATAAAGCTCCAACACAGGCACATCACGTAGCTCACACACCAACACATTGGCAACCCGTTGCAAGCTGCAAATATGCATATTTTACATGGCTGGTAGTTTCTGTTTCTCCGTGCTTCGTGTTTGTGTGGGAAGAAGAAACGTCAGATTGACACCGGAAGAGGCAAGCGAATTGCACAATTTTGTGTTTGTTTTGATATCAATCTATATCATTGGCTGTAGCAAAAATCCGTACCACCAGCATTGTGGTGAAATTCAATGAAATAAAAAAATGTCACTTTGAAATGCTCTGATTGACATAATCCCCTCCGTAACCTCTGCTTTAGCAACGCTGCTCCGTCAGAATAAAAGCTATAAAATATACTATCACTCTTTCTCTCTCTCTCTCTTTTCTATCTTTCTACCCTCTTAAACAGGGCGAATGTGTTTCATGTTTGACGGACCACACGGGAAGGGTCGTATCAGGACCATCGTGCCTTTTAGCAATTAGTTTTCCGCATTCTAGATTAAATATTGCAATGAAAGCTATACGGCCTATCTCTTTCTCTCGCTGAACATAGTCCCACCACCCCCAACTGTCCTTCGCATGATGATGAAGTTCGAAAGAAAACACACAAACACACACGACCACGGGGGGACTCGATCGACGGTCACCATTAGTTTTTTTTTCTTCTTCTATTTCTTCCCACCGTCTCCCACTTCGTCTTTCTAGAACACCGATTCAGTACTGCGTGTGTTGAGTGCATCATCATCATCATCCGCGCCCGTACAGAAATTTCTATTTTGGGGACACTTGCTGCACGGGTTTGGTCGTGGTGCTCGTGTGTGCGAGGAACAACGTACGAATACACGGCTAACGCGCCGTCTCTTCCGATTGTCAAAATCTTTCGCTCGAACGCTGCTCCAAGATATGATCCCGTGCCTGCGGGCAACCAGCAGTAGGTAAGGGGACGGGCGGGCGGTGATATTCTAACACTGCCTCCGTCAGACGGTGGGGATGGATTTACTAGCGCAGATCAAATACTTCAAGCAGGACTGCGGGAGATCTGCAAGCCTCCTCCAGTGAAAACTGATCACGCGGTGAATCAAAAAATTTGGCACCTCTCCGAATGTGTTTCTCCTCTTCCACATCCCACTTTGCCAACCATCATGCCACCACTCATCGATGCCAACACTACAAGGAAAGCACGGTGGAAAAAGTCAACACACGATCTGGTCGAAAGAAAACACACATACAAACGCCTTCGTTGTTGAAAATTCTGTATGGCTCTGTGTTGCTGCCAAAGAAATCGTCTGGTGTGTGTTTGTGCGAGGTGATGTTTGCGCAGTTTTGCTGGCCTGTTCTTCACCCTCTGTTCCTGCACACCACCTCGTTCCACCCTCCACCCTTATGATTCAAGTTGAACTGGAATGTAAAGCATGCACGCGCCCTCCGCCGCGACAGCACTGTACCCAGTAGCAAATGCAATCCTCGACGTTTGTGATCTCCGAACCTCTTTCCACTTTCTTCTTTCACCCACTCCCACCACCCCCTGACGGAAGTGGCGAATGTGGTTTTAATGGCGCACACACGGCGGAAGAAGTTGATGTCGCTAAAATTCGTTCCACCACAAATCGCACCGCACAGTTCACTCACACATACACACACTACACGATGTCCAATAGTGATTTGCTTGCAACACACCAACACAAGCTCAACTGCACGAGCGATGGGGGGAATGAGTTTTCGAAGCAATTTTTGCACTGGTTTGCACTTCTTTTACGTCGTTTTCCATTTTAACGCTTGCTCTTCTATAGGTTCGTTTTCTTCTCCCTACTTGTTCTACTTCTTTGCTGCCGTCGCCAACCCCATCGCGCCCAGGTTTTCTTTTGCCTTCCTGTCTAGTTCTAACACGATCAGGGTATGCACGCACACACATGAACCATCACGACCGGACACACACTCGCATCGCACACTGAAAAAAACGGCGCACACTACTTCATGCTGCCGCCACGCTATTTCTCTCCTGCTCGGACACACTACTACCCAATGCGGCTCCTGTCTTCGCTCATATACACACATACACATGTGCAAGCGCTGTAGCCCACCCCGTTTGCAAAGGTGCGCGCGTACGGTTACGTGTGTGCGTTTGCTGGTGCCTGTGTATTGGTAGCAATTCGCTTCACATCCATCGCCGTGTAGCAGCACCCCCTGTGCGCGCCCCAGCGGTGGAAAACTTTACCTTTGCTTTTCGTTGCCAGCCTCTTGCAGCCTGGCCCCGACGCGGATACGCTAAATAACACCTTACGCTTACGCACAATCAGTCAGTGTATCACTTGCGAATAACTTTCGCCCGATAAGACTACTATTTATCGTCGATTTTTGAGAAGGAAAAATACTTCACATATACTGGAGCCATCTCTCGACGATTGGCCATTTGCAAATATCGTTCTGACCGTTTGCCTCGCTCGGTATTCGCTGGTCGGCTGCTGCGCGCTCGCGTTGTTGACGGTGGGTTGAGCACTCGAGCGATGGTCGAAAGAGCCGTGCAGGCGCGGGAAGTTTATTTCGCTTTTATCGTTTGAGTTCAAAAAATTCGGTTCAATGTTAGTATCTATAAATTCGAAGTTTAATTTTGCTTTGTATTTGAAATTTTGCGAAATCCGCATGTTTTTCATTTCGACAATAACCATATCACAGACGTTCTTCTATTGTTTTATTCCATCCAAACTCTTCGCACGCAATCATGTGCGTACACCGTTTGTGTTTCCAGATTTTATTCTTATATTAGCAGCTCACCGGACACATTAGTAAAAGATGGTTGTCATCAGAAAGATGCTAGACAACCAAGCCCGTGTAGCACTTTTTCGCACTTAACATTGGCAGAGCTGGTGCATAAACTGGCCTAAACTTAACTAACCAGTTGGTGTTGATTGTAGTATGCCGTGAATTTAATTATCCTCATTTTTCTCGTTTTTCTACCTTCTAGCATCAGTTTTGTAAGCAGACATATTACAAAATTTTACGATTTTTATATATTTTATTGAAATAATCTGTTCTTCAATTTCTGCACTACATTATACCATATACGTTCTTACGAGTACCATTTACAAATGTTTTTTTTTTCTCTTTTTTGTGAGCGAGCGACCGTATTGCAGCGAGCTGCACTAACAGCGCAACAACACAAATCCCACAAGTTTGCTACGGGTTTGAAAGATGGTTAGAGACTTCTTCCCCACCCCCTTACGCAACGGGCTTGCAGACACAGAGACGAATCGAACCGAGGAGGGTTTGCTCAATCCTTTCCCCATCTAAATCGTACGACAAATGCAGGCCTGTCTGTTTGTGGCGCCCGTCCGTCAAAAGTAAATAAGTCTTCAAAAAAGTTTCCCATTCCCCGTTCCATGTTTAGTATGCGGAAATTGGGTTGTTAAAGTTAGAGGTCAATTAAATAATAGTAATCCTTATTGAAACACTACTCTTCGCTTCAAGCCGCCATCGCCGCCGCCGCCACCGCCGCCGCAAGCATCGTCAAGAGGAAAGGTGAGTGCAACATGCACCGCATCATAGCGTCCTGCTGCAAAATATCTGCGAATGGAGAAGATGCAAGTCGAATATTATCACTAGTACTAGTGCTAGATTTTGCTTTGTTTAAACGATTACCACCTACCCTTACTAATCCTCGTTGCTGTCGTCGTACGATGGGCTTGTGGGCGAATAGGTCGGACTGGCCGGGCTCGATGGGCTGTAGCCCTGCGGTGTGGGCGAGTACGCCGGTGACGAGGGTGAGTACGTCGGTGAGCTGGACGTGTACACCGGACTGGTCGGCGAGTACTTCGGGCTGCTGGGCGAGTACGACGACATGTTCGGCGAGTAAGGGGCCGGTGTCTGGGAGTAGGAGGACGAGCCGATGCTGTAGTGATTGCTGCTGCTGCTGCCGGGCGAATGTTGCGGTGAGGAGGGTGAATAGCTGGGCGACGTTGGTGAATAGTTCGGGCTGGTTTGGGCGTACTGTGGGCTGGCCGGGGTGTAGTGCGGACTGCCGATGTACGACGGGGAGGTGGGTGAATAGCTCGGCGAGGTCGGTGAGTACTTCGGCGAGGAGGGCGAGTAGCTGGGCGAGGCGGGCGAATAGTGGGGCGAGGTGGGCGAATAGTTCGGACTGGATGGTGAGTACGAGGGCGTGACGGGTGTGAAGTTCGGCGAAGTTGGCGAATACGAGGGGCTGGTCGGGGAGTAGGACGGGCTGGTCGGGGAGTACGATGGACTGGAGGGTGAGTACGAGGGGCTGGTGGGGGAGAAAACGGGCGACGAGGGTGAGTAGCTGGGTGAGGTGGGCGAGTAGGAGGGGCTGGTCGGGGAGTAGGCCGGGCTGGCGTAGTTGGACGCACTGGTCGGATGCATGGGCGACATCGGCGAGTAGCTCGGCGACGTTGGCGAGTAGTTTTGGGTGGCCGAGTGTATGTTCGGACTGCTGGGCGAATAGTTCGAGCTGCCGGGCGAATACTGTGGGCTCGGTGGCGAATAGCACGGGCTGGTCGGGGAGTACGACGGGGAAGCACCGCCCGGAGAGTTGGGCGCGTAGTTCGGACTGCTCGGCGAGTACGATGGGGACATCGAGGGCGACGACGGCGGGTACGGTGACATCGACGGTCCGGGCGAACTCGGTGAGCCACGTATCGGGGACCAGGAGGAAGGAGACATGCCGGACGCGTCGGACTGTGCGGAGGGGGAGAAACTCGGACCACCGGGTGTCATTCCACTGGCCGGCCCCGACGGTGACCAACCACCGTAGCCCGGGGTGGCCGACTGTTGCCACGGTGTCATGCTCGGTGTCGCCGCCGACCCAAAGAACATGCCCGTTCCGCCCAGGATCGAGGTGTGCGGAATCTCCATGCCGAGCTTACACTTCTCCGCGTCCAGCAGCAAATCGAAGCAACCGGTGCCCATGCGCGGCAACTGCCCCAGAATGATGTTCTCCGACACGCCCCGCATCGGATCGACCTCGGCGTGCGCGGCCGCATCGTTCAGCACGTCGACCGTTTCCTCGAACGAGCAGCGCATCAGCGCGCCCGTATCCTGCCGGTTGATGCCGTGGCGCGTGATCGCCATCAGGTGGCCCTTCGCCGTCATCACGTCGCACAGCAGCGCCAGGTGGCGGTAGTTCACATACAGACCGTAGAACTGCAGCACGTTGTTCATCTCCTTCTCGACCGACTTGCGCACCGCCTCGATGCCGAGCACGGAGAAGATCTCGCAGATGTCGTTGCTGTACGTGCGCACCGGATCGACGTCCCGCTCGCTGAGCACCTTCATCATCGACGTACCGTCCGTCTCGAGCAGCCACTCGCCGATCGGCTTAAACTCGCCCTCGGGCGTGATGACGATGCGCTTCTTCGCGTCCGTCTGCGGCAGATGCATGTACACCTTGCCGATCGCCTCGATCCCCTGCAGCGTCATGTCCGACAGCATGTTCGCCTCGATGCACCGCAGGAACATGTCGTCCTCCATCTTGTCCATGTTCTCCTCCTCGCTCTCCTGGAACTTGTTGTCCTCGTTCATGATGCGGATGCGCAGCACCAGCTTGTCGGCATTGTCGTCGTTGAAGATGCAGTTCAGATCGTCCCCGAACCCGGCGTTGATCTTCTCCGCGATCTGCTCCATCGTAAGCTTCTTGTCCGTCATGCGCTTCCGGTCGAGTTCGATGCGCAACAGCCAGGGCGAGATGCGGGTCGGATCGAAGTCCGGCATCTCGTAGTACACGTTCACGAACTCCTGATCCTCCGCGATCACCGTCCGCTGCGGGTCGGGATCGTAGTAGATGGCCGTGTTTGCCGTCACCTTCCGGAGCGTGGTGTGCTCCAACCGGCACAGCACGTTCTTCGCTTTCTCCGCGTCACGGGCCGCCCCGCCGGTAAGAAACACGGTCAGTGACGGCGCCTTCGGGCGCTTCGAGATGTTGATGATTTCCTTCAAGCGCGGCACACCGAGTGTTACGTTCTTCGACGACACACCGGCAAAGTGGAACGTGTTCAGCGTCATCTGTGTGGCCGGCTCACCGAGCGACTGGGCCGCCAGCGCACCAACCATCTCGCCCGGATTACACTGCGCCTGCTGGAACCGGGTCTCGATTTCACCGATCAACCACTCGAACGCTTCATTGTTCAGCCGGAACTCTTCCGCCACGTACTTCGTGCAGAGTGTCGAACGCACCAGACACTGGAACAGCAGCGTGGCGTTCTCGTTCGCCTGCTTCGACAGCCGATCCGTGCCGGCCACGATCACGCACCGCTGCAGCAGATCCCGCACGCCCTGGATCACCTTCAGCGGCGACAGATCCGTCGGCAGCCGTTTGTTGATGTGGAAAATCTTCTGCACGTTCCAGATCATGCGCTGCAGATTGCACGGCAGCACCACCTTCGAGTCACCGTTCGGGAAGATCTGCCGAAGCGCTTCCCGATCGCGCAGCAGCTGCTCGTACTCCGCCTCGATCTCCTGTATGACCGAGCTCGACTCCGTCAGCTCCTTGATGACGTCCTCGTTGAAGATGCGGCGCAGCGTGCGCTCGTTGGTCGGATCGAACCGGTACCGCTTCTCGAACACCTTGTTCGAGAGCTTGATCGTCGGCAGGTTCTGGAACTCGACCGTCTCACCGCACAGCCCGTCCTCGCCGTAACGCAGCTGGATCAGCTGCCCGACCGAATTACGCACCGTACCGTCGTAGTTGACCATCACCGACTCCATCGCCTTGATCAGACGACGCTGGATGTAACCGGTTTCGGCCGTCTTGACGGCGGTATCGATCAAACCCTCGCGGCCACCCATCGCGTGGAAGTAGAACTCGGTCGGCGTCAGACCGGCCAGGTACGAGTTTTCCACGAACCCACGCGACTCGGGACCGTAGTCGTCCTTGATGAAATGGGGCAGGGTGCGCTTACGGAACCCGAACGGGATGCGCTTACCCTCCACGTTCTGCTGACCGACACAAGCAATAACCTGTCGAACAAGGGGGATCGGATTAGTGTACAAGGTGCTGAAACCCCCCGACCCCTAGCGAACCATAACGGCACCATCTTACCTGCGAGATGTTAATGTTGGATCCCTTCGAACCGGACACGACCATCGCCTTCAGGTTGTTGTACTCGGTGAGTGACTTCTTGGCCGAACCGCCCGTTTTGTCACGGGCATCGTTCAGGATGCGGTTCACCTGATTCTCGAACGTCTGCCGGAGCGTGTTACCGGGTGTCGGTTCCAGCTCCATGTTGTGCGCCTTCTGGATCACCCCGATCACGTCCTCCTTCGCCTTCTTGATGGCGCGCTGAATTTCGGAGTACGTCTGCGGATCGGCAATCGTGTCGCCGATACCGATGCTGTGGCCCTCCAGCAGCAGCCAGTTGTTGACCACCGTCTGAATGTTGCCGTAAAACCGGCCCGCAATTTCGTGCCCCAGCTCGAGGAACACGATGTGCAGCAGCGAACCGGCCGACGTACCGAGCGTCTTCTTGCACAGGATGCCCATGATCAGGTCGCCGTGCTCGACCATTACCTTCGTGTCGCCGGGCGATATCCACTTGTACGGCCCATCGTCCTCCTCGTCCGGGTGCGTCGAGTGCGTACGGATCATGTTCACATTGCCCGGGATGATGAGCGTAAAGATCTGCTTGCCCGTCCACAGTGGCTTCGGCTTCAGGATGCACGGCTGCGGCATCTTACCGTCCCACGTGGGCAGGAACATGAGCAGATTCATCATCTGTTCTTTCTCGATAAATACGTCGCGCTTCGTCATCTTTCGCACCGCCGTCAGCGTGTCCTGCACGATACCCATGACGGGTTTGTTCGCCTGCGGCGTAATAATCTGACGCGGTGTGATGTGAATGTTTTCGATCTCCGCGCGTGTCTCCATCGACTGCGGCACGTGCAGGTTCATCTCGTCACCGTCGAAATCGGCGTTGTACGGTGAGGTACAGCTGAGGTTCATCCGGAACGTTGACCACGGCAGCACCTTCACACGATGCCCCATCATACTCATCTTGTGTAGCGTTGGCTGACGGTTGAAAATGACCAGATCGTCGTCGCGCAGATGGCGCTCCACCTTGTACCCGCACTGCAGATGCAGATCGGACGATTTCGGGTGAAAACGCAGATCGATACGTTCGCCGTTGTCGCGCACAATGTACTTAGCGCCCGGGTACTGGGAGTTACCGCGCCGCACCAGCTCCTGCATCCGGTCGATGTTGAACGGCGTTACCAGCTCGGGAAAGGTCATGTTCTGGGCGACCGAACGCGGTACACCGACCTGATCGATGCGGAGGTTCGGATCGGGCGTAATGACCGTACGTGCGGAGAAATCGACACGCTTGCCCATCAAATTACCACGGATGCGACCTTCCTTACCCTTCAGGCGCGCCTTGATCGCTTTCAGCGGCTTGCCGCTCTTCTGCATCGCTTTCGGCATGCCGGGCATGTCGTTGTCCACCAGCGTGGCCACGTGGAACTGCAGCATCTTGATGTTTTCCGCGATGACGTGTGCCGCCGCACCGGTCGCTTCGTTCTTCTTCAGCTCGTTGTTCGCCTTGATGATGTCGGACAGTTTGTGCGTCAGATCGTCCTGATTCTTCGTCGCACCGAACATCACCACGGCCGGTCGGACGGCGAGCGGCGGCACCGGCAGCACCGTAATGATCATCCAATCCGGGCGGGCAAACTTCGGGTCCATACCCAGCACGTAGCACTCTTCGTCCGTGATGTGCTTCAGAATCTCGTACACCCGCTCCGCCGATACCTGGATCTTTTTCTCCTGATTCTCGTCGTTCACCTCCTTCCACTCGGCCATCAGGTCGAGCCCGGTGCGCCGGATCGACGGCTGATAGTGACCGCAACCACCGTGGCCCTGCTTTTTGCTCGCATCCACCGCCGCCGGTTCCTTCGTCATGTCCATGTCTTCGCCACCCTCGCAAATTTTCTTACCCTTGCACAGATCGTACACGTACGCGAGCCGCTTGCGGGGTTGGCCTTTCGATTTCATCACGATCTCCTTGATCTTTGGGTTGGTCGGTGAGACCAGCATCTTCGAGCAGTAGAAGCACACGCAGCGCAGGATCTTGATGGTCTTTGTGATGAAACCGATGTGGAACACGGGCTTGGCTAGATCGATGTGTCCGAAGTGGCCGGGACACTCGGTCATGTTACCGGCGCACGTCTGACAGCGCGACGTACGCTCGATCACACCCTGCCGTGGATCCATCAGACCGCAAAGCTTCGGTCGGCCACCCTCCATCGTTTCGGCATACTGTATGCCACCCTCGGTGACGGACATCCGGCGGATCTCGTCCGGCGATAGGATGCCGAACTGTACGCGCTTCACGGTGCGCAATGGCGCCTTCGAATCACCGCTCATCTTGCTGCCGTTTCTACAGTCCTGCCGATAAAAGTTTGCGCAGTTTTAACAACAACAACAACAATAAAGACCAAACGAGCGTAGCAACAACAACTGCAATGGCAAAAAGCGATGACTAAGGTCACGACAGCAACACGGTGTGTGAAGGGGCTGCTGCTGCTGCTGCGGCTTTGGTGAAGTAGTGTGCGTTTTCTTACTCTTCTTCACAGCGCAGCGGAACAACGGAAGCGTACAGCGAAAAGATTTCTTTCGCCTCACACGGGTCACACTTTTCCGGGGAGGGGCTACCTTCAGCACTACTCCGTGCCCGGAGTGCTCCGGGAGCCGTTGACGATTGTTTTGGTACGCTCGGATCGGTATGCGGTGCGGAAAACGAGTCAATTTCACTGCGAACCAAAGCCTGTCCGTGATGAAATACACGCGTCCATTTGATGTGAAATTGCGCCGCGCTCGCACGCACACCACCATACGACGAAGGCTGCCAAACTACGCTTGACAGTTTGCTTGTTTACTATCTTGTGGTGAGGAGTTTAAATGGATTTCGTAGCATAGCAATCTTGGGAGATTAAACAAAGGTTGCTGTAAATTGAAACTGGTTTCAGATTACAATAAAAGTCGTTGATTTGGATTCTTCAGTTCGGTTGTTGCCTTTTCGACCTGGCACTATATTATTTGATCGATCACAGATTGGTACATGTAATTAAATTGGACATGCTGGAAAAAACCCTCCTTTCTGAATTAGTCAGCTTGCTCACCAGGTAAAAAGTTAAAATCAGTTTTTAAATAGTTCTTTCATTTTCGCACGAATAAAACAATTCCCGCATCTTTTCACATCTGTCAAAATATTCGGTCCTGTCAAAATAGCATTGGACAAATGGACCGACCTGACTAGCAGCAGATCGGTTAACTATTTATTTTTCCCAAGCCGCAAGTTTTATTTTTGGATCCACGTTTGGTAAAAAATTGTGTGTTTTCCACTGGAATAGTCAGCGTTCGCGTGACGAAAGTTGACTAAACGGTGCAACCGATCCGTGTTCGTGGCTCTATCATCCCCACGAGGACGCTCCACAACAATGCCGACACCTACGGCAGGTTGGTTTTTGTTCGGAAGCTGCTCGCGCGTTTGTTTGGGTCACATATCCTGACTTGTTTTATTTTACTTTCCAGCTACATGGGTCAAGTTCTTTACGAACGCCGATATTCCATCGGCGGCGGCCGCAACTTATGCGCACGTATTCTTTGAAAACCGTATCCAAATGGATATGCTGATGGATCTGAACAAGGAGTATCTCCGGGAGATGGGTATCACGACGATGGGGGACATCATAGCGATACTGCGCCATGCCAAGAAGGTGTACGAACAAAGCACACGGGATAAGGTTCTGTCCGTCCCGGACGCAGAGGTTCCGGTAGCGACCATTTCCGCCACACCTGCCTCCACTTCAGCCAGCAATGGCAAAAAGAAAGAGAAGACAGGACTCTCTCGTAAGCGGGCTACTAGAAATATGTCTTAACAACCTTGTTTGATAATTTTTGTTGTTCGTTTTTGTACAGGAATCGTTTCAACAGTCACAGAGTCTCCGAAGGAATCGAAACCCCGACGCGTACTTCCGGAACACGAAGGAAAGTACAAGATTACCCTCCCATCCGGGAGCACCCCGCGAAGTCGCGAGATTTTGGAGAAAAAGGCACAGGAAGTGAAATCAAGCAGCACTGCAAACGGTTCCTCCACGGTCAAACCGGGTACCAAACGTGGTAGCATTTTCGATCGACTAAACAATGACATTGATGCGCCACCGAGCAAATCCAGTTCGAAGGTGCCACCGCTTGAGATTTCCAGCTCCATTTTCACTCGCTTAGGTGATCGAAAGGTCAGCGATAATGGAACCACGATCATACGGACCACTTCTTCGTTATCATCTTCGTCGCCGGGTATACTGAAATCCAACACCACAACGAATGGTACCTCCATATCCGTTGCACCCACTAAAATCCCTCCCTCGCAGCAGAAAGTTATCTTGGTGAAAAAAATGCCAGCCAAAGCGGTCCTCCCATCGTCGGATGAGGACGAATTGCGTGACTATTTGGCGTTCGGAACCGGTGGTAGCGGTCTAAAATCCGTGTCCTTTTCCGAGGAAGATGAAGTGCTTGAAATCGCACCGAGAAAGCAACCGAGCAAACCTTCCTCAGTCGTAGCAAGCTCACCGGGCGCTCGGTTAAGATTCAACGAGCAGGAAGTGTCCGTAAAGCAGCGTCTCGGTGGCGGTGCTGGAGGTGGATCTACCACAGCACGTCGGGTCACTTCCCTGCATGCTACGAAAAAAGTGGTGCAAATGAAACCAACACCCAAAATATCTCCGATCCGCAGTGGCGGACGTCTAGGACTGAAAGCAGACGCTCGCAGGCTACCGATCACAACTCGCCTCAGTCTTGGCTCTCAGACACCAGCGGGCACCAGTTCGGCGAAACAGATCGTAAAACGTGTAGAAAGATTCAGTCTCGATTCTAAGATGACAAAATCCGCCAGAAGTGCACCGGTCGTTGGTGGCAGTGTATTTGATCGGCTCGGCTACGGTCGTAAGTAGATGTACGATAGAGTAAGTTTTGCTTTCAGCTAATAAAACTGATTAAAGTTTTTAAATGTATTTGGACTGCGTGCGTCGTGTGTTCGTTTCATTAAAGAAAATGAGTTGGGAAGTTGTGAAAAGAGCAGAATAAAATATATTTTTTTAATATTGCGGAAATAGAGTTTATCGCTGTGTCAAGCGTAGAATGCAGGCATGTCTGTGCTAATTGCATTCCAAACGTAACGATAGCTTTTATCAAAAACAATTTCCTGGCACAGATACAATATCCCAAACTCCCAAAGTACACTATATAAACAATTAGTCAGATGTTTCAATCGAGGTGTATTGTAAATCGAACATAAAAAGAACGATAGATACTTGGAAATATACCTGCACATAAATATAACAAATAACTGTTTACATATAGTTAAAGCGGCAAGGTGTTTGAGGTGTTTCCGTTCATAAGTTGCGTACTCAAATTTTACAAAAAAATCTTTCAACACACTTAATTCTCTAATGTACTTTGACGTCGCCTTCCAAACGTTCGTATGATTGCGAACGTGTTCCGAATAAGGCCTACTATCATCTGGCATGCTTCAAAGTGCGTTTGTTTGTTATCTTCGGATGGTTATCGGCAAACTTCATGCAAGTAGCTTTATTACGGACATATCGGTGATTTTCGTGTTTCATCTGGATAAGATTGGATTGTGAATTGTATTTTAGCTACTCGCTAACTATTCTAGTTTAAATTTTTGCTACTACTACCAAAGTGAACGTAATTTCAACGTTGTGCGTCGTATTTACGTCGCCTCTTTGATAAGCTAAGCCATCACCAAATTCCACCATGGACATCATTATCAGGTTAAATAGTCAAACAGTGGGAAAGGATAAGGTAGCAAGGTACGGTATACATCTTCCAAGCACATATCAATGGTCGGATAATCGAAAATAATTCTCCTTTTAGATTATGCCAATACTCTTGTCGCGCCCTGTGGGCAAGCAAAGAATCTACTGGATCCCCAGAGACCATTCATCTGTTAAAACACATCGAAAGCATTTTGAGCTCATTCCGGAAACGTACGCATTTACCAAAACAGTTGGCTTTTCCATTTGGACTAACCTTCGACCTCTCCTTTCAGTGCTTAGATTTGGCAAAGGTTTTGAAGTCCTGTATAGCGCAACGGCGGGTTTGGAGCTGAAAGAGCTATACAACCATGCATTTATCTTCCTCGGGAAGCTCGCATCGGGACTGTTTCTGCTAGCCGATCACGTCGTGTGGCTGTCGAGGTCTGGAATAACAAAGGGAGTCAACACAACCGATTGGGTCGATCGGTCCAACCGGTTTTGGCTCATTTCTATCCTGTTCAACCTGTGCCGAGACGTGCAGGAGCTGTATCGACTGGTCAGATACTACAGCCAGTCACGCATTAGAAATCTGCGGCGCACACTGTACGCCGTGTATCGCGAAAACCAACCACTGTTGCTCGACACGGTCAAGAATGTGTGTGACGTATTTATTCCACTGAACGGGTTGGGTGTTGTGCGTGTTTCAAATCGAACTATCGGCTTGCTGGGAGCAATTTCGTCCATTATGGGCTTGTTGCCGTTAGTACGCCCGAGGTTAAAGTTTTAGCGATAGGTGGTTGTGATCCCTTTATTTTACTTGTGTGATGTGATGGTGTTGGGGCTTCTGGGGGAAATGGTCGAACAATGTATTTAAAACTTAGGCTTAACTCAGGAATTTGATACAGTCATAAATAAATATTCTTATGTTTAGCTTTCCCGGAACATGTTGAGTAACATGATATAAAATTTGAATAAAAACCAAAAACTAATGTTTAAAAATTAGAATCGCATGCTTTTCATCGATTAAAATCGGTTGCTAGCTTTGTGGTAAAAGTACGCAGCCATGTTTTCAAAGCGGTTACTTTGACATTTGCTCAACCAAAACAAACCATATCAAAACAAAAGCTCCGATTGTGTATTATTCTGTTCTTAATTTTTGTTTCTGCAATTCAACTGTTTCCTAAATATCCTTCAAAATGTCCCATCGTACATTAAATGACTGGGATAATATCGCCAAAACGCTCACGGAGGATGAGGCCGCAGAGGCGGACGAAGAGCTGGACACATTGGAAGCGCTTGAAGCAAAGATGAGCAAGGTGCCTCGGGGCATGTTTGTGAGTGGCTGGGACGAACCGGACGAGCTAATCGAGGAAGATAAGGATCCAAAGGGTGAGCTTAGCCTTCCGATGCGTTCTTTTACAACATGTACAAACACTTGATTTGTCGATTTATACCTTCCATCTCTTTAGCCAGCCTCGAACGACACGCTCTGTGGGCTGCCGGTGAGAACAAGTTTGAGATCGTGGAAGCCATCGTCAGCCGTAAGCCGAGCGTCGTGCAGGCAATCGATAGCGATGGCTACACCGCGCTGCACAAAGCATGCTACAACAACAACCGCTCGATGGCTTTACTCCTGCTGCGATACGGAGCTGACCCGAACGCCCGCACCGACATGGGCTGGACACCGTTACACTCGGCCTGCAAGTGGAACAATGCAGCCTGTGCTGCCCTGTTGCTGCAGCATGGAGCCGACGTGAATGCACCGTCCGATGGTGACCAGACACCGCTGCACATTACCGTCACGGTGTCCAGTTGCCGGTCGACGTTGGTGACGCTGCTGACGGATCCGCGATGCGATCCGGAACGACGAAACAATTCAGATGAAACGGCCGGACAGATAGCGAAACGGAGTGGTGATTCTTTTCCACTATTTGCAATGGGACATACCGCTTTTACGGTGGAAACGGGCATGATCGATTAGAGGCCTTTGAGTGTGACTGATAAAAGGGTTTTCGATGGATTGCGAAAAGTATTCAATGTTCAAGAGATTGACATCCATTATCGGCCCAACGAGTCCTGTAGCGTTTCGATTGCAGCGGCTGCTGATACTCCATTATCTTTTCTCATAGAGATAGATGATGGGATTCGAAAAACTTGAAAGTGATAACGTGTGAATAGGGCGTGAAATAAATTATTATTTTTTACCACTAAAACGCTTATGTTTGTTCTACTCTCACCATGTTCTGCGTATCGTTTTCGGCAAGAACGCAACTTACACATGGATTTACACTCAGCAAGCTGTGGATTGCTTCTTTCTAGTCTTTTTATAATTCGAATGCGACGAAGTTGTAACCATGCACTTTATCTCTCTCACACACACATATTGTATCGAATTTCTAATTTATTTTTTTTTTATTATAAGAAAAATACCAA
This sequence comes from Anopheles farauti, assembly GCA_000473445.2. Classification (NCBI taxonomy): domain Eukaryota; kingdom Metazoa; phylum Arthropoda; class Insecta; order Diptera; family Culicidae; genus Anopheles; species Anopheles farauti. Next base: position 83,396 of record KI915042.1, on the reverse strand, counting down.
ACTTGGTCTCCGCAGAAAACCGGTAGGGTCGCAAAGCAAACAAAAAATTAAAAAAAACCGTACGAAAACAATGAAGCAAACGGAGAAAAGAGAAACCCACAAAATATCATTCAAATGGGAGGCAGTTTCTCGTGCCATACGAGCTGTGATGCGAAATGCCAACGTCATTACACGTCCTTACACGTCCTTATCCGCCACACACCCCTCAGTCCAGGCATGCTTTCTTCGACGGCGGTTGTTCCGTGCCGTTTCCCGGCGCCTTATTTCGCAGCACCGTTGGCTGGTGGGCGATATCACGCAAAATGGCCGCTTTGCTGTACTCCCCGAACAGTCCCGCGAGCAGTGCAACGCCGTAACCGGTCGCCCGTTCCCCATTGTGCACTGGGGCCGCCATATCCACGTGCATCCAGCTGCCACCGTACTCGAACCCGAGATGCGCCCCGATAAACAGTCCCGCACAGCTCACCTGTGCGTTGCCTCGATCCATGACGGAGTTTTTCATGTCGGCGACGGCCGAATTAAACTCGCTGAAGTGCAGCTCGGGCGTGTACGGCACCGGCGACAGCATATCACCCGTTCGGCGTCCAATCTCAAGCGCCCGTTCCTCCCACTCGTCACTGTTGGTGAGAATCGCACCGTGGTACTTGCCCGTCGCAATGCCCTGGGCACCGGTCAGTGTCGCCATGTCGAGAATGATGTTCGCTTTGAGATCACGGTCCGCGTACACGACCCCGTCCGCCAGCACTAGCCGACCCTCCGCGTCCGTATTGTTAATCTCGACCGTGCAGCCCGAGTACAGCCGATGTATGTCATCCGGGCGCGTTGCCTCCGGTCCGACCGAATTCTCCGCCAGACAGAACACCGCGTGCAGGTTCTGCCGGAAGCCGCTCTTGACCGCAGCGTAGAAACCTCCCAAAATGGCGGCAGCACCACCACAGTCACGCTTCATGCCCGGCATTGCCGTCTTGCCCTTAATGCTAAGGCCACCGGTATCGAACACGATGCCCTTGCCAACCCAGGCTACCGTTTCCGTTGCGCCTTGCGGTTCGTACGATAGCACGGCCAGTGCCGGTGGATCGACCGCCGCCTTACCGACACCGTAGATGCCACCGAACCCGCGCTCCTGCAGCTCCTGTCCGCGGATTACCTTCGAGTTCAGGCCGAGTTCGAGTGCGATCGCTTCCACCTCGGCCAGAAAGCCGGACACGTTCATCTCGTTGCATGGTGCGTCCACGATGCGTGCCGTCAGCCGGATGCCAACAGTCACGTTCGCCAGCACCAATACATCCTCCTCGGTGATCTCCGTGTTGGCTTCATCGCCACCCACCAGCAAAAACTCGATGTGCACCGTCGGTGGCACCGCGTCAACAGTCACTCCCTTGACAGTTTTGCGGCTATACAGTGGAAATGCGCGTGCCACGGCACAGGCTGACGCCAGCAGATCCTGCTTTTCGCACACGATTACGATCGATTCACTGACGCCGGTCGTGTTCGATTGAATCAGTTTCGTGATCGAGTGTGCCCGGGAGGCGGTATTATGCCGGGATGCTTTCAGCGGCAGCACGGCAACGCGCGCTACATCCAGATAGAGCGAACAGGTATCGGTCGGTGCCGGATGCAGGCAGGATACCGCTTTCACGTACGTTTCGCGGTCCACGCGCGGTTCCAGCTTCGTACTGATCCGCTCGTACGGAAGCTCCGTCAAGTGATGTAGCTGACCGATGATCAGAACCGGCATCGCTTGCGGATCGGACGTTTGCAGCGTCCGGTGAAACTTCAGCAGACTCATGGTTGGTGCTGCTGCCTGCTATTTTTCTTCACGAATAAAAAGGGCAGAGCAGCAGCAATGCTCCGGTAGCTATTTCTCTTTTTTATGAATTAGCAACGATTTCTTTTCGTGATGTGATTATTTTATTTTTGTTGGTTGTGTGACATTTCATCTGGACAGGCCGTTTACAACGTATGATTGGACGCTAAAGATTTGACGACCACTAAATTCAGTGGGAATATCAAAAAAAGGAAAAAAGGTAAGACTTGTTCACAAATATTCACGATCCTTTCAGATTATATAACGGCTGGTAAAGCTGATGGACCATTATCAGCACAAAGGAAATTGGTAAACAAATTTGAACTTCTTGTCAGTGACAGGGTTGATGAAGGTAAACTCACCAGCTCTGTGTATGGGTGCGTGTTTGCTGTCAACAATGCAAGACAAGGACAACATGCATTGCGATTTCAGTACGCGTACGAAGGAAAGCGACCACAAGCGATTGGGTTCAATCACACGCTCGGCTAGAGTGAGAGAACAAATATTACGCATTAAGTGACCGTAAACAAAAAATAAATAGACCACTAAAAAGCTCCCTCTGACGGTGCGTCGTCAAAGGAGCGTTAAAAGTCGTGAGCAAAAAAAATAATACACGGTGCCCTCTGTCGGTCGGTTTGGATGCGCAGTGACAAATTTTCGCCAGAAAGTTTCTGTCCATCTATTTTGGGCTAATTGGTGCGTGCAGTGACAATTTCGCATGGGAAAGTGTGCAGTTTTCGCTCCAACTACACAACCCCTGCACCCCGCACCTGACAGCGGGCCATCTTGGGTTTTTGAGCGAGTGTGAAAGAGAAACAGAGATAGAGAGAGGCAGACTACTGCTGGCGCCCGAAATTGTGTCGTGAACCCCACCGGTGGGTCGAAAATTACACCATCTCCGCCCGCCGTCATCAGTTCGCGGGTGCATTGGCCACGGGATCGGTTCGATTTTTCATCATCAGCCAGAGTGGAGAAAAAGGACGCAACTCCGTTGCTCTGTTTTCGACGGAAAGATAGGTCGAATCGATTCCGTAATACGGGTAAGAAATGAAGGAAACATATTTTACCAGATTATGTGGGACGGTGTAGTGTCGATGAGTAAAAAATGCATCGGTGTGCTTTGTGGAGAAGAGGGTAGCTGACGGGGGAAAGCGCAGAATATTCGGTGGTTATATCCGATGTATGGCACTCATAACAGTGCCTTCGGAAAGTGGTGATTTAATTTCCGTGTGAAATTTTTTCGCCCCTCTTCCATTTTACTCTTGTCGGACCTGGTGGCGGGCGCGAAGCCAAGGTCGAATGATAATTGTGGAATTTTTGGTGTTCGCTACGGCGTTTATTTTGGGATTGTACCGAACGGATACGAAAAACACAACACCAGAAGCATTAAAAAGTGTCGAATTAAAATATATATGGTAAACTCAGTGCAAAGAATTTGAGTTTGTGTTTTTTGTTGGAAGACTAGTGTTGATTGGTCGGACGTGTGTGAATGTGTGTGCGGTGATGGTACTGGACGTAGGAGAGAGCACGGGTGTGTGTGTGTGTGTGTGTGTGTGTGTGTGGAATTCTAAAGCTTCATTTGAAAAGCGCTCGTAAGAAGTGCCAGTGAGAAAGAACAGCAGTACCGATGAGTGAGGGCGAGTTCGTACGAGTGAGCGAGCCATCTAGTGAGAACGATACGGTGCGAACGAGCCTGTGAGACTAGCAAGCACAACAGCTCAGTGCCAGATCACACAGGAGCCGTTTGTGTAGTGGTGCTGAGGTGTATTTTTCAGCGAGTTTTCCAATCGCAATCGCCTCACTGTGCAGAGTAATATACGGTAAGAAATGATGGAATCCAAGTGCGCAACAGTGAACCACACTCGATCGGTGTGAGCGCGAGTGTAACGAACGTAAAAAAATCATCCGTTTTCGTGCATCAATTAAGTGTGAGCTTTTGACCCCACATCCCGACAAGGGTGAACAGTGCGTACGTTCTTCGTGGCAACACAGACGAAGTGCGTTCTGCGAGCGCGCGTGTGTGTGTGCATGCGAGCGAAAGGGAGAAGAGAAGTGTGAAAAGAGGGCAAAAGGCAAAGTGAGCAAGAACGCTAGTTCGGTTCGGTTCGCGTCGCATTATCTCTTTCTCGCCCGGATTGAAATGCACTGACAGGCATCAAAATATTGCGTTAACAGCGCGCACTCGGATCCGCGCATTTGTGTTGGTTCTCGCGACTACGGCAACAATTCTGCTTCAATTTATATGTCAAGTGATAACAAACGCAGTTCGGAAGCTGAATTATACGGTGAAAATAGTTAACTCATCTTTTTTAGTGTGATTTGAGCACAATAATAGGCAACAGGGAGTTATAAAAGAAGCCAGTGGATGCTTTCGGTTCCGTGTATGGCGTTGTGAGTGCGAACTCGTGAGGAGTGAGAAAGACGAAAAGAACCGTGCGGGTCCTTTTTCCGGTTGTTTGCTACAAATTTCTCTGTAAAACTATTGGTATATTAGAAATTCGTTTCTGATGGTGCTATTTTACGATGAATTTTGCATCAAATCACAAAATGTAATGCATTGTGTAGAGTCGAACTTTGCGCTCGGTGAGAATGAGAAGCAATCGTTCGGCCGTAACCTTCTCACTTGGGCAAGCGTTGTGAGCCGTGCGCTTGGTGAGCAACAGCAGTGAGAACGGGCGCGAGCATATGATATTTTTCGTGTGTTGTTTGTTCCGAGCGTATTAACACCAGGTGAACAAGACGGATCGTAGGTTAGGGTGGAGAGGAGGCGAACATGCCCCAACAAAATGGTTGTATTGTGTGATATCTTGGATTGCCCCGCTGTTGCTTATTTGGTGGGGGCTGCTACCAACATACAAGCTTAGCTCACTAGATTGCTAGCAAGCAGTTATGGGAATGGTGCTTAGAAGTAAAAGCCTGCAGTGGTGGGAGCGGTGGATACCATACAAAAGAAAATCCTCCTTCTGGGCCAGCAAAATCTGCATCAATCAGCCAAAAGTAAATTTTGCCGTAAAGAATGTTATAATGAAGATGCGGAACTACACAGTTGCGTTCTGGGAAGAACTATCTAAGTGGCTCAAAATGATGAACATGACCGCATAATTAACAGCAAACTTAGGAGCAAACGTCCCGTGATGACGTGAAAAGTCACAACACGTATACACACATAGCGTCGGATGTGCCCTTGCCTGTATGCTGCAATGGTGCAGTTTTTCGGCTGTAAAATATTGTCACATTCAATGGCTTTGCTTAATGCATTAGCGTCATTTAGCATTTCGAACATATCTTCCTAGCGCCTACCACCCCCTCCAGCAGCAGGTGAATTCATGGCTGTGAGCGGTGAGAATTGTACAAGTGGTTTTACTTCGCCTAAAGCCTCTCACTCTTTCTCTCTTTCTCTGTAACGGACATAATGTTTCATTCCCGCATAAACATACGTACAAACACACCCTTCGGCTGGTGCAAAGCAGAACGAAAAAGTTATGTTGGTTGGAAGAGGAGAAGAAGAAGTAGAAATATATTCACGCCGCGAAAAAAAAGGCACGACACAGGCAGACAAAACAAACATAACGCTCTCTTGTTGTGCTCGACTCACACGCACACACTCGTGCTTATGCTGTAACAAAACAAAGAAATCAATCCAATCATCTCCTCGCGCGTTCTTGGGAGAGCCTTTCGTAATAGCAAAACATGGAAAAGAATCGAAAGAAGAAACGATGTTGTGAAAGGACCGCTAGAAAAAGCGAGACAAAGAGAGTGATTTGGGGTAGAGAGAAAAAAAAGTGCTGTGCTGTGTGTGCGTGTTGTTATTTCCTCTCCGGAGCATAAAATGGGTTTGAAAGAAAAAAAAACATAAATACACCACATAGTCTACTGTGTGTTGTTAAACAGTTTGGCGAGTAGTTTGCACAAGCGAAGAATTCCAGTTTGTGCACGGGGGTCATAGCAATCGTAAATTGCGAGCGTGTGTGTGAGTAGGCAAATTTAAGCCAATCTTATTTTAACGTCGCCTTTTCTTCGCTCCTTTTGCAGATTCCAGTACAGTACTCCTTCCATAAACTATTCTCGAAAATCCGGTACTACGTACAACAAAAACGACGACGGTGTTACATTGTTTTAGTTTGATAATCCTTGCCCGGAAACTCGTTTCTGCCGAGGGAACGGTTTTCCCCGCGGAAGAAGATCTGTGATACATCTGTAGATTAAGTGAAGAGCCACCATCGTCCGCGCCCAGCTTCTTCGGCACGCAGCTTTCCAGTGTTCCGTGTAACAGTCTGCTAGTTGTGCACAGGAATCACGCTTGTAAGCTGGGCAGATCCGTCCATCTGCGAAAGGTACGGAGGGTTGTGTATGGGTTATGTAAAAGTGTAATTGTTCTTGTGGAGGATAAACGATCATCGCTTTTAAATTTCTTTGGCGACCTATCATCAAATAGATTCATGCAGGCTTCGTAACATTTTTCTTAGTCCCAAGACGAATTATTTCATTTCTCTTGCTGAAATAAGTTCAAGATTAGTCCAACTTTCTTTCTTAATTTCAATCTTCAGACAAAACCTCCCTTGCCCACACAGGTTAGCTCAACCTAGAGCTTAGGAAATCATGAAATATTTGGAAAAAGATGTGTGACGAATAATTGTCATCATTTCCAATCTCCCCCTTGTCTCTCTTTTCAGAGCCTGGTGCTCCGTCCTCGCATGATCGAAGTGAATAAGTGAAACCAAAGCAGGCTCTCCCCCTTCCGCGAAGCATCGCAAACAAACACTGTAGGAGAGTTTGTTCTTCCCCGTTTCCTACCAATCGAACGCGCGTTCCGATCCCGTTGCGCCACGATGTGCAGGATGATTGTGGCCAATGTAGCCCCGTACGGCGTGATCATGATAGGAGGAAACTGAAGCGTTTGCAAAGCGCGCCTTTCGTCACGTTACGCCGCAACAGCACCGTGGTCGTAACGTGCGTTCCGTGTAGTCACGCCAGTGATTGTAAATCCCCCCGCCCTAGTCGACAAGAGTGTCGCACTATGGATGATATTACTGAACAGCAGCTAACTCGAGACGGTGCGATTGCTGCGGAAAACCCGGCGACCGGTCATAATCTCGCCAAGCATCCCAAAGCCATCGTAATGATTTCAGCTCAACTACCACCGACGACGACGACGACGGGTGGCACGGACGTTGTTGTTGCTGATGATGATGATGGTGGTGCATTTAGTAGTAACGCTGATGATGCCACCGACCGGAAAAACCAGATGGCATCCATCGGACGGTCCGGTGTGAAGCTCCAGCCACCATCGGAAGCGAACTCCACCGCTACCACTAGCCATACCGACGACGACGACGAAAAGCCGACCCATATTGATACTGTGACATTGAATTGTGATTTAAATGATTACCTGATTAACCTTATAAACGTTAGATGTAGTTTAAAACAGTCAGACGCACCGACGGCCGCACCAGCAGCAACATCCAAGATTGGTGATATCAGCTTTCCCCGCAGATGTCGGTCTACTTACACGCGGTTCGACGAGCTGGTCCGTTGTACGGAGCGTGAGCGCGAATGTTTTCGGTCCCATGCTTTTTCCTCCATCGTGCTGCCACGGCTCAGGTTGTGCGGTGGTGGTGAAGATTCCATCAACAATGGCACCAGTGCGTGGGGCACACCACCAGGAGTATCCGGCAATGGGACGCTCAATGCATGGGGCGTATTACCGACTCAACAGCAGCAACAGCAGCAGCAACAGCAGCAACAGCAGCAGCAGCAGCAGCAGGTGCAATCGCAGCAGTCTGCTTGGGGTGCAAACAGCGGTGCTGCTAACAATAATAATAACAACAACCACACGGGAACACCCGGAAATGCTACGAACGGTAATGGAAACGGTCCGCAGCGTGGAGGAGGCTCATCGGCGGTCGATCCGAATTCCAACAAAGTAGGCACCGGCAACTCGGCCCCGACATCGACACCAAACGCTTGGAACAACGCAGCGCCTGCCGCCAACCGGCATGGTGGACCGAACGTACCAGCGAACGTTGTCAACAACAATGGCAACAATCATCTTCACGGCCATAATCATCAGCTGCAGCAGCAGCAACAGCAACAGCAGCAGCAACAGCAGCAGCAGCAGGTGGGCAATAACGGGGCAAAAAATCAGCTCGAGGTGCTCAGCACAATGCGTGACGCTCTGTTCAGCCAGGACGGTTGGGGCTGCCAGCATGTGAATCAGGACACCAACTGGGAGGTACCGGGATCACCGGAACCCCAAGGAGCCGCCGTACCGGCCAGTGCTGCCGGAGGGGTTGCTAGCAAACCGGACGGTGCCGGACCGAACGTCGGCTGGAAGGCACAAACCATGAACAATGGCACCGAGCTGTGGGAAACGAACCTCCGCAACGGCGTACCGCAGCACCCCCAGCAACACCCTCAGCAGCAACAGCAGCACGCACTGGCACAAGCGAAAGCGGCTGCCGCCGCACCCTGGGTGCCAACGAACAATCTCGGTGGTACGTGGATGGAAGATGACGATGGAGCGGGTGGTTCGGGTGGTCCTGGTGGCGTTCCGGACACACCCGGCAACGTATGGAATGGCGGCGGCGGCGGTGGTGGTGCGGTCGTTCCGCCAGGACCTACGCCTGGCGCCTGGGGTGCAATGAGCAATGGCGCCGTTATGGGTGGGCTGAATGCTGCTAGCGCCGCTGGCGGTGGTTGGGCAACGGGTGGGAATGGGCCAACGCAGCCGATCGTTGCCCCATCGGCCGCCACCCCACAGATGGCGGCCATCGGTGTTAAGAAGGATCTGAGCGATTGGGTCGGTACGGCGGCGGCAGTGGCAGCGGCCGGAGTTGGTCCGAACATTCCAACGTCGGGTGGTGCTGCAGCTGGCTTCAATTTGCCATCGGATGGGGCGCTCCGGGGTGATCCGCGTGGTATCTCCGGCCGCTTGAATGGTGGTGCCGCGGCGGCAGCAGCCGGTGGTATGTGGGGCGGTGCTGGAACTGGTGCTGGTGCGGGAGGAGCATCCGGTCCCGGGGTCGGGCAACAGCAGCAGCAGCAGCAGCAACAGCAGTGGGGCAGTGGTGTAAACACCAACGGACCGAACAAACTGACCGCCTCGGGTGGAAGCTGGGACGATGGTAGACCTTCATCGCTGGACGAACCCTGGGGACAGGGCGGCAACGGTGGAGCGGGGCTATCCCGACAGAACTCAAACGGCTGGAAGGACGTGTCCGATGTGGTAATGCGCTCCGGTCCGGCTGGTCCCATGCAGCAACAGCAGCAGCGTAATCAACAACCGGTGCCGGGAGGTGCGGCAGGTGGAGGTGGCCCATTCGGACCGGTTCCGGTGGTACCGTCCGCGGGTGGTGGCGTATCGAGATTGGGCGGTGTCGCCACTCCCGCTGCACTGTCGCTGGGCAAGGAAGCCATGTGGGGAGGCGGCAATCAGGGGCAGGGAATCGTACGCAACGGATCCTGGGAGGATCCGACATCCGGTGGCGGTTGGGGTGAGGACAAGAGTGGCGCTGGTGGTGCACCCTGGAATGTGGATCTCGGCGTGGCAGCAAACGGTGGTGGTGCAGGCGGTTGGAACAAAACGCCCACTACACCGAAATCAGCCGGTTGGCCGGATCCGAACGATGGTGGTCTGGATTGGGGCACCGGACTCGGTGGTAAGCCGATGGTGGCCGGTGGTGGTGGTGGTGGTGTTGGTGGCCCGAACAAGCAGCTAACCAATCCGCTCGAGTTTGTGCGCGCGAGCAAGGAGTATCGGCTTCTGTGCGAGATGGGACACAAGAAGGAGGACGTCGAGTTTGCGCTACGTACGACCAACATGAATTTCGAGGACGCGATGGAGCTGCTGCGTCACGGTGCCGCTGCCGCCATGGGCGGTTTGTCCAGCGGATGGCGCCGCACCCTTTCCGAGGATCATAGTGGCGGCATTAGCGGCCTGGGCGGTATGGGCTTCGATGGTGGACCGTACGCAGGACGTATTCCACCGCTCAATCATGGAGCCAGCGGTTTGTCCTTCTCACAGGTGAGCGCTCGATGTCAAATGGATCTCATTTGTTTATGTTTGCATGTCACTTTACGACGGGCTTACGAGAAGCTTGGCCACCATGAAACGTCATTTTCATGCTTTGGATATTGTTGATTTTTGCTATGAGTTTACTTTTTTCTTTTAAAACCTTTTAAGAAAACCTGTTTTTCCCTTCTCTTTTGCATTGTGGTTCATCGCACAGAACAATCAAAGCATGCTGAACAACATCCCGGGCGGCGGTGGTGGTCCGATCGGTGCACTAGGCCTCGACGGTACCGGACCGGCCAATTTAGTCGCACTCAACAATCTGAAGTATCTCTCCCAGGGTTCGGGCGCCGGCACGAACCATCCGTCTTTCAATCACAACTCACTGCTCCCGCCGGGTGGCCGTGGCCCGAATCAACAGCCACAGGCGGCCCATCCACAGCAGCAGCAGCAACAGCAGCTGGCTGCGGCCGCCGCAGCACAACCCTCCAATCAGCAACTCCGCGTGCTGGTGCAGCAGATACAGCTGGCGGTGCAGAACGGTTTCCTAAATCATCAAATCCTCAATCAACCGCTGGCACCGCAGACGTTCCTTCTGCTCAACCAGCTGCTCACTCATATAAAGGTAAGCGAAATGCCAAAAACCGAAACGCAAAACGAAATCGCATAATCACACGCTCCTTTTTGTTGGGGATCGCAGCAAATGCAATTGACTCAAAGCAACCTGGCCCGCAGTGGTGCGACCGGTGGCGTCAGTGCCGTGCAGTTGACGCTAGCGATCAACAAACATAAGGCGCAGATTGCACAGCTCCAGCAGCAGATAGCCGCCCAGCAGAGCATTTACTTGAAGCAGCAGCAAGGCCATCAGGGATCCATGGGTCCACCGCCACCACCACTAATGCCATCGAATCCTAACGCCGGCTTCGGTATGGACCTTATGCGCCAGCAGCAGCAGCAGCAGCAGCAGCAACAGCAACAGCAACAGCAACAGCAGCAGCAACATCAGCAGCAAGATCTCATGGCACTACAGAACACGTTCGGGGACATGGCACTGGGCAAGGATCCAATCATAACTTCCACCGGCAGTGGTGTCTTCCCGCCATCGGTTGTACCCCTGCAGCAGCAACAGCAACAACCACAACACGCCGTCGTTTCGGCAGCTGCCGGCAACGTCATTGTCAGCACTAGTCAGCAGTCTCGCTTAAACCAGTGGAAGCTTCCGTCGCTCGAGAAGGATCCGACCGCTGGCAAAGATGATCTCACCGATTTTTCTCGCGCACCCGGCCCGACCGGGGCCAAATCCATGCTGGGAGGTAGCGCTACCGGCGCTAACATCGGCTCACTGGGGCTCATGCAAGATGGGTAGGTGTTGCTTTCGGAACTCTTTGTGGTTTTTTGAGTTTGGATGAATAAAATCTTTTGTACTTCCACCAGAACCTGGACAACGGGGCGTACAAACCTTGTCGATGGTTGGCCGGAGCAAGCAGGCGACATCGACAGCAAAGACTGGACTACCACCACCACTACCAACGCCTCGTCGCAGGACAGTTCCGCTTTCACCGACCTAGTACCTGAGTTTGAACCGGGAAAGCCGTGGAAGGTAAGACTGGGTTTTTTTTTGTTGGTGGCAAATATAAAGAGCCACTCAAACTCATGTGTCATATAATCGCTCAAAAAGAACCTAGCGACTCAATTCTAACCCCTAACGTTTTTTTTCCTCTCGACCCTTGGCAGGGAACGCAGCTAAAGATTGAAGACGATCCTAGTATTACCCCGGGCAGTGTAGCCCGCTCGCCACTGTCCATTTCCACCGCCAAAGACTCGGAACTGTTCGGTGGTGTCAAATCGGTCGTCACCGAGAAGTCGTCTCCGATCGCGGCCGACGGCGGTGGGCTGAATCTTACGTCTTCCGCCTGGAGCTTCAGCAACGCCGCCTCTCTGACGTCCATCGCCGGTGGCTCGAAATCGCTCGTCGCCGGCAAATCCGTCTGGTCGGCGGATAGTTCCGCCGGTGGCGCCAATGCAACGATCGCAACGACCAGCTCGGGTGCGGCGGACGTTTGGTGCACACCGATTGCGAAACCGGCGGCCACTCGGGGGCCCCCGCCTGGATTGGGTGGTGCGGCGATGGTCAATAAGAATGGCAACGTCGGAGGAACGGCCGGTGGTGGCAGTGTTGGATCACAGCAGCAGCAACGTGGCGGTTGGGCTGCCGGTACATCATGGTTGTTGCTGAAGAACCTAACCACACAGGTAACAGACGCACTAGGGGTTTTATCCAGGCAAGAGCAGATATTTATATCGATTTTCTCGCACCATCCACAGATTGATGCATCGACACTGCGCACGCTGTGCATGCAGCACGGCCCTATCCTTAACTTCCACTCCTATCCGGCCCACGGGCTGGCACTGTGCCGGTACGCGACCCGGGAGGAGGCGGCGAAAGCTCAACAGGCGCTCAACAACTGCCCGCTCGGCTCGAGCACGATCGGTGCCGAGTGCCCGGGTAGCGAGGCGGAGGTTCAGACGTATCTGCAGCAGCTGGGAGGCGGGGCGGGAGCTAGTGGTGTTGCCGTCAGTAGCAGTGCCACCAGCCTAACGTCACCATCGTGGAGACAACGCACTCCGAGCAGCTCAGGTTAGTTAAATTATCAAATGAAACTATTAGTTACCGGATCGAACTTACCTGTCGTTTTGGTGTTTTGGTGGCACCTATTTAGCACAATTCATTCTACTAAGATTTACTTGCTGTTGTGTCCATTAGAATCTCAAGACAAGGTACATTGTTCGTGTCAAATTAGACTGATGCGAGCATTGGCTACTACGATAATTATGTTCGTATAAAAGTTCTATGGTATCTTGGGTAATGATCTGTAGGCACTTGATATGGCGTTCGTTCCCATGGTTGTTTATTGTTTCAATTTATTAATTTCAACTTTGATGGAAATTTTTTTAACTATTTTTCGTTACACAGGCGCCGACACGTGGGGTTCCGGGTGGGCCATCGGTAGCGGCACCGGCAACAATGGTAGCGGTACGGCAGCTAGCCTGTGGGCTCCGTTGGACGCCGTTGGTGACGGTGGTGGTACGCCAACCAGCTTGAACTCGTTCCTACCGGACAGTTTGCTCGGACCGGAGCTGAACTAAAGCAACCATTTTTGACCGGACAGGCATCAACCGAGCGCGCATGCAGAGAATCATTCTACGCCATTGACGAGGAGCGGAACGAGCGGAACCAGAATGTTTGGCAGAAGGAATATTGGAGAGAGTTTTAATTTTAGAGCCACGATTTAAACTTTTTCTCGTTTTTTCAGCTTTACATATTTGTATGTACGATTTTATCGCAGATTTCTTTTTATCGATATACTGTGTAACACACCAGGTAGTGTAGTACGATTTGTTTTTAAAACGAACCAGTTGAATTTATGTTGGCACGACATTTGTGTGTTGCCACAGCAGCTAGATTATATCAGCCGGAAATAAATCGAAACGCGTATATGCTTTTTAAAACGTTCCTGCTCTTTCTCGCACTTCCTTCCCGCCCGTTTTGCTGCCGCCGCGGTGAGAATGCATTCCAGCTGCAGTGTTGCGGAACTCGCAAATAAAACATGCTACGATCAGCCTGGAAGCAAAACAAAACAGCTATGAACGAAAACATTTTTAACCGAGACACACAGTTGCTGTAGTGGACACAAACTTATCTACAAACACTTCCCTGGCTCAAAACTTTGTGCGCGTGTGTTGTGCCGTATGCCGTATTTCACAGGGCTCCCACCCTTTCCTCCGTCACACACGTGCAAACGCAAGATGATCTTGGCTATTGGTATGTATCGGGTCGGATCATGCCGGACAAGATTGGGCAAAAGAAAATCAAGGCAATGGGGGTGATGAAAACAGAAATATTTATTAATTTTAATATACACATCATGCGAACGCAGCAAACGATGATCAGATGAAGGAGGGGAATGATGATGATGATGATGATGGTGGAGAAGAAAAAAAACCGCATTAGATTTACTATATTATGAAAAAAGGTATACATAAATGTTATTGAATTATTTTTGAAATTATTTAGATATAATGGAGAGATAAATAAAACCGGAACCATTAACTGATCTAGCGAAGTGCAAAAAATGGGCTGCGTGTTTGTGGGTCACATCGGCTGACGATGTTCGCCTTATGATGACAGTTTTCTACAGTGTCGTGCGTTACCTCTTTATTCTCGTATGTTCTTATGGCAACGTTTCTAAAGAAATTACAATAAAAAGTTGACTCGCATGCGTTTCTCTATTGCATTTCCTGCTCTTTATTCTTATGTATTGCCATCTTGCACTTGCTCACATGTCGATCGTACGGGCGGCTACGGGAGTACATCTTAGAGCATACGCACACGAAGGGATAGTCGCCCGTGTGCGTCATCTCGTGGCGCTTGCGATCGCTCGCGTACCTATACCACTTGCCACAGTATCGACAGCCGAGTGGTTTTTCTTTCGTGTGCACCTTCATATGCTCCCGAAGCTGTGATCGATTCTTGTACTTTCGATCGCAGTGCGGACACACGCAATAATACGCTTCGGAATGGACGCGTTGGTGCATGCGAAGGTTCGACTTCCGGTGAAAGCGCATCCCGCACGTTTCGCACACTTCCCGTTTTTCGCTATGCAGCAGGGTGTGCGATTTGAGGTTAGCGTAATTTTTGAACACCGCATCGCACTCTTCACACACGTACTTCCGTTCTGTCGTGTGGATCGTTGCATGGGTGGCAAGTTGCGAGTGCGTACGAAAGGAGACACCGCACGTGCTGCACCGATGGTTGCGAGGTTTGTACGGTGCGTTCTGGTGGTGGGTAAGCGTTAGTTTGCAGCGAAAAAGCTTGAAGCACACGACGCATCGTACGGGACGTGCCGGATCGTGCACCGTACGGCGAATGGAGTGTTGTTTGGCGCTATGTTCGAGCAGTGCTTCGATCGTTGGAAAAGTGTCATAGCAATCGCAACACTTTTTCTCCACTGCAGTAAACACGGAAGAATAGAGTTTGGGACGCCCTTTCGTGGTTGGATTGACGATGTTCCTTTTCAGCTCAAGAAGCGCTTCGTGGGAGGCGAGCTCGTTTGCGTTGGAAAAAGATTGGTCACAATTTTTACAACTATAACGTGCGTTTGGAGAGGGTTCATTTGCCACATCTTGAGCGTGTTGTGAATGGACATGCTCAATTAGATCTTGCTTAGAGTAGAACATTAATATGCAATCACTATGGCAACAGTAGACCGCCTGGGCGAACGAATCACTTTCGGACCAACCGGTCAAGGCAGGCGAACCACCGTTCTCTTCGTTGGTTTCATCTTGATCCGTACTGTCCTCAAGGTACTCTTCTATGAATCCATCATCATCCCTCGGATTGTCCTGTAATGCAATGTGTCTGCCTACTTCATCCAGATGTTCGTCCAGTGTCTCAATTTCAAATGGTTCCGACTCTTCTTCGCTGGCTTCTACGATTATCCGTTGGAGCAGTTCACGTTTTGTTTGTATTTCTTCTTGTATTGTTGAGTTTGATCCCGATTTGTTCACAACGTCGATGTTTAGGTTTCCGCGAATGTATAGCGCACGCAGTTCGTTGTTAGACTGCCGGCATCGTTTCACAAACATGTGGGCAAGCTTGGCATCTTCGGAACACTTTAGGCATACATGGGATGGCAAATCATCGTCTTCTGCTATCTAAGGTGAAAAGATTGGTATGAATCGTTTAAGCGAAATCGTTTTGAAGAGGAAACTTTAAGTGCACATACCTGTACATCGGCACAAAACTGTATAATCTGAGCTAGTGTCGTCCCATCGGAACAGTGGACGAACAGTGGTAAATAATTCGTCGTGTAATCTAAGCAAACACGGCATTGTTCGCTCATTTTAATCACAAAACAAAGGGATAGTTCTTCTTGTTTTTGAGCAAATATTAAAATGCTGCTCCGTTGAAACCTTTATTTGTTTACGTTTCCGATTTGTTTGTTTTGATGCGAAACGTCAAAGCGCCTTCTGTCAAAGGTGCTGACAGTTCAACTTCAAGGTCCAAGGTTTTTTATATCCCTCCTAGGTTCGATCTAATCAAAACAAACGACAAGAAGTTGAAGCAGCGGTAAACAAACATTACGAAGTCACGACGGCAAGTGCACAAATGGTGTACTGAAAAATTCTCCCTAACTTCTTTTCAGTGTTTAATGGAGTGATTACAGTAGCTCAGTAAACGTACCCACACTAGTCTACCAATGCAGTAGGATCATAAATCCCACACGTACTGTATCGTACATCCCCATCGCAGCAGTGGAAAAATGTTCGACAATAATATCAACAACTACGTGCTGAAGGTGGATCTGGCCGGTTGTTTCGACAAGCACGGTCGGGTGTATCTGGCGCAGCATCTGCCGACGCGACAGCACGTGGCGGTGAAAAAGTTCCTAGTGGAGGTGCTCCAGAACGACATCACCTACGTGATGGACGAGGCGAAGCATCTGCGCGAGTTTGACCACCCGAACATCCTCAGCTACCACACCGCCTTCGTCGACAATCTCGAGCTGTACTTTGTGCTGCCGCTGATGTGCTTCGGATCCTGCCGCGACACGATGGCGAACTACTTCGTGACCGGTTTCCCGGAGGCGCTGCTCGTCTGCATACTCCGCGACGTGCTTCAGGGGCTGGTGTACCTGCACTGGAAAGGCTACATACACCGGGCGATCCGGGCGAGCCATGTGTTCCTGAACGAGTCGCGTGCCGTGCTCGGTGGATTTCGTGTGTGCACCAGCTTTCTCGGAGAGGGTAAGCGTGTCCGCAACCTGCACGAGCTGCCGCCCCACTCGTCTAAATCGCTTAGCTGGCTTGCACCGGAGGTATTGGCGCAGAATCTGCTCGGCTACACAGAAAAATCGGACGTCTACAGCCTCGCGATCACGGTGATGGAGCTCGCCAACGGTATGGAACCGTTCAGCACGATCACGACGACACTGATGCTGACGGAGAAGCTGAAAGGCTACATGCCCATGCTGCTGGACGTGAGCACCGTGCCGAGCGAAGAGCAGCTAGCCCAAACGCAGGATCTGAAACCGAATGATGCGGCCGCTAAATCGCTAAGACAATCGTACGCCTCGCGCCAGTTTTCCGACGCGCTGCACAAGTTTGCCGAGCAGGGTTTGGAATGGTACCCTTACCGAGCCCTCTTCTTTCGAGGAGATTCCTTTTTTGACGAGCCTTTTTGCTTTCGTTTTTCAGTGATCCCAACCTGAGGCCAAGCGCCGCCGCCTTAACTTCTCATCCGGTATTCAAGCAGGTCGCGCACACCAGCATTGCGGAACAGTTTGCACTGCACGGCATACAGACGGTAGATTTTAACACCATTCAAGGTAGGCAGAGTGCGTCGTCTTTTAAAATGATTCTTTCGATTTCTCTCAACGAACTTTAATACTGTGTGAATGTCAAAATACTGTGGCTTTATTCCGTTGTCAATGGTTACTAGGATGCCGGGGCTGCCTTCCAACTCAAGAAATAGACCCTCAATAATACCCACATGATACGCTCTCTTCTCTCATCTTTCTCTTCCCGCGCAGATGACGAACTGGAGCTAACCAGCCGCTTCTCCAAGGTACAGATGGCGGACGACGTGTGTCCTTTCGATTGGGACTTTGACGATTCGTAACGGCAGGGTACGGGGAGGTAACACATTGCACCACACGGAATTACTTCCGCGCTCATCGCGATCACGAAGCTGCTGAGGGAGCGGAAAACGTCCTAAAAATCGAAGATCCTGCAAACATCCATAATATGGGGTGTAGAAGCACACTCGGCAGTGTGGGAAAAAGTGCATTCTCAAACACAGTGTGCACCCTCTCGCTCCCCCTTCCGGGTGTAGTTTTGCTAAGCGTCGTTCTTCTATGTTAGCTAAACCACAAATATATATACTATGTTTTTACTTACGTAACGTGCAACGTGGGCGAAGAAGGGAGAGATAGTTAAAACAAAAGAAAGCTAAATAAAAGTTAAGCGTAAGAAGAGAACAACCAACACGACTCACGGGCCTCGCGTGAGGCGAAATACTCCTTTAAATAGCTCCCCCAAACAGGGAGTTGAATGTTTATTAATTAAAGAGATGTTCCTACTGCCTGCTGCTGATAAACGCGCACACCGAAACGCACTAAATACCGAAAAAAAATTCGAAACACCCTGCGGTTTCGGCCAACCCGGGAGACACGGGGTTCGTCCTAATACTTGATTTGCTTTTCCATATCGTGTCAATGTCGGGTGCGTTCGGTTGGTCAGCCATTCCCCGCCATCGGGCCATTTGGCAAACCCAGAACCAGTGCGTATGGATTGGCTGCTGTACGGTTCGTTTTTTTGTTTTGTCCCAATTTTTGTCTGCATTAACATTAAGAGAGGAGAAAAACAAAAACATTGTTCGTTTTTTTTTGTCGTTCCTTCTCCCACACGCACTTGGTTCGCAGCAGGGCTGTGAGGAAGCAATAGAAATGCAAATGCTGCAGCGCACATCGATCGTCGACACGATGCACGAAGGAATGGAAGTTTTGTAAGTAACTTAAGTAAACGATACTCTCCCCCGTTTCTCTCTCTCGCTCTGCTCTCTCTTCTGCGTCTAAATCTATCATCTGATTAGTATGTGGTGTGGGTGTTTTCTTTTGTGTTGCGTGTGTGTGTGTATGCAGAGGGTGATCTTTTAGTCCCCGTTTCCCCCGCTCACTCCACTCTCCTTCACGGGGCACGAACAACGAGGGAGGAGAGGGTGTACTGCACGCGTGCACTAACGGCCGCCTAGCCGCTCATCACCATCCGGACGAACTCTTCGTAGTTCACGTTACCCTGCGAGTCTTCCTGATTCTGGAGCAGCTGTTCGACCTAGCAGACAGGAAAGCAAAAAACCAGTCAGTTATTGTTTTTTTTTTTCATTTCCGCGCGCGCGTTTAGCTTACCTCATCATCGCCCAGCTTCTCGCCGAGCGTCGTCAGCAGATGGCGCAGCTCGGCGGACGAGATGAAGCCGCTCGCGTCCTTGTCGAAGTGGCGCAGACCCTCGATGAAGTCGTCCGCCGTTTCGGCCGTGCGCTGCTTCGAGATGGCCTGGTAGATCGGCAGGAACACCTCGAACGAGACGCGCTCGTCCGGCTTCAGCTGCATCGTGAACTTCTTCACGTCCGATTCGGTCGGGTTTTGGCCGAGGGCGCGCAGGCACTCGCCGATCTGCTGCTGCTGGATCTTACCATCGCCACGGTTGTCGAACAGATTGAACGCCTCCTGGAACTCTGAAAAAGGGGGGAAAAAACAGAAAAGGTACCGATGTAATATCCACTTCCACAGTTTGTACTAATAAATAAACACACGTCGTAACACAACGGGCACATGCATTTGATGCATTCACGATCGTTCCGATCGCTTTGCTGGACAGTTGCACAAACACCTTCCACCCGCGCACGAGCCGGCGACGCGTGGTTCATTATCAATACGTGAAGGGAGGTGGACAACACGTTCCAATAAACAAGCCACTTCCCTTTTCCGGCGTACCGACGAATGCTCGATTTGCAAATTGAGCGAGAGAACAGTAGAAAGTCTACTAAAGCAATAGCAGGCAGGTTCGCAAACGTATTGGATAAAAAAAAGATTCCAAAGATGTTTGGATAAATACTTCGCCTTCATTTTATTAAGACTCTTAGCACTAATTAACGCACAACGCTATGATATAAAAAAATTTAAACCAAAAATTTCCAAAATAATGAAAAAGTTCAATTTAGAACGGATTGAAATGGACCAAACACGAAGCAAATGTCCATAACAGTGAGACGGGTGATTCTTTCCCTTGTTTTAAAAGCTGTTTCTTACTTCTAAATTGGTTAAATGAACATGAAGTAACAAGGAGGAAGCATTCGCACAATAAATTGCACCTTTTCCCTATCGAATTGAGTACACAACATGAGTTTTGAGTCAAAGAAATGGGAATTTTATTTAATTTAGTTTTAAAACATCATGAATCCGCTAAGATATATCGATTTTTGAAAACAGGCATATTGAAACTTTGGATATGTGATATTTCATTCAATCAGGGCTGAAGATTTATTTCAGGGCAAGACTAGGCAGGATGTTTTACGCACCGATTAAAAAGGAGTTCCATCACTCTTTCAAATAATCTGATTCAATCAGCGCTCAAATTAAACACAAAAAAAAAATAAGAATCTTCTTTAAAGTACTGGACACATTTTGGTATGAGTCTAACAAATATCGATTAGAAATCTTCTTCACAGCTCTAGAATTAGCTTAGCAGAGTCGTGAGCTGTTAGTCCATTAGAACAACTTTTAATAACATGTCCTTTTTCTGTTGATTATGTTACATATTTGGGCCATTTTTAAGAGCCATGCTACGTTATTTTGACCGAAAATCAAACATGTTCATCTGACTGAGGCTTCTAAATGAAATAGTTCTTTCAGCAATCCAACTCAGAGATCACTCTAAATGTTGAGATGATGGATTAATCTACCACGATCTTTTCGATTGCGCCACCAGGCTCCGGACATTCAACACATCCACCGGACATCAATGGCCAGGGAACTGTGAGCTGTATTTCACTCTACCCCGATCACACGCACATTCCACAACGTCATTCCAGCCCGATCTTACCTTCCACGGATGTGAAGTTATTTTTTTTCGGCGGATCGTACATGTACATGGCTGGTGACGATGATAACGAAGTTAACTTTCACGCACCGAACTTGATGACACTCTACTACCAGCGTGTCTCTACTACCTGTTGGCCTGTGTCCTCTTCCCCACCACCACCACGGGGTTGGAAATTTGCAAGGACGCAAGAAGCGCAGCAAAAAAAAACCTCCGTTTGCACACAAACAATTTCACGGTCACGCTTTTTCCACCATACACTGCGTTGTGGGGTTGGCTGCGGTTTTCCCTGTCACCACAAACCCGCTCCTGTATCGCCCACACGAAACCGTCAACCAAGCAGAAAAACACGCACGAACGCCACAGCTGATGAGTTCTTTTTTTTGCTATTACGTTCAACCTTCACCCGCACTCTCACAAATGGCAAATTCCAAAAACACCAGTGTCACACTGGAAAATGAACAATCGCACACACCACCACCGGGTGCGCAAGGCGCTTGATCTGCGAAAGAGCGTCCAAAGACCGACACAGCTGGAGCTCGGATTTCACGCCACACGCGGTTTGCGTTTGGTTTTGCGACGCGTGTCGACAGTCGGATAGTATGCGGACAACTGGCGGTGGCGGCAACGACTCAAACGATACCAGACCCCGAAACCCAACCGCCACCGACGCGAGCTCGGGCGACCGATCGACCTCCTTCCTTCCCTGCCACTGCTGCGCTGAACCGATCTCCAGCTTCCCCAGCCACCATTAATTCCATATCGGGTACGTACGTGCACCCCCCCCCCCCCCCCCCCCCCCCCCCCCCCCCCCCCCCGGGGGTAGCCGCGGAGAGGGATGCTGTTGCGTTTTGCAGCTACGCGCATCACGAGTGGGGAGGGGAGGGACAATCGCGCGAAAGGAAACCTCTCTCACCTTCACCGCGAGCGTAAAAATACGGCCCTCAGAGTTTGCGAGGCTACTGGAGTGGAGGGCCAAATGGGAGCCCTAGTGGGGAGGGGATTTTTGCCGTCTGTGTGTGCGTCTGTCGGTGTCTGTGAAACTAGACTTCCATCCCGGGCGCAGAGAAGGCCATCCGCTGTTGTCGTTGTCGGCGGATCTAGTAGACGTAGAAGTGCAAAAAAAAAATGGACCACCAAGCGATTTTGCACCACCGATACGATAAGGGTATGCCCTCTCGGTGAACCTTTCGCGGTGCGCCGTGTCTCCGAACACGCAGATACGCAGATTGCACAGATTTGGGGCGCAAATGAGAGAAGGTTCCTATTTCTTCATTAATAGTTTCCAGCGTAAAAACAGTCGAATATTCTATCCTCGGGCAAATTATGAAATTGACCGTCGTTCGTTCTTCTTGAGTTTGTGCAGGATCTACACCGAGAAGTGGGGCCTCTTTTTGGGCGCTTCTGAAAGTGTTCCCGATTTTGGAATATAAAATTATAATTTTTCCGAAGTTACGATAACTTTACTCAAACACTTACATGCGATAACTCTTCGCTGTTACTAAAAAAAATTCAGCAAAATTATATGAATAAAAGTTGCCACTATCGATGTGCACAGATACTAAGTTGTTTACATTTTCGCGAAATGACAGAAAGGGGAAATGAAAGCGGTAATGGTGACACTTCAACATGGCAGTGTTGCCAGATTTGTCGAAGATGTAGCGGACAATTTCAAAAGCCTACCTTTATCATCACTCGAAGGGGAAAGTATTTCGACTGCATGAATTTGTGTGCCATCTGAAAGATGCCAGCCGTCTTTTGAAATTGGTTGATAATCACGACGTTGTTAGATTGATAAAAACCGTCAAACGTTCAATTTCACATTAGTGATCTTTTTTGAAAGAACACGAAAAGAAAAGAAAATTAAAGGAACCACTAGGCGGGGCGCCATGCGATGCTGTGTGTCCGGATAACATAAAATAAAAAAAACGAACCAGAGGTGTTTGCGCAAAAAAAGAAAGCAAACCACTGTATTGCTATGAGTCCCCGTTGAAGGACGACGTATGGGGCCGCGAAAAAGGGTAACAAATGAAACTAAAAAGGATCACAGATTCTGCAACGACCAAACAGGGAAGCGCGGCGCTGCCATGGCAACGGTTTTCCTTTTTTAGATCTTTCGTCCCAATGATAGGCGCTTGTTTGTGTACATCTTTGTTAAAAGCTGGCGCGACTTTATTTGGCCGTTCGCCCAACCCGGATCCCGAAGGGAAAGGAGGACCTTCTTACTGCCTCCTGGAGCTTATTACCGATGCAGTGTCACTCCTGGGCCCGTACGAACCATCGAACCATCTTCCCGTGCGCTCTCCCTCCTCCCGTGGGGAACTAGTGGGAACTTTCCCACGTGGTGACCGGCCGCCATCGTGGTATCAATTAAGGTCGTATTATTATGGGGTAGGCAAACAAAAAATTCGCCTCTTTCATGTCATTTCTCATGAAACTCTCCCGCATCTTGCCGTAGCAGCTTCCAACCGCAGAAACTGGGTGTGACGACTCGTTGTTGCGCTGTGAGAACCGTACCGAAATGGAAAGTGATGTTGTTATGTTTGGTAGGCGCAAAAAAAAACTTTCTCTGCTAATTAAATGTACATTTACAGCAGTTTCTTGCGGAAAGTATTCAAACAATGCTTATGGATCTACCTGGTGCCAAAAGCTTAATTGAATTGTTTAAGATTGAAGATCAGATCAGTTCAGCAGCCCCGAAAGCCACATGCATCGCAAAAGGACACACGCGAATAGAACAATAAAAACACCAAAAGCCCACCCGGTTTAACCATATATAAACGTTACAACACTTGGCTTGTGCCGTTTTTCGCCACCCGATCGTAAACGGTTCGGCATCGTCAGTCCACGTACGGGGAGGGGGATTGTACAACGATTTCGCGATCGCGATCGACGACGCCGATGGCGGACGCATGAATCCTTCCCTTCTTGCCACTCGTTTTCTTCATTCGAGCCGTGTTGACCAAAAGAAGGCAAACCGCAGCGACGCAGCCGCAGCCAAAAACCCGTAGTAGCACAGCACCATTTATGGAAGAAAATTGAATAATCTTTTATGCTTTTTTCTTGTGTCACACACACACACAGACTGGCTCGATCCGCACACGCACCCCGCCTGAGGCAGCGAATTCGTTCGTCGGGTTGATCTTAACTGCTGCAGTGTCGGAGCTAATTCACACACTCACTTAAAATCGTACCCTTTTTCTCTCTCTGGAGCGTGCTCTTTTGGAGAATCTCGCTTATTTTAATTCACATGAATAGCATCAAATAACTTGAAACTGATGTTTCCAATATTTACAAGGATACTAAAACACTAAAACATTCTAAAACAACACATTCTAAAACACACCTACACATATTACACCCATTACCATCACAGGAACCATTGCTAATGATTGTTTACTACATTCTGTAACAAGTGGCGCCATCTGTCGTACGCTGCCGTAATTATAATTAATGTTCCAGTTTTACATATCTCTTACACATTTTAATGCGTTTATTTGCACTTAAGCTCCTTGGAACCAGAATAGAATAGATATACCCAAAAATACCCACCATCATCAATTTTGTAAAATAAAAAATGATAAAGTGACAAATTTGAATGGATTTTTAAACTGAACCAGCCATGTTACATGCACAATGCGTGTGTTTCTTTTTCGACTATTGGCTATAAATCAGTCGTCTATATTGCAACGATCCCATCAAAACAAACCCCTGCGCGAACCTTTACCGCCACATATGGACCGATCCTTTACGCTGACAAATTGGCTGCAGACAGACCAGTGGCCCTTAAAAAGCCACCAGCTTGTAACCGCTTGTAATCTTCCTCCATTCATGCGTTATGAATCGCTATGTAATTGTTCGCCTTCTGTGGCTGCCGAAAAAGGGTGCGTAGATTTTTGGGGCAACGGAGTGCGTGCTGCCGGTGGCAATGGAACTTTCAACCGTCCACTCAGCAGCCGGTAATGGTGCGTAATCCTTATCCGAAACAAAAACACGATCAAAAGTACAAAAAAAGTCGACGAAACATATCTGAATTGTTGCTTACTCACAGTGCAGCATAGTCGCTTTGGCCGCAAGAACAACAATAAAGTGGTTGGGGGACACAAGGGTCAACAAGTTGCCATCCCTCACCGGGTAGGGGGGGTTGGGAGCGAGAGGAGAAATAAAGAACACCTACCCTCCACTACCTTCGCCATCATACTGACACACCTTGGAGCCCAGTGGCGTAGTAATGTAGGCTCCATTTCGACGAGGTCACTCCAATGGCTCCACGGCGGTGGTGAGTTGTTTTCCTTTTAAGGAACGGCGCGTCTCGCGAATGAGTCGACCTCGTTTCTGTTTGAAGCGTTCGTGCAAAAAAAAAGCTCCCCATACGGAACAGAACCTGGGGCTGGTATCTGTGTGTATGCGTGACGTGCGGGAATTTCGTGCGATTTTTATTTTTACCATGAGGCTACCAACGGTGGATACAAGTTCGTGGAAAAGCCGCAACAGTTTCGGTTTTGGTTTTAATCCGGGGTGTTTGCGGGAGTGATTAACGATCGTTTTCCACCGAGAACGGTAGGGTGAAACTAAATTTAACGAATCGAAAAAGCTGGCAGTGGTTTCAAACTTTGAACCGATATTGGATGGAACAGGATGGAACGATCGACGTGTCATGTGGTAACGGACGCGTCCGGTAACGATGATAACAATTGCGACAACCACCTGTTGATTCATCGACAAGAACATGCCCATGAAGGGGCTTGGTAGAATCGCTGATAGCGTCGTCGCACGTGGAACAAAAGAGATAACGTCTTTCTTCCTTCTCGAAATACGTTCTTTGTAACCACGAGGGAATAATGGCAATATGAAAGAGGTGTAAAAATAGTTTCCATTGGCCCAACACGGCTAAAATACGATACTAACTGATCGTAAAGTTTGAACCTAAAAACCCAACTTAGTAAATCGGATGGAATTTTGACAATTAAAGAAGAATACATACTAATGGAGTCATAAAGAATAATGGAATATTAAACAAACACTATCGTTCTTTGCACAACCGCAATCTTATCAATGTTATCAGTATGATTCAGGGCGAAAGCTTTACCGCAACGTTTGATAGCTTATCAAGCGATGCAGGTAAGTTAATTGGACCGATGGCCTTTCGCTTGCTGCTTAAAACGGTCCCACAATGTCTACGTTCATTATGTGACTGCTAATGATGATTCATTTAACAACATTTAATCCTTGTACACTTTCGCTGCATCTTCCCAGTGGCGAAATGATGATTTTACGTCCAAAAAAAAGGTGAGTCATTCGTGCGACTCGCACTGCTTTCCGATACGTATCCAACACACCAGAACATCTGCTCTCGCGAGGGATCTTTTTTCACACATACCGTCTGTCAAATCAGTAGGCCATAAAACTGTCTTCTCCGGTGGACCGTGAATGTTAGGTAAATATGCCACGGTTATCACGTTCGCTGTTGCTGATACACACGCTTCGGAGACGGTTTAAAAAAAATCGTGATTTGTCATCGGTTGGGCGGTTTTACTTCGGGCTTCACCCTGTGTTTCCCGCGGTCATCGCGCCACCCTTTCCACTGCTGCTGACATGACAACCCCACCAACACCATGACGTCACTGTTTTGGAATCCAAATGGTCGCGCAGGGAGTACGGACTTTATGTGCGAATGAGCGTTTTGCAAGGATCTGCCACTATTGTTCGTACACATTGTTGTTCGCTAGGCTTGATTGAAAGTTTGCGAGTTGTTTCTAATGCAGTAATTTTCGTTACTTACCAGCCAATTGATCCTCGGTGAGATTAGTCTGGCGGGGGTAAGCGTTAACAAAGGAAAACAAAACATCAGTGCTGTTAACGCTTCGAGCAGGCGATTGCCGCACAGTAAACGAGAGAGGAAACTTACCATTTTGAAGATTGGGATGTGTGTAATGTATTTAACCGGTAATTCACAAAATGCGGCACGGAATTAGTCTAGAATTTTAATAAATTCCAGAGCGAAACACTAGCGGAATGAATATCCAATGCGACGAATACTGGGAAGTTTGACAGCTCCAGGATCGGGTGAATAACCCAACTAAGCAAAATTTTGCAGCTTAGATCGCTTTCGACTGACAGTGATGTAAAATGTCAAACGGAAGGCTATTTGACTGTACCACTAGAGGGCGTTAACGGCGTTAAGAAGATATACACAAATAAAGCTTGGTGTTTTATTTTGGATGATGGTTAGGAAGTATTAATACTTACATCTTTTAATATCAAACGGAGAAGCTCGCTGCAAATGTTCATGTAGATTTATTACAATACCAGAAGTGTCTTTTTACAACGTGAACAAACGCATACCACCTATCAAACTGATATTTCATATGCGATTCGATGCGATTCTGCCAGATGGGATTATACATTAAGCAATTGAAAAGCAAACATAAAAGAAAAATAAAAGCTGGCTGCAGTGAAGTCAATTTTCAGTTTATCTCGTACTAAATTCTAGATTAAGGTTAATGGTGATTTGTTGGTTAATAAGACGATACATTGCATCTACCGTTGCGCAATGGGTCACTTTACTCTCTTCCACTGTAAAGGCTGAATAATCCTTTTAGTGAAATGACAGATACTGTAAGCATTGTTGTTGTTTTTCTTTTTTGCACAATTTAAAAAATTGAAAGAAAAGTCGTGTTGGTGTGCGTGCTGCTGCTGGAATTTGAGATTGTTGAAAAGTTTGTACATTTTACTGTGTAAAAGCGAAAAAATACATCTTTCTGCAATAGACTCAATCGATTAACATTAGCATAGAGGACTTGATCCTGCTTTCACTGGCTTCTGATTACTAATCAGGAGGGCCAGGAAAATTGCGTTCCTGGCTTGAGCATATCAAGTTGACTCGATTGTTGTCGTGTGAAAAATGTCGAACGCCATCGGGGCTCGCCCCAACAAGGACCGCACTGTTTGCGAGTTTTGGCACCATCGTCGCGAGAGACATATGCGCAAATTCGCGGGGTTGTTTCCTTCACAATGGAAGGGCCATTGCGTTATAGTGAAAAGATGCCGATGTAATTGAATGTCTCCTGCCTATCTGCACTATAATATTGTAAATGCATATTAGTTTACCTGCACGCCGCGGAAGGCTCGCAAAGTGCATCTGAAGGTGCAGTGGTTACATAAATTACACTGTGCACGGCCGAAAAGAATTTACTTTTTCAAAAAGCAAAATATCAAGGGATGTGCGTCTAAATGGGTGTGCGTATGTGTGCGATTGTTTAGTGCGGAAAAGGCAAGAGTGAATTTTGTTGTGTGCGTGTTGGGAGAGTAGAGCGCAAAAGAATATTCAAAACGTACAATACACAAAGTTTATCCAATTAGTAATTCCGGGCAAACGAGGTGAAAATCGATAGTCATAGTACACCTGCCAGTATGGCTGCTTTTGTGTTGGTGTTTTTGTTGTACGTTCTTTAAAAAAAAAACTATTCATCAATCATCACCGTACGGGCGAGCTTCGGGAAGTGGATTGTATGCCAAGGGGGTTGACGGTTGTTGACAGATGTGTGTACTGAGGGGCGCCCTGCCCGGTAGGCATTGTATTCGGCAATCCTTCCTGCTGCGACCAAAACACACCGCCCAAACAGCTGATTGATCATAATAATACAGACGCATTAGAAGGGCGCCTGATTTGTTATGACGACGGAACTGGTTTTCTTGCATAATTTAATTATTCTTTTTCGATACGAATTGTAGTAGAGTCGAGACTCGTAAAGTTATGAAATGAAATTTTGAATAAAATCCGTAATTAAAATTAAAATGTGTCGCCTCCGTGGCTCAGCGCATTAACATTTTTTTAATTTATTATTTACATCGCCTGCTCGTAAAGCCGTGCACATTCCACTACACAATAGCCCCAGCCGCAGCTCAGCTGGGCGAATGCGTATGAGTATTTTGGGCGTTATTCGACGGATATCGGTGTTTAGAAAGAGCAGGAACAACAACACACGGGAAAAGTGTGTGAGCACATTGCACCGACCGGAACGAGAACGAGAGAGAAATTACTAATTTACGCGAAATACACAACCGACCGAGGCCGAGAGTGTGCGAGACCGAAAAAGTGCTACTTAAAAACCAACAACAACAAACGGGTCTAAAACAGAGCACGCACACAACAACAGACAACAGAGCGCCCGTCCGTGTATGTCATGGACGTGAGAAACAAAAACAACACAAACCAGCAGCAGCAAAACAATTCACCCAGCAGCAGCAACAGGGAACGCAGTCGAAGCGCCGACAACGACGGAAGGGCAAAGATGTCGACGCCATATTGATTCAAGAATTCACTGGCCAGCAACAAATAGCGTGCACGCATGCAGGGGCCTACTGCACATTAGTTGGTGTTCTGTTGCTTCTTTAGCTGGCGAGCGGAGATGCGGTGTTCCTCGATTCGTTGTGCTTTTTAGCCGGGATTATGTCGTGCTGTGTTGGTTGCTAGGTTGGAGATAATGAGCAGTGGTGCGTTTTCAGGATCTAGTAATCACATCCGCCCGTTTTTATTTTTACTCGTTGTCACTTTTCAGTGTGAGCTCGGTTCGTCGTCGTCGTCGGCGTTGTTCTACGTGTTTCATTTGCTCCTAAACGGAAGCGCAGTGTTTGTGATTGTGTGTGTGTGTGTGTGTGTGTGTGTGTGTGTGTGTGTGTGCGTAGTGTCTGGTGTGTCGGGAAGGTGAAGAGCTACTCCAGCTGTGTGTGCACCGAGCGTGTGTGCGTGCAACAACGTGCATCATCACGATCACGGCGGTGGAGGCGGACGGACAAACAAAGGAAAAGTGTTCCCGAGCTGTCGATACCACAGTGAAGCATCCCTTCTTCCGCAGTTCTACCACCGCGGGAAGGCAGGGGCCATATTCCAATTGGAATCGGCTGTCGTGTGCGTACACCCAATTACGCTGGGCTGGGGCACAACAAACACACGCAAGTGATCGGAAGGTGGACGACGGACGCTGGATAGAAGCAGAGGGGAATTTCATTCCAGCCATCATTTTCGTGTTTGGTGTTTCCGTGTAGCTTTTGTGTGTGCTTGTGGGCGCGTGTTTGTGTGTGGATTGAAATCATTTCTCCTCACCGGTTCGCAATTCCCTTGAACCCAAAGTCGATCAAGTGCCGATTGTCTGGTGCGCGCGCGTGCGTGTGTGTGTATGTGCGCACCTCCCCCTGGTCCGAGTGACGTTTAGTGCTTCTTTGTGCAGAGAGAGGTTAGACGAGACGTTTGCTAGTGCGTAGTTCCGAAACCTTTCCCAGTGGTGGCACGAACGAATCGGAAATTCGTGGACCACTCGCCACCCCCCGGCCACTAGATCCGAGGGCGCCGGTTACTGAGTGAGCTGCAGTAACGACATTCCAGCGGAAGGATTAAACAGGAAGTCTAGGTCGAGACGTAAGGGGAACGATGACGGCACGGAACGGGGAGCGGGAGAAAAGCTCCAGCAAGGAGCCGAACGACAAGATGAACCACAGTCAGCTAGTTCGGAACCGAATCGAGGTGAGTTCTAGAATGTCTACACACATGTCCAACAAGCATTCCAAGTCCAAGTCATTTGCAGTCGAGACAGAGGCAAAGTTTCCATGGGCCTTCCCATCCGCATTATGCCGTGGCCTGACCGTGGCCTAACACTTCATTTCTCGTCTCTTGGATGATGCAGACGCAATTGGACACTCCGACGGCAATACGCCACACGCAGGAAATGAAAGCAAGGATTCTTTGTGTCCTTGGTCCGCGCTGGTACAGTTCTCTATTGCGAACGACTGGCTAATGGGCGGAAATTCAATGTCCAAATGGGCCAGCAATTACTGGCAATTTTTGCTCTCTTCCCGGTTTCCAAGTTGAATTTCGCATTTGCGTGGGATATTTGTGATTCTGTAATGTTTCGGTTGCTATGGTGTAGAAAAGCTGGAAACCTTGGATACGCTCGCTTTCAAGGCACACAGAATCAGAATTCAACTTAGAACACCGAAAGTCCCGCTGTTTCGTCAAATATTGAAGCTATTATTCAACTACACCATTATTTTCTAAATCGCAGATTTAACTGCAGGAATTTGTGATAGCACAATTTTAACAAACTATGGTCTTGTTAAGGGAGCCTGCTCTCTTAAAAGATGGCAAAGTTCCCCATTATGCTTGCACGGTTCCCCTAGCAACTTGCAACATTCTTCTATATGATTGAAAAATTCTCCACAATATTTGTGCAATTTCCTTACATTTTTGAAACATTCTCTTAATTGTTAGAAACATCCTTTCCACTGATCGAAATGTTGCCTCATATAATTCGAACTCCTATATTTCAACAATTTGTGTCAAGAAAGCTAACAAAGGATAGGTGACAGTTTTAATTTAATATTGTTTAAATCGAATTTTATTTATTTATTTTTAAAGCACATTCTGGAAGCCATAACCTGACGTAACTGGAATAACCTGTTGAACAGAAATAATTTGTATTAATGTTTTTTTTTATGTTTCGTGCATTTTTTCAAGACTTAGGACCAAATAAAGACTTAGGAACACATGTTTAAAACAGGATTTAATCGATATGTTGTAGTACCCTATGACAGTTAATATTGAGGTTATACTCATATTACTCTTTACCTCCTGCTGCCAGATCGCATGCAATAGAATGTCCCATTTACCAGCACGAATATGAATCGCTTTACATCCCGCTGCGTTCCGAGCTGCTCACTGGCGGTTTAGTATCACACCCTGCCGTTGGAATGTAGGTCAAACGTTCGCACCTTCGCTGTTAACTACAGTTAAAAAAAAGAAAAGAGTAGCACCAAAACAGTTGTAAACAGCAGAAACATCATCCATATATCTGCTGTATCTTCCTTTCCCTCGAATACCTACTTCTAGTAGAAAAGGTGTGTTGCAGTCAGAGAAAGTAAGATAAGCCCCCATGCACACGACTCACGATAACGAAGCAGGGGGATTGGAGAATATTTTAATTCTCCCTGGAAGGTAGAAGAAACAACGTCTGCACTGTGGAATGCATTTTTCTCTACAGACGAAAACGCGTGTGATATGGGGCACAAAGGGGGAAGGGAGGATTAGTGCGCAGTTTCGCAAAGTCAACAAAATCCGACGTCTGATGCACCGGATGGGAAGGGAAGGTGCTGGTGCCGGTTGTGCAGATAACGCCTGGGTCGAGCCGAGCAGATGCGTGTGGGGTGGGGGAAAAGAATTTGGGTCAACCAAGAGACGCTAGACGCCAATCCGAGACAACTCCGAAAACGAGACACCGCTTTCATTATCCTCGATATTGGCCGTAGATCCGTTCAAAAAGAGAGCACAGTGGGGAAAGCTTTTTTTGACGAGTCATCACTTCATCTTTGGAATAAAAGTTGCTAATTTTGTAAAAACATTTAAAAATTACATGAACAAAAAAAATGCCCGAGTGCGCTTTACGAACGAAACATGCGCTTTACAAAGTGTTTGCTTTTCTTGCCTGTCGCCTTGTCAGTTTTCTTCCCCAATGTCTACTTTACCAACCTCCGGTGCACTTGGATTGTACATTGGGTCAGACGATAAAGAAACGTTTGTTCTTTACGATTTCTTCCGCCACCATCGCAGGGGAACTGTACCTACATGCGACTTCGTTTCGTTTCCTATTTGAATATTGACATTAAGCCATCGAAAGATTCATTTCCGACAGTGGAGCATCTCAGAATCCTGTTTCTTCCTGGGTCCAATTTACAAGTAATCTTAACCTAATCGAACCGAAACGTTTTATGTGAAGAATTGTCTCCTTTCTGTTGTGTTGACTGTATGCAGCGTTTAGGAAGTAAATTCCGCGTCCGTACCGTACACAGCGTCATCGGGCGTGTCATGCAGACTTGACGTAGTAGCTGGAGAAAGCTGACAGAAGACAACATTGGGTGTGTACGTCTGGTGGACGTCTTTCCCTCATCCTGGCGGTCTTGGCAGCGGGTTTTGTTTGTCCACCAGTCGTCTGGCTGCATCTGAGTGATGTCGCGTTGGGGATGGGGGAAAGGATTCGTGAATGCAGTCGCTGTGTCGTCTCATACCGAACACTCGACATACGGTGAGCAGCGTTGCCCTAAATCCGAACTTCGGTTTCAACTTCGGGTTCGGGTGGTGGTAATGGTGGGTTCGTGTGTATCCTTTTCGCCACCGGCAGTCCAACATCTGACGTGGCGGCCACCGCCAGCACTCCCCCAAGCCGCGCGCGTGTGTGTGTGTGTGTTCCAACGACGAACGAAAAAGGATTCCGCCGCTGCTGCGTTCGGGTTCGTGTCTTTGTGTACCACGACGCCACGTTTTATCGTGTGTCCTTTTACCTAACGAAAAGAAAACAAAAATGGGTACTGCGAGAAGGAAGCTCATTCAGAAAGCTGCTACCGCGACCTGCTGCTGCGTGTCAGGAAGGATCGGAAAGAGGGGTACCCGCCTGCTTCGTGTCTGATATTAGGTTGCAAACTTCTCCCGTCTTATGTACGGTTGCTCTCATTTCTTCTTCGTCCGTTCTTCGGTCCTGTCCTAGGTCTGGGTCTCGGTCTCGTATCCGGTGTGTGTGTGTGTGCGAGGGATGGGGGGGATGGCGGTAAACTTCTCTTCCCTCAGTTATCTCGAACCGACCGACCGAAGATCGTGTGGGCAAAACGGTGGCAAAACCCGACCGCGTCGGTTCCATGTTTTTTCTTTTGCTACGCCAGCCAGACATACGGAGACAAAGGAAGATCCGATCCTGCTTGTGTTGCAGTGTTGAATCCTCGGTGCCGTGACGTGGACGAAGGACCGACGTTTGCAGTGCTTCCTCTGGGCTGACGCGTACCACAACACAACCCAGCCTAAGCCAGTGAGTCGGAGTGAAGATTTTTGTGAACACTTTTCGGAACAACTTTAAGGACGAACCCATCTCAGGAATATTTGAATCCACCGTGAAGTGTGTTTTTTTTCTATCCATGTAGTGTGTTCCGCACGACGTGTGCCTTCAACACCGATTCTCTCTCTCCAAGTAGTGAAAAGTGAATCAAAAAGCTGCCAGACGTGTCCGCGTTTCGACGTCCTATAACCGTCAAAGCAATTCTTGTGACGTGTCCGTTGAAGATGAGTCGGTACCATCCAAGTTACTACTCGCATCATAATCACCATCACCATTACCATCATCACCATCACCACCGTCACCATGGAAACGGTATCCGTGGAACACAGCAACAGGAGCATCAGCAGCAGCAGCTACAGTACTACCAGCAACAGCAGCCATCGTATCATCAGTACCAGGAGCAGTATCAAAGTCAGCGTAGTGTTCAAGTCTACAGTAGACGCGCCGTTCAGCAGCAGCAGCAGCAGGTTTGCCTACGGGACATTGGAAGTATTCGTTCCCGTGTCGTCCCATAAAAAAGTCGTCCAAAAAGTCCAATCCAAGCCTATGTAGACAGCACGTGAAATGCAAGAAACCAATCCAAAGTCGTCCAAAAAGTCCAATCCAAGTCAATATAGACAACGCGAGCAGTGCAAGAAACCACTTAGACTTGCGTTTTTTTTCGGGGTGGGCCTAACCTCAATCTTTCTCCCAAAATGGCCCGCGGTACTGACCTGGGCCAACACGATGAAGCATTTTACACTTCAACTGCGAGACGACAGCGTCGCTCTTTCTCGTTCACTCGTTCCCCTTTTCTAACCCCACGCTCACGGGGAGGCGGCATCCCTACGGAGGACGCGTTCGTGACCGTGCGCGATTTTCGGTGCACGCTTCCTTTCCTTCTCCCACCGCCCTCGAGCGTCCCATGTACAAACCTTGACCTCCGGCAACGTTCCATTACTTGACCCGTTTTTTTTTTGACGTCGGAGCAGAGGGTGATTTTTGTTTGGCCGTGGTGGCGCGTTTTTCCTCTTTTCCTGTGGGGAGATTTTCCGATTTGCGTACCTTCTTTCGGCAGGGTTCGGTAGTACATCATCTAACGGGTGGAGGGCGTTCTGGTATTTGTAAACGGACCGCCATTGCTAATGGTATGCAAATGAAAGGCAACACCGAAGAACAGCAGGCGGGGTGTGTATCAGGCGAACAGCAGGCGGGGTGTTTGAAAGACTTAAAAATTGATCGATTGCGTGATGGTTAAATCTCGAAGTGGTTGTGCGGTGCGATACATTTGCATGTTTGTCGGTGTTTGCTAATGGGCAGGAGGGGAAATGGAGTAGACTGGCAAGTATGATGAAAATAATTAAGTGCTGCTTTATCATGCCAACGAATAATCGATAGGTTGCGATTTTTTTTTCTGTAGTAAAAGTCTGATTCACATTAAGGTATCCCAACACAGATGCTAACAAGCCTGTTTGAATTGGTTTAATAGTGTCACAAAGTCTATAAACCTGGGATTATACTTGTCCTCTCCAATATGGGCATGAGAACTTCAACAAGTTTTAATGAGGTTCTTAGAGTCAAAGGTGAATGTATGAGTTGGGACTGAAAAGTATCCTATATTTCTCTGACTTCGCAAGGTTCTAACTGGTTGATTTGTGAGTGTAAAATTAAGATTAGCTATACAGCGCTTAGTGCGATATATAATTTGGAGCAACGTGTTTTTTGCTGCTTTCGATAGGGATCCAGAACTTGAACAAAGGAATTGTCCCTGCGCACAAACTCCCTATACTTCCAGGAAGCGTGACGGTTCTATTGTCTACAAGTGTGTCTATTATTCACTTTACGATGAGAAATGTTTTGTCTTCTTATCAAACACATGCATACAGTGCCAAAATATGTTGCTATGTTTCATTTATTTTACGTCAAATGTAACCTCCTAAATTTGCTCCTCTTCACAACTCCACAGAAATCCTGCATGATCCCGGACGATGAGATCTCACGAAAACTACCAAAGGAAATTTTACTTCGCATTTTATCATACCTTGACGTGACTTCGCTCTGCCGCTGTGGACAGGTTAGTGTGGTCGGTAACGTTTAGGCAGTGTCTTCAAAACTTTAAATCTCAATCTTTTCTAACCCCCCCTGCCCTAGGTATCCCGGTACTGGAACATGCTCGCACTGGATGGCTCCAACTGGCAGAAGATAGACCTTTTCGATTTCCAGCGCGACATTGAGGTACGATGCTTTGGGTGGGGTTCGGTTCGGTTCTTATCGAAAGCCAACTGTTTCATACGTTTCTCGCCCCAAATCCGGCAGGGTCCAGTGATCGAGAACATCTCGCAGCGCTGCGGTGGCTTTCTGAAGTATCTGCGGCTGCGCGGCTGCCAGTCGGTCGGCAGCCACTCGATCCGCACCCTCGCCAACTACTGCCATAACATCGAGCATCTCGATCTGTCCGAGTGCAAGAAGATCAGCGACGTCGCCATACAGCAGCTGAGCAAAAACTGCGCCAAGCTGACCGCCATCAATCTGGAGTCGTGCTCGCAGATCTCCGACAGCAGCCTTAAGGCACTCTCCGACGGGTGTCCGGTAGGTGTCTTTCAAGCGAAGCGTCCGATCCGTCCGCCCCGTTGCCCGTTCCATTCATTGTTGCCTTACGTTCGTTGCAGAATCTTTCCGAAATCAACGTGTCCTGGTGCGGTTTGATCACGGAGAATGGCGTCGAAGCGCTCGCCAGGGGATGCAACAAGATCAAAAGATTCAGCAGTAAAGGTAATAGCGGGGAGAATTGAGGGTGGGGTTTCGCGCTTATCGGCCATTCGCTTGTGTGCTACGGTTAGGTCTGGGTGTTTGTAAACGACCGCTTAATCCCTTGTTTTCACACCGTCCGGTTCATTGTTTGCTTGTTTGCATTGCGGCACGTACCGCAGAGATATTGTAGTTAACGCACTTGCTTAACTTACTTTTACTTGCAGGATGCAAGCAGGTGAACGATAGAGCCGTTATCGCGCTTGCCCTATTCTGTCCCGGAATAGAGGTGTTAAATCTACATAGTTGTGATGTGAGTAATAATTGAAGCGCCCGTGGGCGTGTGCGCCTGTATACTTCTGGTACTATTAAAAGCTACCTTTCTTCCGCACAAAAACCCGCAGAGCATAACGGATGCCTCGATATCGAAGATCGCGGAGAAGTGCTGCAACCTGAAGCAGCTGTGCGTGTCCAAGTGTACCGAGCTTACCGATCAGTCTCTCACTGCCCTAGCGATGAATAATCAATATCTTAACACGCTCGAGGTGGCCGGCTGCGCACAATTCACCGACAGTGGGTTCATCGCGCTGGCGAAGGTAAGACGATGGCGTTCGGTGGAATCGTTCGCTCCACTAACCTCTCTCACCTGTCCTGTCTGCATTCTAGAACTGTAAATATCTGGAGCGCATGGATCTGGAGGAGTGCAGTCTCATCACGGACGCAACCCTGCAGAACCTAGCATTAGGCTGTCCTAGTCTCGAGAAGCTGGTACGTATTGCCCAACGGGGCTGGAGCCGAAGGAAATGTCCATGTTTGCGCTTTATTTGCATTTTCTTTTTTTTTTCACCAAAAACAAACAGACATTATCGCACTGTGAACTAATAACGGACGAAGGGATCCGACAGCTAGCCGGCGGTGGCTGTGCCGCCGAAAGTCTCTCCGTCCTCGAGCTGGACAACTGTCCGCTGATCACCGACGCCACGCTAGAGCATCTCATCTCCTGTCACAACCTGCAGCGGATAGAGCTGTACGACTGCCAACTC
This sequence comes from Anopheles farauti, assembly GCA_000473445.2. Lineage (NCBI taxonomy): Eukaryota > Metazoa > Arthropoda > Insecta > Diptera > Culicidae > Anopheles > Anopheles farauti. The sequence continues at coordinate 46,274 of KI915042.1, read as the reverse complement.
ATCTCGCGGAACGCGATTCGTCGTTTAAGGGTATGGCGTATGGCGGGAATGGGGCCTGCTGTTGGGTTTCCACCGGCTTGCAATACAATTTGCTCTTCTCTGTTTTTTCGATTTTTTTTCTCTCTTCCCTTGTTCTATGGCTGGCTAGAATCACCTTCCGAACATAAAGGTACACGCTTACTTCGCACCGGTGACACCGCCACCGACAATGAACGGACCGCGCCCGAGGTACTGCCGCTGTTGCGAGATTCTCTGAGATCAGGCGATTGGCTTAGCCAGAAAAGTACTCTGTAGGAGTAGAGACGACTGATATTTATACTTGTAACCGTAGCATTACAACGCTAGCTCACGCGCCCGCATCTACTACATTGACAATTGTACACAAACACACACACACACACACACACACACACACACACACACACACACACACACACACACACACACACACACACACACACATCGTCCCCCCTCCCCCCAAACCCTCAACGATAATTTGGGTATTGCAGCAGCGTGGGAGTGCGGAAGAAATTAGTCTATAAAAGGAGATGGTTCAGTCGGCGACACAACGCGGTACAGTTGATACTACTATCTAGGGTGGTCTGTGTAGCTGGCTGACAGGCAGGCCTGGACTGAAAAACACCTAAATGGACACATTGACACACACACACACATTCACACAAAATTATAACACTCATGTGTAGGTTATAACGAGGAGCAGAAATACGTATGAAGTACGAAGAGTGCCGCGGCTGGCAGGTGATTTTTACGTGGTGTACTACTACTATTACTATCGCTAGGTAGCTTTCGGCTCCACGGCATAAAAAAGGGTTCATATTTTACAAAAAACAATACCGTGTGTGCGTGTGCAGGCAAAAAAAACTCCCCACCCGGATATAGCTTCAAACGCAGTTATGATGTTTCTTAATTAAGTCGCCTTGTCTTTTCGTCGTGTGTGTAAAGCATTACTTACGGAGAGCCGGTCGTGGTGGCACAGCACACAGCGAGTATGCCGGCGAGTACGAAAGCCAAAATAAACAACGCAACATACCAACCACGTCTTCATGGCAAGGGAGGTACGGATACCAGCGGAATATCACACATCAGACGCATAACAAGCTACTAACACTCAAGACACATTCATACACATTGTGTTCAGATCATAATTTATCCCAATTTGGCTATATCGCATGCATATTATTGATCTAGGGGAGGTATCATTCGTAATCCCAAACGGTTTGGTGTGGTAGGTTTGAACACATTCAAGTGTTAGTGTGATTGAAGCAGCTCAGAGAAGAAACGAAGGGAACCTTTGAATACAGCATTCGATACCCATTTTTAGTGGTCTATGGAAATAATTACTACTCTATTCGATACGTTAGCGAAGGGGATGCAAGCGGGAACGTTTAAATTTGATCATCTAGCTACTACTTTTTGACAGCTAGCAAATAAGTTTTTGTACTCGGTGTTGTAAACGGGGCGAAACCGTCATCTAGTTGGCTTTGTGCTACGTGGCTGCGTGGTAAGTGTTTGGCGCTAAGAGAGGTCGTATTTTTCAAGATGGTTTGTCGAATGGGCTTTTCCCGGCTAGGTTGTGTTGCGAATGTGATGATACAGAGAGCGCCCATGGTTGCAAAGGTGTGTGAGATCGGAAACGAAGTGTTTGAATCATTAAATCACTCAAGAGGAAATGATGTGGAGCAGGTGAGACAAAAACAAATTATAGTTCTCTTGGTTTGGACCGTCCGGTTAGCGACCCAACCGACGTTTAGGATAAATCGATTTGCGTCAGCTAGCATTTTTTAGACGAAATTCCAGTGAACCCATTTGAAGCGAGCAAATAAGTAAGCGTTACCATCTGACGTGGTTGCTGCGATTTGTATGAATGGAACTGAGTGTGCCGTGCGTGAGCTTTCGAATGTGATAGTGTTGTAAGGAAAAAGGGTAGGCGCCGTGCTTTGCAGGATCGTATATTATTTTGTAACACTCTCCTGCGGCTGGTTCGCAGAAAGCAGTAACTTACTCTGGTCGGGGGCATAGACATTAAGAGGCCGGTGGGGGAGCGGAGGGAAGTTTGTGTATAGGCAAGTGATAAAGAAATCGACACTATCAGCAACCACCCTGAATCCCTTCTTTTTACGGGGATGTTGTTATAAAACGTTGTATGCGGGGAGCAGCAATTACGAAGCAACAGTGCATCGCAGCGGCGCGAGAATGTTTGTGTGTGTGTGGTTAATGAACTAGCGATTTTGATTGGATTGTGATCTTAACACGAACACGTTTTATACTTATACACATATGCATGAAAACTGTGTAGTGAAAATAAATAAAATTCAACTGGAAGGAACGCATGACCAAACAAGCACTGCACGATAGCTAGATAACGATAACTGTGACCGAGGAGATTGCATGAAGTGTTGACATCTCATTTTACATCCTTTGGGCGACTTCTCGACGGAATGAAACAAAATAATAAAAATGTAGTAAAACGATTTATGTTGTTCCAAACGTAAGCCTGTCCTACAATCGACGTCAGTTTAATTTGTTTTTTGCAGGGTTCTTCAGTTTGTATTGCAATGCAAAACAGACATTGGTTAAAGCTTTAATACTTGGTGCTCCAAATGCCAATGGAAATCTGTTATTACTCCCTCTGTAGCGTGTCTTGTAATGAGGAATAAACGTTTATCATTTGCTTGACCGGCTGTCGAGCTGAGAGACATAAAAAAATGGCCTATAAAAAAATGACAAAAAAGGAAAGGCTGCTTCATCGAGAAGAGCGTAAGCGTGAACATCAAATATGTGTTTTATACGTTCGCTGTGTAAATAGTATAGGTAAACTTTTTTGTCCATGCATACCGGAAATTGCACCACGAAACACAATAAACACGAATAACATGGGTCAACGGGGGATCTGAGATGTCGGCAAAGATAACAAAAAAACGGCGAAGCTAATAAATGAAATCAAATTAAATAAAAAAAACGAACTTTAGCTGTTTATAGATTTTTTTTGTATAACTTTATTCGATATTACTGAAATAGATACCACGCATTATGCGCGTCATATGTGTGTGTGTTTGTTGTTTTTATTACATTTGGATAATCGCCACTCCTAGAATAGAAAATCAGTCGATATCAAATAACATTATTGAAAAAAAATGTACATAGTAAAATGGGGTTGTTAATTGGTTGCTGGTTGGTTTTGCTCGTTTCCTGCTTCGCTGGCTCACGCGTCCTCATCCCGTCGCACCCGGTCCCACCAAAACAAACCGGACGGGATGAAAGCTGGGCCATTTGCTCGAAGATGGGTTGCAGCAGTGTTAGTAGAATCCACACACACCAATAAAGGTAAAAAATAAAGAAGAGGGGTGGGGGAAAAGCTAAGCAAACAGATTCAAACCACAAAATTTGCATCAAATTCGATCGGGTTTGTGTTCGTGTTAAATACAACGAGTAAATCTGGCTAACACTTATAATGATCGGGGAGGGGGGCACACAACGCTACCGCAAAATGTATAAATTCTAATGATGGGTGATTTGGGATGGGGGAACCGCAATCCCGGTTCACCTCCGTCGGTGGCAAGTCGTAAATCACGCACTTGTTTTTTTTGCTTCGCCCACTCGAAAAGAAAGAACACCCTGAAACGTCTAGATCTCGATGCAATATAAATCTACACGGACTCACCACCTATTTAATTTCGGTTCCGGAATTAGGCAAAACTTAGTACGCACACGTTGCGAAACATTAGAAGGCGCTGCTTTTGTTGCAATCTCGCGTCGGTTCGTTCGGTGCAACTTGTCTCCTCTTTCCTTCCTTTGCAAACGTGTTTTTCACGGACTTTGCCGATACGCTCTGCGCAGCGAACGCCATTCCGCCTGGAGCGACACTACCGGGTAGCGGGACCGTGTGAGGCTACTGTTACGGCTGGTGCGACCGGAGCTGGTGCTTCTGCTCCGGGTGCTACTGCTGCTGCTGCCGCTACTGCTGCTGCTGCTGCTGCTGCTATTACTGTTGAAGCTGACGTAACTTCGATTGCTTCGACGTCTTGTGCTGACGCCGGATCCACTGAGGTTACCGTTACTGCTGCTACTGCTACCGCTACTGGCGCTACCACCACTTCCGCCATTGTTGCGCTCCGCCAGACGGCGCGAACGGCGTATCGGTTGATTAACCGTTCTCGGTTCGTCCTCATCGTCCGTTCCGCCATCCTCTGGACGGCGTGATTGAAACCGTGTTTTAAGCTCCAGCATCCGTTCCCGATGCTCCTGGTGCTCGATCGGACTGCAGTAGGTGTGCCGGTGTACGCTGCAGTCCCACTGAAAACGGCGGAAGGCGTCGAGAGCGTTAGTTAGCTCGCCTGCAGTCAAACGTGGACACTTCGGGTGAGACTTTACTTACAGAAGATGTGAGAATCTCTGTCCGGTGCGGGTGCCAGGCCACGTCGCGAACGATATCCTGATGTCCTTCGATCGCCTCCACAATCGAGCCGGTCAGAACGTCGTATACTAGGGGCAGAAAGTGTTATGTTAAATCAAACACAAACGCAACACAAATTCAAACACATACTGATCAGCCGGCCCGTTCCGCAGCCGGTGTAGATGAAGCGTTGACCGGTCGTCGATGCGGGTGAAAACTTTGCGTGGATTAAACTTTTCTGCACCTTGTGACCGCGGTAGGTCATGATGCTCGTGTCGCCTCGCAGTGGCTTACTGGGGTTGAAATCTGAAAAAAAAATACACACACACACACACGATCGTACATTTTTCATCTACACATTGAGCAATGCGTTCCACCAAACGGTCCACTTACAACGCCGGGGCACCTCGTCCCACCGGTAATCCCATTTAATCTGCACGAAATCTGCCGCTGCGTTCGAAGGCGACATTTTACGCAGGTCCCACAGTTTGATGCTCTGATCCTTGGAATTGGAGATGATGTAACGGCCGTCGTTGCGCGAGTCGATGTACGTGATGCCATCGATATGCCCTGTCAGCCGACCGACGTCTTCCGGGTTCGATTCGTTCAAACAACGGCGATCCCAAAGCTAGAAAAAACATTAACAAACGAATTTATGCGAAAACGGCTTGTGACTGACAATATTTTCCTTGAATATATTTGTTTGTTAATTTAACCCAATTAAAGGGCATTTCTTCCCATTTCACCCGAATGGAGAATTACTTCCTAACTGCTTTTCAATATTTAATAATGCCCGAAATTGGTTAAGGCTAACCAAACAACCCCAGCAAAACCGCGTATATCGAACCAGAAATTGTTATAAATCGGCATCGAATCGAATCGAATTAGGTTCGTCTGTAATGTGGAAATTCCTCCCAATGACACTGTACTTACCTTTATAATGCCATCATCGCTCCCGCTGAAGAATATGTTCGATAGCTCGTCGACGAAGCCGACCGTGTTGACGTCCGTATTGCCACGCGCCACGGGAGCCATAAGCGCGCGTCGATTCGCTTCCAAATTGTACACGTACAGGCTGCCATCGTTGGCACCGCACAGGATGTGCTTGCCACAGCTCGAGTAGCACACGGTAAACACGCCCAGTTTGTTCAGGTTGTTCGGCCCGAGGTACAGACAGTGGATGTCATCAGGCATGTCACGGTCCAGACTGGCAATGAACACTGGAAAAAGAAAACCGTATCGTTATGAACCGCTTATAAGAGGATGAAAAACGACAGCGGTACTCACATGCATCGGCCCAGGTACTGTAGACGAACGAGCTGCCATCGGGACTGAAGTCGAAATCCAGGATCGACCACGATACGTGCTTCGTTTTGAGCGTGCGCAACTGTTTGTACTGGCCGCGCGAAGAATCGAACACGCGTATTAGCGTGTCCTGGCTGGCGGTCACAAAACGATCGCCGTTGCTGGTGAACTTGCCACAGAATACCTTCGTTTCCCCGGAGTAAACCGTTTCGGTGCGTGCATTGGGGCGGAAGTGATTGGTAAGCTTGCACAGATCGCTCTGCATGAACGGACCCTTGCGCTTGCCGAATCCTTGCTGCCGCGCCATGACCATGTTCATGAGCGAAAAGGAACCAGTGCCGGCAGCAGCGTGCGGGCCCTCGATGGACATGCCCTCCTGCTGACCGGATGCACTCTTCGTCGAGTGATAGATGTCGTTTTGCTGAAAATGAAAGGATAACACAAAAAAATACACGCACACACTCAATTAGAGCAAGCATTGGGAGGAGAAAACCCGACAACCACGTCACACCTTACCTTTAGCTTGTCCAGTTTAGGCTTTTTCCGTATCACCGGCAGCGGATGCTGAAGGAAGCTTTCGTAGTTGAGCACCATAATTTCACCGCTGAAACGGGACACAATCTCATAACTAAAATACCTCGCAATTCTTCTTGCCGGGGATACTCACCTCCGTATCAGGTGCCGCAGGATCGAGGCAAACTCGTTCTCGGGCGCATTTTCGTCCTCGTCCTGCAGCTGGAAGTCGTTGAAGAGTGGATCGGGCAGCACATCGAACCCGGGTGCACCGGCACCATCATCATCACCATCAAGATTGCTCATATTCTCTAGTATACGACTGCGCTGGACGATGTTGCCCATATAGGCCGCGCGACGGTGGGGTTTGTGGCGAACAACACACAGCTCTCACGCCACCACTCTTCCAGGCGCACCTGGATTAAGCACTCTTCTACTTACTTCTCCTTTTGCGAGTTGCTTTCTTTTCGCGATGCACAGATTTGGAGATGCTCGTGTGGAATGAAAAATATTGTTCAATGTGAGGCAATCGTTCGGTGCGTGTGTATGTTTGCTGAGATGACTGTTTTGCTGTCAGCTGTCATAGGCAATTACTCCACCGATGCGACACCCCGTTTCGACTTGTTACGACAAGTTCGCAGCTTTGTGATTAATTCTTCTCTCTCCCTCTCACCTACTGTGTGGCACCAATCCCGTTTATCTGAAGGACGTCTTCAAAGGTTTCCCACCCCGCGCCCCGAGGTGGTGTTTGCAACCACTTTGGATTCTTTTGGTCAGCAAAAATCGAGACTATCGGATAGAAAACGATCTATGCCTCGTCTCGCAAGCGACCTCGTGAGCCCGTTCGATGGAAAAATTTCCCAATATATTTTCATGGAAGTCTTCTTCTTATCTTTCGCACGGTACACGGATTCTTCTTCTGACAATGTTCACTCTTTCACCACTGCGGAATGCAGCATGAAATCAATAAATAACGACGAATCTAGTCTATTGTGTGTTGTTCCATCACAGGTAGGTGGTAGAGGCAAAGTATCTTAGATTATTTTGCAAATATGATACAATAAACTACTACTGTAAACAACAGAGCAATTGGAATCAAAACGTTTCGGGTATTATTTCGACGCAGTTGTCTCAAGTTGTGATGACAGTGACGGTAGCATAGTGGGAACTCACCGGACATAATTTTGGGGTAATATTTTTTTCGCAAAAATATTTAAAAGCGGAGAATATGGGCAATAAAAAATTGGCTCTTCTTCGGAACGTACTTAAGATCTTAATTATAATACAAACATTCTGAATCTCAAATAGCTAGTTAATAAACACGCTAACCATACGCGTATAAACTCATAGAGTCGTACCCACAGAGCTCTAGTACTGAGTCAAGGTAGTTACAAACGAGATAGAATCAGTTTGAGCAATTTGAGATTCCCTCCCGTCAAAAAAACTGTACAAATCTTGATACCGCCGACTCGGCCGCCGATCCTAAGTAATCTTCGGCGACGC